>JAJFDK010000022.1:0-302441 GCA_028637775.1 Xylariaceae sp. X167 | reverse complement strand
ATAATTTACATAATTATTTTGTGCGCTCCAAGCCACACTACCTCGCCACAGCGCCACAGTGCTTATGTAATCCAACAGATGAAGGCCTCCGCAGAAGTGGGTAGGCGCTGCCAGACTCCCGTAGGCGCCTATTTATGTGTCTGGGACGAAACGTAGCGCCTCCTAATGCCCCCCTTCTCTCGCCCAAGTCGTTCTACAAAACAACAACAACCAGAACCATCTCGTCCCGCACGTTTAGACTGCGCTAGATTTCCATTCATTCGGTGCTTGCTTCTATTTTAATACCGCGTTGTCCCTTTCGATTCCTTCGATTCCGTTCCGAGTCTACGATATACATAGATCAATACAGAGAAGACAAGACACGCATTTACAATTCCTAGAAAATGGCCGATGCTTTCGAGGTACGATTAGCCCATCATCACGATGACATCAATCCCAGCGTAGACACTGATTCGGATTCTCGTATAGGGCGCGTCAGTGAAGGAGCGGCTCATCGAGGCCTGCCGGCGAAACAACGTCGAGCTCCTGACAGAGATCATCGAGAGCTGCAAGAGCGAAGCCGAGATCTCCAACCTGATGAACAACACCACAACCGTCATGGGCAACCACCTATACCACGAGGCCGCCCTACAGGGGAACTGTATGTCCTCCTTCTTCCTCCTTTCCCTTCCAGTCCTGTCCAATCCGGAGAAATACTAACATCCCCGCAGACGAAGTCATCGACCTCCTCCTCGACCAGCCCGAATTCGAATGCGACCCCATAAACCGCGCCGAGGGCGACACGCCCCTGCACAGCGCCATCCGCTGGATCAACAGCGAGCCGCCGGCGCAGCGCGAGTTCGGCAACGCCCTCGTGCAGATGATGCTCGAGGCCGGGTCCAGCACGCGCGTGAAGAACAAGGCGAAGCTGACGCCCCTCCAGCTCGTGGATCCGCGCAACCAGGGCCTGAAGGAGCTCATACAGAAGCATGAGTATACCGCTATGCATGCGGGTGATTTTGTCGATGCCGAGGAGATTCGCCAGGCGCCGAAGACGAGTAATAGTGCGATTTTGGATACCCCTGCGGATGAGGAGGACGATGATGATGCGGAGTTCTCCGGTAGTGACGAGGAGGAGCTTGCCGAGTGGGAACGGAGGAGGAAGGCGAAGAGTGGCCGGTAGGACAGCACGGCTTTCCAATTACTCTTCATTTATTTCAAGGATTTTGTTCTACGGAGTTCACAGTTGCTTAGCCATGGGTTCATTTTCGTTTTATGTCATGGCTATTTTATGGGTAGGCGCGAGCGTCTGGTCTCTAGCTACGCATAGGTGTGAGTATAATATATCTCAAGATTTTATCTCCAGTCCGTCGGTACGGATGGCATTGTGCAAACCGAGTTCGCGAGCTCCTGATATCTGAGGATTATAACGAGGATTTTTGCTCAGGGGTCGATCGGGATTCGTGGTATCAACAAACTGGACAAACAGATCAAACAACTCTCCCTGGGAAAAGACATCGAACCCCTATTGCTGCGAAGACTTCTCTCTTGGTTTATTTCCTACACGGGCACCTCATATGGCTGAGTCCACCTTTTGCGAATCCCCGGATCGTGAGCGATTTCCGGCTATACCACGACAACGCAAATCACGAAACCGAATCCCGGCGTACCCAACGCGCAGTGTATCTGTTTCATCACCTGGTCGTGACTTGGATGTAGATGGGTCATTGAGCGACTGCGCCGCGGGGTTAGATATAGGCGCGGGAATCCTATGATGCATCCTGCAAATTGCGCTCGGCGCTTTTGGTTGTAATCGCATCATTGGGTATGGAGTCAATGGGCATGAAATAAATGGTATATTCGCGCTTAGACAAGTATGCTCATTTGTTGTAACAGGAACAACGCTTCCGTATCAGCCCCTTTCCCCGTGGTAGTCTACAGATTACCATGTGCCCCTTTATCAAAGCGGAAACGACTTTGCCGTACAACAAGTTCTCCTTTCAGTCAGCCCAGTCCCCCTTATTGTCACTTCTTTCATGCTTACCTCAATGCCATGAACAAGAAAGCCAGAAGATTTATTCTACCATTTGAAAGAGTGATCAATAGGCTGACTGGTTGAGGATGAGCAGTGGCGAATCTGCCAATACCTACGGATCGTGATCGATTTGACCCCAGTCTTACCTAGGATCTAGTCAATCTCTTGATCAACAAACTGTTTAAGGTTTTCAGTCAACCAGTAAAGAATGCATTCATGTTAGGTGTACACGCCATGGATGTTAGTCTAGGTATGTGTAGGTAAAACTCTTGAAGCAACGTGTAGCAAAGTAGGGAAGCAACCTCATGCCCCCCAGCTTCAACACTCCTCGCCAGATCACATACTTCCGCATCCAATCTGAAGTATCTCTCTTCCAAGGCGCATTGACACCCCAACACCCTCATATCTCATCCTTCCCACGCTCCCCCCACCCCAATCCCCCCTTTAACCCCCTGAACCCCATCACGCCCCCGAAATCCCATGCAACTGATCCGAATACAACGCCAGAATATTCGTACTCCTACCCTCCGGACAAAAAACAACCTCCCAGCCACCTCCAATCGGGATAATAAACGTCGACGACCGATCATCAAACGCATAGCTGTACGCGTCCGGACACACAATCTTCGCATACGTCGAGTACACACTCGGTTTACACACGTCCGGATCGCTGAACTCACCCGTACAGCAATCCCTTGGCTGATTGCTGTGCGCGCACGCGCTCAGACACGGGTCGAAGATGGGCCGCTCGATGCTCGTGTCCGGGTACGGGTAGACGCCGTCCGTGGGGCCCACGGGCGGGATCGCTTGTAGGTCCCAGGGACACCAGTTGGTGAGTTCCGCGTTGGTGAGGGTGGCTTGGTAGGGCATGGGGTAGGTGCAGTTCGTGTAGCTGAGGCCGTATTGGCTTGGTGCGCTGAGGAAGCCGGCTGTTGCGATGCACATTGGGTTGGAGAGGTTCGGGGGGATGTAACTTGTGTTTGGGGATGGGTGGTAGACGATTCCTAGGGGGAGATTGTAGCCGTCTACGAGGGAGATGTCGTAGAATGTTTGCTGGCCGGTTGCGCCGCCTGCGAGGTTGAATTCTGCTAGAGTTGCTGGTGCGGCTCCCTGCCACATGGTAAGTATCAAGAAAAGGGGTAAACACGGGAGGTGATATCAGAGTCAAGTACTCACTCCATATATACAATCCAACCTCCCCGAACAGTCTCCCGTCTTGCATGTGGCCGTATCTTTACCGACGGTGCAGTTCGTGCGGCCCCATACTCTCCCAGCCCAAGTTGGGCCGACTGTGAGGTTTCGAGTTTTGCCCGGGCCGAGCGCAAATCCATGACTCTCAGGGGCTTCGCCGGCTTGG
This sequence comes from Xylariaceae sp. X167, assembly GCA_028637775.1. Lineage (NCBI taxonomy): Eukaryota > Fungi > Ascomycota > Sordariomycetes > Xylariales > Xylariaceae > Xylariaceae sp. X167. Next base: position 299,070 of record JAJFDK010000022.1, on the reverse strand, counting down.
GTTGCGATTCCTGGCCATAGGACGTCGGGGCAGTTATTCGTTACGATGAGCGGGATGGGATGTTCACGTTTGGTGACGGGTCGCGTAATGCCCTTGTTGATGTTACTGGGTGAGAGATAGTCGAACTTGAAGAGCTCGTGTCGACTCGGGTAGACGACGGCTTCTGTCTTTGGGATCTGGGGTAGCAGCAGAAGAGATGCGCCCAGAAGCTTTGCTTTCCACGCGGATTCGTGTTTGGATGAGGACAGTCGGCGCATTTTGTCTTGTTGTACTTCTCAATGCGCGTTGATGGATGGATTCGATGGAGTACTGTCGCTTGAAGATGGAAGACTTGCGAAAGTAGATGGTGTCGTGCAAGCGAGCTATCTACGTGAAGGTCTTCGAATAAAGTCGCGTGTGATGACAATGGCCAAGGGGTCATTATTCAATGTCAACGAATCTCGGTCGTCGTTTGAGCACGATGGATGAAGAGCAGTCAGAACCGCTTTCCTCAAAACGCAGAGCAGAGATATCAGCTTGCAAGACAAGTGGTATAGACAGAGGTAATGATACAGGGGAATCAGAACTAGGAATCAATAAGAATATAACGACCTCAGAAGACGGCAATCCGTGCTTGAATATTCGCATGGGATAGTGATACTAACAGGACAGATCTGTGCAGGAGGATAGGTCAACACAGGTCATAAGGGGTGTCGAATAGGAGAGACACAGATATGTCGGCGAAGATGAATACAAAAATATGTTGTTTATATCTTGGTTGAAGCCGAAACTATCGTGATGTATGATGCCATTTATTTACATTTCTATAAACACGAGCGACTCCCTTGCAAGTTCAGTCTCACGGTTGCACCCGCCGGGCGGGAAGTATAATACTGCATGGACGCACATGTCACGCAGTGTTGATGCAGGAACGAGGAGCCGGCTTACTAGGACCCTGTTTCTATGTGAAGTGAAGGCGTAGCAGAACAGACAGCTGCCAGGAGTAATCCGTACGTACATCACCCCATTTTTCACCAGTACTTGGAAGAAAACGACCAATTCATTGCCAGATAGAACTGCGTTCGGTTTAACTGTTTGATCATGGAAACCATCTTCTTGAATTTTGCATGCCGAGACCCTCTTCATCAATCATCGACTCGTTTAGCATAGGTATAACTCTCAACACGGATCACCAGAAACAGAAGACAACGCATTTCTCTCGTGGTATCCCGGGGTGAGGACAATGAGGCGAGTCCATCTGCGACCATACATGCATCACTCTGCTGCGCCGAGGTATCGGTACGTAATAGAAATTTATCTCGAACAAAAACAAAAACGAAATTCACCATGCATCGCCGTATGCATCTCCCCTATCGCCTTCTTTACCGGAATCGGGATCGGCAGCGGCCCATAACCTCTCCCTGGCACACCAATTCCGCACTGAACTCAGATCCGTCCAGCGTGAGGTAAATATCGAAATAGACGCGGTAAAATGTACCCTGAGGGGTATCCATGCGCTCGAAATCTTTCTCGAGGTTCTTTCGCGACAAATCCGAGGTTAACGTGACGACCTCCTTTATACCTGCGACATTGTTAGCGCCTTAGCCGAGACGATCAGTAGATTTGCACTTACGAGGATCTTTAGTGTATTCAGGGCACACGTCGTCGTCACAGGCATAGAGGATGTCCTCATACATGAGTGTGGCGCCAGGGGCCACTTGCCGGAAGAATGAAACCTTGACAGGTTCGCCGATCTTGACTTTCTGCCCCTTCTGCACAAAGATTTGCCGAGTGAACTTGCATCGGTCTTTGCCATCGAGGGACGGTACACGATACGCCTCAGGGTGATAGCCTTCCTTAAACGGCTGAAGCGTGGCCATGAGGTAGTGTCGGCGAGCCACACGGTGTGTGATAACCCGCTCCGTGATACCAGCCGTGACGGCACCCTTAACGATGGCAGCCACGGAGTCCATGGGCCGCACGACCTTGGACTGGAACTGGGGAGGAACGTGAAGCTTAATCTGTTGGAAGAGGTATTCAGAGGCACCGAAACCACCAACAACCAGGATATTCTGCAATGTTCGATTTTGGGCCTGGATTGCGATGATCTGGTTTCTGACAAGCTCCAGGATCCGGTTGACCACAGGCTCGAAACATTGCAGAATCTCTTCGTTCGTAAACGTCATGTAACCCTCCTCGATTCCTGCCTCGGGGAATTCGGCCTCGATTCCTACGTCGACTGCCCACTTCTGACCATTGTTTCGGAAATCGGCTTTTATTCGATTCTCGAAATCCATGATACACTTGGCGTAGACGCGGCCCGCGGTTCTCGAACCATCCGGTAACTTCATCTTACGAATCTTGGTGCGCAGAATGTTACTAAAATTCCGGTTGAGCGCAGTAGAGCCGCAAGAGTCACCAGAGCCGGCTGTACATTCGGCCACGGTAAAGGGATTCTCATCCTCGACCTCGTACGCAATCAAATCAACAGTACCACCACCACAATCAACGATCAAAATGGCGTCGTGGACCTTGAGATTGAGCAACCCAGTCTTGGCGCAAAAGAGGGATGCAGCTTCCGGTTCACTGATGAGGGTCAGTCTGTTGTCGTTTTCATCGCGGAGAAAGCCTGCTTGGATAGCAGCTGCTCTTGTGGCGGCCTTGCCGGCATCATTCCAGATAGCAGGGACCGTAAGGTAGTAACGAATGTTACGCTCTTCTCTGTTGAACACCTCGCCGAGTGTCTTCTGGAGCGCTGCTCGCATAGCTCCACGTAACTTGAACAGATAGTCGGCGGCCACGTCGATTTCGGATTTTCCCGGGGGTAGTGGCGGTAGGTTGATGGGATCGATATACGTATTACCGGACAGCATCAGTTGCAGCTTGAACCACTCGACCTTCTGAACTCCTGGTTTCGGGTATCCGGTTGGCGCCAGAGCATCAGCAATGTCGGGGCCCCATCCGACGACCTTTTGGTACTGATCGTAATACAAAACCGTAGGAATCTGTACTCTGTCAGCCCTGCCTCTACCATAGATTTCATGAATATCGTTTTATACCTTTTGTTTTGTGTAGGAACCTGCGCCGGGCCATTCTGTGATAATGTCCTCCTTGGCCTCGTTGTTTGTTGCGAAAGCGAAGGCGACACCAGAAAACGTTGTACCCTAAATGACGAAACGGTTAGAAACTGATCTGCAGATCGACTACTACGAACCGGCGAGTACATACGAAATCAATGCCGACAATCAGCTGGGCCTTGTTTCGGCTACTGCCCTCCACCTCAGCAGCTGGTCGCCCGTACGATCCCATAGCGTTGGGAGGTTGTTGATGGGGAGTAGGAGCGGATGGTGGATAACCTGCGGGAGGATAACCGGGTGGGCCGCCCGGGCCGCCAGGCGCAGGTTGGGCGCCAGGCTGCATGTTCATGTTCGGAGGGTAGCCGGACACAGGGGCACCGGTGTTGATAGGAGGAAGACCTCCCATCATCTGCGCAGACGGAGTCCGCGATGTCGTCTGTGTTAGGGGACTTGTGCGGCCAAGAGGCTGCTGGCCGCCTGCGGGAAAATTGTTGTAGCTGGGCGGACGAGGTCCAGCACCGGGATGATTCATTATTGGTAGATTCGACTGGGACGCCGAGGTAATGGGGGCCGGGGGCGCTGGGCCTGGCTGACTCGTTGGCGGCGATACCTGAGGTGGTGCGGCGCCTGATGAGTAGGCTTGAGCACCTTGAGGTGGAGGGGTAGAACTGGCGGGCGGTGTGTCTGCGGGCGGAATGCTGGCGGTGGACTTCCGTTTACCTAATCCGAAGCCCTTAAAACGAGAATTCAGTGAATTCATAAGGGAGGGAGAAACAGAAGGAAAGGAGAAAGAAAACAAGAACGACAGGAAGGGAGCGAGTTGAGTGAAGTAGTGGGTGGAAAGGTGGAAGAGGAAGATGTGTTGGACGGAGCAGATACGAGTATAGCAAGTGGTGAGCGACTACTGAGAAGGAAGAGATGAGGCGGGCCAGGCTTGGCTGGGCTGCTGATGGTCCGACGGTGCCTCTCTAGAGCAGATACCGTACTTAGATAGTAGCAGGCAGAACGGTGGTAGTAGTGGACTGCTGCCGGTGGGGTGTTGGAGGAACGGTGTCTTTCTGTCTGACTTGAACCAGGGTGGGCGGCACACCAAATAGGGACATGCGCGGCGCACGGCGAGCAGGTATGTACGAGCAGGTACCTATAGCAGAAGCGAAGGGGAGAAGGGTTAGGACTCTGGAGGGGGGAGGGGGGCTTTGGGCCAGGCTAAGCTCTTGGCGACGACAAAGTCCTTCCCTTGTCCTTTTTACCTAGTGCAGTCTGCAGTCTACCTAGCGAGTTGGTGACTAGGAAGAGACTGGGTACTGGTGCACTACGGAATGCCTGCTAGGTACTGTAGGTAGAGTGGTAGCAGTAGGTAGCGTGGGAAGTATTCCGCAGTGTAATCCGTAGGGATCTCCAGGGAGACAGACGCTCGTAATGGCTGTACGGAATGCTCGTACTGCACACCACGACGATAATACAACCGTAGCAGAACTGCAGCAGCAGAAGTTCAGAACCGAGCTGGGCAGGGCTGGCGTCTGGGCTGGACAAAGATCAAGAGCGGCGGCACAGCAGCACAGCGAGGGATCTCGTTTTCTCTGATGTCTCCTTTTCGGATCCCTTGAATGGCAGCAGGGAATTGCTGATCGTGGTGAGTCTGGAGAGTAAGAGAGAGTAAGAGCAGGTCTGCCGAGGCTCAAGATGGGTTGGATGTGTTCTCAATTGTTCTATGGGGCTATTAGAACATGTTGGGGGTCATGTAGAATGCAGGAATGGAGCAATGTAAGAATGGAAAAGAGCGGCCGTTGGATCGGGTAGCAGTGCGTGAGTGAGTGCGTGCGTGCGTGTGTGGAGAGGGATGTAGGCTGTAGGAGGTAGGCTTGCAAATCGTAGGTAGGTAGGGTGAGCGAGCGGTGCTACTCGTACTTACTCGTAAAGTTGGCCAGGAGGAGAAGAAGTCAAGTCACGGTTGGAGGAAGAATCACACAAGCACACAAGCACAAGGCCCGGCATTTGGGTACACAAGGGCGTAATCCGTACTTGACGATACGTATTCCGTACTTTACGGCGTAAGGGCTGGCCGCGCTACCAAACCGGCTAATATAGTGGGTGGACGGGGACAAAACTCCCAGCTGAGGCTAGCGTGCCTGTGCACTCGTAGCGAGAAATTGGGAGTCGGGAATCGGGACAGATGTTACGGAAATTCTATTCAGTCTTCCGTCCGTTTCGTGTAACAAGACCTCTTTGAGACTACTAATACACCTGTCAGCGGTTGGCGAGTCGACATTGAGTGTCATCAAAATCCTTCATCCTTCTTTCATTGCCATTGAGAGTGAGAACAACACTCTGGACGTGAGATACGACCGTCAACGAGCAAGGCTGAAAAGGGTCTGGCACATACCGTCTGTTTAACACGGGTAGCTACCTGGATTCCGTATTCATGCTACCCACGCTACACTACAAATCGCTAACCCTCGCCAACTAAACTGCGCTAAGGCCCTGTACCTCGTCTATCGGTTGAGGTATTGCCTGGTACACCTTGAACAACCCTGATGTTTCAACTCATGATGCTCGGTTCAGTGTACGAGCAATTCGAGCTTTGTATGAATAGACGCCATAGTACAGTCCAGTAACTCGGTAACTTTGGTAATGCACCAAGAATCGTCGACCTTCAACGTCGATGGCATGTTAATTGGTAAGCAAATAAGCAACACCGCAGAATCACTGTTCCTCTTCCCGCACACCCACGAATTATCTTTCAATCTCATCATTCTCTCGCAATTTGCAATGATGACTGCATATTCCCCAGTGAGCGTTAGATAAGCAGCAACCATACCTCGTGTGCTGTTAGCGTACGTGGGTGTACCTGAGTGGGGTGGACCAGGTACCCAGGTCAGTTACCAGCAAATCCCTCGGGTTACCAACAGCAACCCGTTCCTCAATACAAACTCAAGTTGCGAGTTGCAACTACGCGCGCGACTATTAATCCGGATTAATGATCGACTGAAGCACATCCTAAACAGAAAGACAAGGTGAAACGAGTGCTTAGATATTTGTACAGCATTTCATGTCGGACCTAAACAGTTTCAACGAATTGCTTCACATTGAAACTCCGGAAATAAATCAGACGTGCAGTGCTTCTATGTAAGTCAGTTGTCGGGAAGACATGCTCGCCTAACAACATTAGGTACTCCCCGACACACCACACTACTAATAAGATGGTACCTGTTCGGATTACAGGGCCTCATGATAATCGTAGCGCCACGTGTGTGCGGAATGGCGCCTATAGGGACTTACCACCTTGCGAACTGGTACTTCTACCTCGCTCTGTACCACCCGGCAAGATTATCAACATCTACCTAAGGTATTGTCTTTCTCCAGTTAACTCGGCTTATCTAATACTTGTACAAAATCTCATTCAAGTCATTCAGGTCATTCGGTCAGTCTTGTTATGAAAGGAAAAGGGAAGTCAGGAGCGATAAGTTTCCGTCCGTGCAAGACACGCGAAACATATCCGTACGAAGGACATCCCTGGTACAGATCAGAGAGCGGTCCCTGAGCCTGCCTGAGGTACTAATCAACCTCGTAGGGCCATTTTTGGCCGACTACGGATTACTGGAGGATCCACCCATGACGATGAACCCTTGGCTACGCTCGAGTTCACCGTGAGCGGGTCCTCTAGTGAAAGAGCTCTGACCCTGCCTTGTTGAACTTGTTGACAGTACTGGCGGTTCTGAATGAGTATTGCGTAAGAGCTATCCGAGACAGTAATTACCATTCATATAGCAGCCCGACTGAATGAATATACGAAGTACAGACCAGACAGATCTCTTGAGTTTCAAAGTGAAAAAGAAGAATCAAGGTGTCGCTTTGAGAATCTTTGTTTCTCCAAATGTTGGAAATTCATACCTACTACCCCGCTTCCTGCCCACTCGGACTTAACTAACCTGAATTGGCAAGTGAGTATCTACACGTGCAGTGTGAGGCTGAGCAAGACTCAGCCCCCGTCGGGTTGTGTGAAGCCACAGTGCAGGCCACTGCAGGGTGCCCTCTGTCGATTCAGGATTCCAATTCCAAGGGTCAGCCGCAACGTTGAACGAGCGTCAGAAAGTCTCCAAATCCCATCGAAGGCATTCCGTGATCTGTCCCTTAACATGAATGCCACAACACCACAAGAACAGACCACGCGGGCCAACACATAAGAACGTACGAGGGAGTATACATCTCCTGCGAACTATTCCGTACCTCTTATCAATAGTATGGCCATTCTATAGTCTCCTCAGTGGCCCCGTCGTCTGCTTAAATTCCGTGCAGAACACATACACGAGACAGGTAGGCGAGATATTAATATCCTCTCTACCAAACACGGGCCGATGTTGCAGAGTCGTCATCCCACCGCTCTGCGAACATGCCCACATTCAGAAGTACCTGGGGAAACTGACCACTCGGCGTTCCCGTCGGTGGCGTCGTATCCCGATCTGCCTATGCTTGCAGGAGCGGTTAGCAACGTGCAGGAAACCATTCTATCACCGCAATTGGGTCACATTCGCGATCCCGCCATGCCCTATGTCATGCTATGCCCAAGCCCTACAACCCCAATTTCCATTCTACGCATCGCACTACTCGTAGGGCTTCATCGTCTACGATGGACCATGGTCGAGGTCATCATGTACCCCGTATTCTTCCCCAGAACTCTGACGTCGTTGGCAGATTCACACACAAGTCGCTAACCGTCTTCGTGATCTTCTCTTTTGCCACTGGCAACTGACATTGGACATTGCAGCACTTTTCGACATTGCGGATTACCGACAGCACCCAGCACGTCCGTACCTTGCATAAACCCACTTATTAATTGACAGTCTCCAGGTCTCCCCTGATTGCTGTCCGGGAGTTGGGTTCAGGGTTGGCACCGGTAGTCATGGATGGCTCGCCGGCAATATTCCGTACTGCCCACTGCCCGCTCTGTGATCAATACGGAATACGGAATAGCACTTGCGATGACCGCTCTACCTATCTCGACTTGCATAGGGTCCGTCGGTCGGTTAAAATAGTAAGGCCATGTGCTGTCCACGCCCAGGGCTGATAGTAACCAAGGTCGTGCGTTTGCGAGTTAACTCATTCCGGTTACACGTCTGTTGGTCATGAATTGGCACGTGAACCGTGTGTCTTTCCTCTCGTCAACGTGGTTGTCGACGGGCTCTTTCGAATGCCTATATATCCTTCGCGGCTATAGTATACATAGCCGGCCAGGTGGGTAGGCAGAAGGGGCTTCTCCTCTCATCGTCTCCTTCTCTGTCGTTCCTCTCTCACTGCGGCAATACATGGCGATGGGATGAACAATCGGTCGTCTGACCCAAAGTTGCGCTGCCAGAGTATTCCCATCTCTGACCACCCATCTTCTCATTGTTACGGGTCGCAAACTATTGATTCATCAAGGCGAGACGTGGTCACCATAGAGTCGGGGATGTAGGTAAGTATGCTCCTGAAACCTGTTACTGTCTCCTCTATCATATGGCATCACATATTCTTGTGTTCAAGCATTTAACCCGTTGAATTACATCTACTTAGACATGCTGTGCTCATTGAATCTCGTCTAGTCTCTCAACCCAAGGTACCGTGTTTCGCATGATATAATCGGGTCATATCAGACCTGTCACTAGACTACCATTACGGTTGGCTGTTGCTGTAACCTGACGGATAAGCACATCAGAGCCAGAGATTGTAGGATTCTAGAAGATAGATCCTCTGTTCATGTTTGGTACTGACCGTATTTTGGTACTAACAAACCAAGCTGATATATCTGTAAAAACAGTCCAGCATCGTAGATATGCTCACCACCAGTTCAGGTTTACCTATTCGAATGCTGTCGTACGAAAGGACAAAGGAGAGATATGGAGCAAGCTTACAAGGTGCAACACCAATGATTGACTAGTCGTCACCGGCTCAGACATTCACTGGAGCTCATGTCTGGCGTTCATACTGGCCAAAGGTTGCTTATGAGAGAGAGCAGACGGGATTCGGACTATACCTGGGACAATGGTCACACGTGCTCGACCACTACGACTTCACGGATCCGAAATCCTGGGCGGATTACGGACGCATGCGTGAGCTGAACTACTGGACGCCGTCGGCCTCTGATTCTTCAAGCGCGAAGTTCCTGACCATCAAAATGGCTGTAGGACATTTTATGGTTCATCATCTATTCAGATGGTGACTCTCGGCTTTGTCCCGAACACTAGACACGGGGAGCGTTTCGTTGTTCATACGCGACTATGAGTAACGGGCTCATTTCCCCATCATGGACGGGTCTGACCTCCCCCTTTGCTACAGATAAACTGTTAGTAAGATCTGGGCAGTGGAATAGTCTCTGGATGACCATCGGAAGCCAGATGGGCAAATACTGTTGGGGGTGTCAGCTTCCTTACGAACCAATTCATGTCCACATGCATTTCTCTCGGACCTGGCAGGTCCGAGAATGTCCCAAATTATAAGTCGGATTGCATTGACTTTCCGGATGGGCCAGAAGACCTCAGAAAGCGGTAATGGACCTTCTTCCATTATACAGGCCTAACAAAGCGTCGAGGACAAGTTGGTCTATTACGGAGCTGAGTTGATTCTGACCGATGTCATAGAGTGCTAAAGCAATCTTCACACGGTCAAGCTACTTTATCGTGTCGACTGTCGCACATGGGTTGAATTTAGAAAAAGCAGTGTTGCGACCCAGTTGAGGACGGGCGCCAGTGGAACAGGGTTTGGTATGAAATTCATACGGCACCGACTCTATTCCCCAACATGAAAGGCGTTTGGTAACCGCATGAGACACTTCTCCCGTGAACAGGAAGGGCGTGATAAATGAAACCATCATTACCCCATAGGACTACCTGGCGTTTTTGACACTGGTGCCCCTTTTCATGGTTTCATCTATCTCAGCTGATGTTCTAAAGTCCGACAGGTTTTGTTGTCATATTAAAGTCGAATATGAGTTGATATTCCACAACCACCGACCCAGTTGAAGTTGTACATGTGAGAAGGACTTATATCCAAGCCAGGCCACACCATCGAGACTTGCTCTCTCGTGTCGTTGGCATGCGCTTTTAACATGTTGACCCGAAAGATCATATACACACGACACCCGACTCTCATTTCATTCAACATGGTGCAAAAATGACAGTAACGCCTTCAGGGGTTAAGAACTCGGACCGTTCGTCTGGATGATATTACTTAAGTCATACCCAAGGACACTGCGCAACGTTTTGAAGTTGTTGTGCAAAGAGTCCGAAGGGTGTTGCGAAGCGGCCACGGAGTGGGTGTATATGTTGCGGGAGGGCACAGTCCCAAGAATAGTCGACTATACCATCTTTAAGGAGAAGAAAAGAGACGAGGAGAAGAAGGTGAAGACAACGGGAGAGAAAACGGAGGTGAAGATAACGGATATGAGCAGGATACCAAGAAGCGGCTTCGTCGTGGTTTGTTCAGTGCGAGACCTGCCAGGAGAGGCACGATGTCCCGCGCAACCATGAGAAGGCCTGCCGGACACATCTGGGTGACGACTGACTGCCGTATCTATCCATTTCATTAACCCCTTTCAATCTGGCGATCCTGTTGAACAACACGGCTTATATGCTGAACTGTGTGTTTATAGAACCATCTTATTCAATTTCATGTGTTTCCCCGGCAACAACCAAGTGATCAATGAGCTGTACACCATTGACATCTAATACAACTGGCGGCGAGAGGTTAACCCTGAGGGAATTGTCGGATATTTTTGAAGAATCCTTTGTGCTTCAATGATAGGTACATTTGCTATCGGCAGGAAGCACTATCAAGTCAAGAGGTACGTGTTTAAGAGCCCGGCGCATTCACAATACATATGGGAAATGGTAGAAGATGTTGCTGGGGAGATGCTCTGATGTTGTTGAGGCAGGAGGTATCTTTCTCATAACAGGTACGTATGCATGATGTGCGATAACCATACGGATTAACGTATCCCGTGGGTACACTAAGTGCAAAATTTACTTGCTGCGCTAGACCGAGGTTCAGAAGGGAATAGTGATCACTGATCAGTACTCGTAGGCCCCGGTAGGGATCCCGTAAGCAGCAGCAGGGTGTTCCTTCCCCTTGGCAACGGAAAAGGACATCAGGGAAGGCGTTCGCGTTGAGGTCGCGGGTGGGCCCCCTAGTAATTATCTACGTGTACGAAATAGTACTTCGTACGTAATGCGCTTCGCAGGAGCGCCTGCAAGTTGCTCTTCATTTTCGCTTCAAAATGCACCCTCTTCTCGCCCCTCAACGCATACGGAAACACAACCACACACTCTGATCGATGAGCCCCTAAATCGCTCGGAGCACACCAGACTCCCGTGTGACCGCCCTGGACGCCGTCTACCTCCCTTTTCTGTACCTTACACGGCTTGATTCTGCCGACGTATAGCCTTCCCCCCGCCTCTTGTGTCCATTCCATCCCGTCTTGATACCCTCTAGAGCATCCATTCACCTCCATTAAATCTTCATTCCATTACATACAACGTGCTTGACGTGTCTGCTACCCTCTGATTCACTCACGTCTTGCCCGCCCTGCCTATTCTGTATTCATACTACACACTCACAGACGACAGACATACTTACTGGAACACTGTGAGGAGCATAGCGAAGACAATTTTCGTCCTCTCCGCCCTCGCGCCTCCGCCCACCCCTCCAATCTGGACGCTCATCAATTCTGACCAATACACGGCGAGGTGTGTCCGCTGGTTCACCCCGATCTATCTAGATAAGCCAGGTTCAAATCCGGGTGGATCGCGTATGACTTCATAGCCATCGCTGCTAGAGAGTGCTACCTACGAAGTATCTACACTGCGCCGTTAGTCCTTGGTGCGTGCCCGAGTGCGTTCTGCTGCTTGCTTACAAGCGTCAAACACCCTTCTCGGCCCGTCTTCGACGTGGGCAAGGATCCATTGCGGGTGCTGGCGGCTCTTGGAAGCCTCCCTCCCGATAGCGACCCCACTAATAACCCCGCGAAAACCGCCGTGGCTCCCAAGACGGTACCAAGACGGTACGAGCACCAACCTGGGAGAAAAGGCCCTGGCGCCGCAGCGCCAGTGCTGGCTGGTGACCGACCATGCTCGTGGATTCCCATGACCACAGGGGCCCCTGCAGGCCTTCCTTCGCCGACGACGTGCGACTGCGAGTAGTAGGCAAGGGCACGGAAGGTACGAGCACAGGCACAAGCCCGAGTAAACACACAAAGCCGGCCAAGAGCGGGGTTCTGCTCTACTTCGCCGTCGTCTTCTTGGCTTTTGTTCTGGTGAGTTGCTGGCGTGTCTACCCCGTAATTTGTTTGTTTAGCTAGCCGTTCCCATCAGGCCGGCCCTCCGCGCCATTTATTTGTGCCTTTAAGCTCTCTCGCTAGGGCTGGAGTCCCCGTAAGCATGCAGATGCGTCGTCGTATGCATGACATATTCTCGGCTCAATTGCGTTAATCCTTGCTAATCGCTCCTACGAATCAGCTTGCCCAACAACTGGTCTTTCTCGCGGATATTAAGTTCCAGAGTCTTTCTATCTTTACATCACATCCTTTCACTCGGACATTTTCCTCTCCTCCGGCTGTTATCCTCGACAGTCCCGTCTGTGAAAGCCCACATCCATTCGCGACGTCGCCCCCCATCTCACCAGCGCCCATCATGACGACCACCTTGGCAGAGGAGACGCAGCGCATCGTCGCGCAGTTCGACTACAGCGACGATGACGTGAACAAAGGCGTTCTCGAGTTCCTGCGCCAGATGAGTACGGTCACTGAACTGATTCCACTAGACACTTGAATGTCTTCCACTTACATGATGTCATGACAGATGACGGTTTGCAAAAGGATGGTACCAGCATCAGTCAGATCCCGACCTATGTCACCGGCGTGCCGAATGGCACCGAAAAGGTACGCACGTGTCTGCCATGCGCACTGAATTGTCATCGGCCACTCCTTACTAATGCTCTTTGTAGGGTTTGTACATGGCCGTCGACCTGGGAGGCACCAACTTCCGAGTCTGTTCAGTCCACCTCAATGGCGACAGCACCTTCAACCTCACATTCAGCAAAGTCGTCATTCCCAAGGAGTTAATGGTCGCCAAATCAGCCAAGGAACTCTTTGCTTTCTTGGCCAAGCAGATTGAGCTCTTCTTGAAGACTCATCACGAAGAACACTTTGAAGCCCATGTCCGCCGGCGGAGATCGAGCAAGGCATCTCTAGGATACATAGACGAGTCCATCTTCCAGTTGGGCTTCACCTTCAGCTTTCCGGTTCAGCAGTCCGGAATCAACAAGGGCTCCCTCATGAGATGGACCAAGGGTTTCGATATTCCTGACGCAGTTGGCAAAGATGTCTGCGCGTTACTACAACAGGAGATTGACCTGTTGCATCTCCCCGTCAAGGTGGCCGCTTTGGTGAACGACACTGTTGGAACGCTTATGGCGCGTTCTTACACCTCACCTGGAAAGACCGCCACCCTCGTTGGAGCTATCTTCGGCACTGGAACGAATGGTGCCTACGTCGAGAAGCTCTCAAACATCAAAAAGTCGATAGAAGGAGACTATGATAAGTCAACGGGCGAGATGGTATTAAACACCGAGTGGGGTTCATTCGACAACCAGCTCAGCATATTGCCAAACACTTCATACGATATTAAGCTGGACCGAGACAGTGTCAACCCCGGTATGCAGATGTTCGAAAAGAGAGTATCCGGCATGTTCTTGGGCGAGATCGTCCGTCTGGCCCTCGTTGATCTATACAAGAACCCCAAGGTCTCATTATTCAAGGACACCACCGCAAAGAACAGCAAGACCTCGAAACCTACCAGCCGCGTCAGCGAAAGCTCAGGTCTATTCACACAATGGGGTCTCGACAGCTCCTTGATGTCCATAGCCGTTGCCGACTCCACACCAGAGCTCTCGAGCTTACGGCAACAGCTAAGCTCCCAGCTCCAGATACATTCTGCCTCATTAGAGGACGCACAGGCCTTCAGAAACATCTCCTATGCTGTCGGTCGGCGAGCCGCTCGGCTTTCGGCGGTGGTGCTAGGTGGTATCATCATTCAGAGCGGCCGGCTCAAGGACACTAAGGACGACGAGCCCGTGGACATCGGCGCGGACGGCAGTCTCGTAGAGCACTACCCCAACTTCCGGGACATGATCGACGAGGCATTGCAAGGAATCAATGGCATTGGCCCCGAGGGCGCGAAGCGCGTCCGTATCGGTATCGCTAGAGATGGCAGTGGTGTAGGAGCTGCTTTGATAGCATTAGTAGCAGCCAACATGGAAAAGGCGGCAGTAAAACAAAACGGCATAGCGGCTACGATCGCGAATAGTATGCCATCAACAGTGGTGTAGGAGTAGAGAAAAGAAAAGAAGAGAGAAATGATAAACGGATGGGATGGCTAAAACGGTTGGGGTACAAGAAATTTTCCAGTTTCATCCACAACTTTACCTGGCTTGTACAAGAGTGTATTGATGATGCATCATGGGTTGATCGATTGATCGATCCGTTGATTGAGATGACCCTTAGTTGTATTTCTTGCTTGTCATTAGTCAAAGTATTCATTTTCTTTTCCTGTTAACCCCTTGAGGCTGATGTGCTTCTTGTTAGCATTGATGAGTCTCTTTTTATATGAGCATGGACGATCGATTGAGCAGGCATGCTTCACTCATGAGAACTGTCTTCACCGCATCCACGAAATATATACAACGGGCAACTTCAGTGACGACGTGATCGAAACTCATAACAACATTGAATTAGTACTTTCTATCGATCTAGTGTAATGCATCCGTGCCAACCAGCCATCCAGTCCATCCTTTATCCATTCCATCCGTTCTAGGTATCCCATAAAACACCCTAATTCGACCAACAGACCGACCATCGTGATCATTCGGACATGGCGTATTTTGACCCCTGAAACTTTTTTTTCTATAATTACTTCCTCAATTCGTCATCGGAGTATACACAACCGTACGTAGGTAGCCAAGTGTACATCAACGTCTGTATCCAGGCACCGACGGTTTGTAATGCAGGTAACAAACGATGTAACCGGATACAAACGTACGCAAAAGCATACAAACGCACATCCGAAACGCAACCAGCTCACCGACGCCAGGGAAACAACTAATTGCCAAACGCGGCAGCCGGATACGCGCGATCACGCTTCTTCCGACCCGCTGAGCTGCTGCTCCGCGAGCTGGGTCCACTGCCCGGCACGGCGAGGTTGGTTTGCATATCGGAGGGGAGATCGTTCCATTCTGTCTCCGGCCGCATGTTCTGGAAGGACTGGCCTGGTGTGCGGGGCATTGGTGGTCGATTAGAAGGAGGAGGAGCTGTGGATGAGAGGTTCGCGACGGCGGCTGTCACGCTAGGACCCCGGGCGTTCACGTCTCGTTCGCTCAGACCCGATGGACTGAGGCCAAGAACGGCGCTGGGTCCGATTTGACGACGAACAATCCAGGCGCTGTCGGGCTGGAGCTTGTGGTAGTATCCCTTTACTTCGTCGACGCGCGCGAAGCCTCTGGCTATGTACCATCGTAAGGCCTCCTCATTTTCTGTCCAAACGTGCGCCCAGACCGACTCGCATTCGAACGCACTGCGCGCCGCATCGGTGATAACCTCGTCTAAGAGGGCTGCTGCAAGACCAAGACCACGGTATGGCGAGAGCAGGACGAGAGATTGGATGTATAGAGCGTTGGGCTGCTCCATGGGGACCTGGATGAGCTGGGCGATGGGCGAGGGGTCGACTGTGCCGCCATGAAAGGGGGATGGTTCAGGTCGGCAGACAAGGCCACCTATTACCTGGGCAGGTGCTGAGGCATTGTCCTTGTCGTCGCGCCAGAGGATTACGCGACTGAAGGCTCCTGATGATAAGGGGTCGGAGAGCCGGGCGTAAAAGGAGTCTGGGTAGTTGACGGGGAGGAGGAGAGAAGTGATGCGTCGCAGGGCGGGGATATGCTCCGGTCTGACGCACTCGATCGAGGCTTGCGGATGCAGGTTGGCCGGGCGAGAGGGCGGGGTGGCTGTTGCTAGTTGCGCCGTGGCGTTTGAGGACGTGATTGGGGTGGTCAGACTGGTTGGGACGGGTAGAGGCGGTGGAGGTGGGGGCGCAGTCGACGCAGAGGATAATACATCGTGGTTTTGCTTATTCTCAGTCTTCGAAGCCAACGAAGAAGAAGAAGAAGCGGGAGGAGGAGGAGGGGCTGCGAAGAGGGGCTGCTTGGGTCGAAAAAAGTTCCGAATCGAGGACTGGCCGTTATTACCATTGGTGCTGGATGGTAACGACATGGTGCAGCCGGAAAGAGGTGTACTTCCAGCCGGAAGACTGAGGGCCACACGGGAGAAGAGGAGGAGAATTAGGTGCAGGAGAGAAAAGGAACGGCGTTGCAAGAACGAAACAAAAAAGGGAGCGTGAACAGTCTGTGTAACTTAGACTTGGGTATGACAGAAAGATAAAAACCAGAAGGGTAGTAACGATGCAGGACTTCGTCTGTCGAGGGCAAGGGAGCTAAAGTAATCCGTAAAAAGACAGAAGTCAGAAAGTCAGTTTCCGATCCCGTCTAGAATTCAGGTCAGGCCCCACCACAAGCGCGTAAAGTGACGGTGCGATTTTCGAACGTCCAAGGAACTCGGCGCGGGCGAGCGATACTTCGGCACTAAAAAAGACTCAGGAACCAGTCCCACTTGGGCAGCTGCTCTGGAGTCTGGGAACCCCGTTGGCGAGGACTGGATGGCCTGATGGATGTCCATATCCAGGCCGAGTTTGTCTGAATATAACTTTTTAGTTTGGTCTATCTAGATGGGTGCCTGAGATGGTTCTTCTTACAAGGAAGCATATGACTTGGGGATATCTATTGGCCGGACTGCGAGTTTTCATCTGAAAAATTCCGCAACTTTTATACTTTTCACGAGTACGGAATACTAGCAGCAACGGTTTTTCTAAGTCCGAAAGTCCCATTATTGTCCCGGTTGTGTACCAACGGGAATCCGTATGATGTAATGGGATGCAACTCATTCGGCCATATGTGCGAACGGAACATGCAGGATACGGATTCAAGGCTCTTTCTCCGCAAGAACCGGGATGAAACTCTTATGATGTCTTGGAATCTGTGATTCAGTCTGAACTATCTATATTTTCATCCTATTCTTGCATATACGGAATATGAGATGAATCACGGACTGCACTTGTGATGGTACCTATTATAACTCAGCATCTGCGAATGTTTTCCGTCAAGTGCCGTATGTACGGAATACAGTAGCGCAATGCTGGAATAGCAACGAGGCAGCAGCAGTCGCCTGTGTTCCGTAATGAAAGCGCACTAATCAGTGGAGCCAACAGTGACCGACATTGCAGATTGCCGCCATCAAAATTGCAGTGTACATTTGTTGAGGCCACAATCAAGATTGGCCGTTGTATCCTCGGGGTTATACGGAGAAGATGAATTCAGACCTCAAATCAGAAAGGTAGCGGAATACGGATTTATATCTCTCTGCTAGGCCAACGTCGGACGAAGTAGGTAGGTATCACCGACAATTATCTAATCGCAACATGCAAATTAAAAGCAGGTGCTACCTACTCGCGAGTTTAGGTCTAGGAAGGTACGGCAAGCTACCTAGGCTGGCTGTCTTAAACAACAGCCGTACCTTCTTAATCTTGGCAGTAAACGCAAGAACTTCGCTCTTCATTAATAATACGTATCTTACCACTGTATCTCTGCGGTCAGATACTTCACGGTCGCTTCGTGAGAGGTACCTAACCTCTAACCGGCACCTTCCCTACGTCCCTCATTTGTACCTCTCTGCGTCGGCCACTGAGAATTGTTACGTGGAGACTCCCTTGAATTCTTTCATCATCCCTTTTAAATTTCAAAACTTGGAAACTCCATAACTCAATCGACTGTGCCTTGTCCACAGAATTCCGCCAACTCCAAAGCAGGCTAGAGTTGCGGTTCTGCAATCGAGATCCAACTATTCCATACATTCCTACCACCTCTTAACCACCGACCGATCGTTTTCTTCTTTTTCTTATTCGTTCAATCCTTTGATGACCATTCACTACTCCCCTCAACCTCTGCTGACCCCGATTCCCCATCCTTCGCCACATCGAGGTCTTCCATCCGCGCACCCGCCCATCCTTGCACCATGGCATCGTCTTTGACTACCGGCAAGGCAGGGGTCATCAATGCCCCCGATGACGCCGGCCACATGGACAAACTCGTAAGTTGCCCGCCAGCCCTCTACATCTTCTGTGCTACGCGACCCGACACCACGCCTGCCGCCGTGTCGGGATTGCTTCGATTGCTTCGGTCGCTCTGATCGCTAACCCTCATCCTCTAGACACACGCCGTTCTAGATGATGTGCTCTACAATATCGTTCACGACTTGTTAATCAAGGTTCATCGAGACGAGAAAATCGCCCGCGCCGCTACCGCCGCCATCCGTGTTGAGAAGTTGGCCGCTGATACGTCCGATTCAAACGCAGCGGACGCTCGCCCCGAGGTGAAGGTCGAGACAGACGCCGCCATATACGACGATGGCAAGGTTTTGCTCAAGGGAAACCCGTTGGCCACCACCAAGGACATCGTCTGCCCCCGCTGCCATCTGCCTCGCTTGCTGTATCCTCTCGACGGTAAGGGCGCTCGGAAGCCCGACCCGAGTATCATCTACTGCAAGAAGTATCCTTACATCGAGAAGCCGGGCTTCGACATTTATGGACAGACTTGGGTTGCGCCTGGTCCGGGCCGAGGCAAGAAGAAGAAGGACATGGAAAAGAAGAACGATTTGAACACTCCTGCCGATACGCCCAATTCGGTATCTGAAGGCGGCGCTGCAGGCGCCAACGCCGGTGGTGCCACTTCGCGACCAGCTCATGTTCTCACGTTTCCCTCTGCTACATGCAGTAAATGCAAACGTTGTATCCTTGTCACTCGCCTGAACAATCACATGGGCTCGTGCATCGGAAACAGTGGACGCAACGCGAGCCGAGCAGCAGCACAGAAGATCAGCAACGGCGGCTCAGGCAATGGTGACCCAACTCCACCTTCTAGTCAAAAGGGAACTCCGCTACCGACGTCCCGAGCCGCCAGTCCCAAGAAGAGAGACATCGATGAGATGGATGATGACGACGCAACCGATAATGACGCTCACAAGAAGAAGAAATTGAAGCCGATGGCTGCTAGTATCAACGTGAACAAGAAGGTTGTTGTGAAGTCCAGATTTGGCTCCGCCATTCGCAAGGAGAAGGTAAGATTGTTGTCCAAGGTGTATCCCCTGATATCCATGCCAGTCATGTTACTTACGATATATGCGCAGAAGCTGGATGATGAGGATGGTCCCACTGTCGAGGTCGCTCCGAAGAAGAAGATCACCAAAGTGGTTAGCCCTGCAAAGAAGCTCAAACTGGGCGGAAAGCCACTGATGTCTTCGCCGTTGGCCAAGAGTAACGCCAAGGCTTCTGTCGCTACGGGAAACCCTGGAGACGACGCGGCTTCCGAAAGCTCTGGCACGCTGTCTTCACCACCGGCCGCATAATAATCTGGATATCGAAATCCAGAGACGGCACTGCCGTCTGACGGTAGAAATCCGGTGAAGGTTGCCGCATCGGGCATGTCTGGCATGGTACTATTCACCACCCATCACATGAGATTTATCAAATTACACCAGACTACGACTATGCAACATCTGTTGAAACCTCGCCGACGATGCGTCTACCATTACGTGGACCTCAAGCCGGCGTTGATGAGGGTTTCAAAATCCAGCGATTCATGGGAAACATGGGAATGCCATTAGCTCTTGCTTTAGTCCCATCTGTCTACTTATTTGCATTTTTTACTCTGTACAAAGTTAGTCAATCGGTCAAGCATTGAAAGGTGTTCAAGGCGTCATTTGCCCAACAACGTCAAGGCACTTCAGCATCAGAAAGGAAAGGAAAAACAACACGGCGTTCCGGAGGGGCACACGAGACATGTATAGAATGGCAGCATTTGCACATATCCCATTTGATCAGAGACACTCGCAATACAACTGTTTTATCAAGAAGTAATCCGTAGTTCTTGTTTTGCTGCTCTTCTTCTCGTGATGTTGTGAGACTGCTTGCTTTACATGACACTTAATATGTGACACCTGAACAACTCAGTCGAGTCCACCATGATCTGTGAGTGAAACGAAAATAAGATGAAAACATTGATAAGATGAAATAAATTGATTGAAAGTCATTCTCTGCGCCCAGAACGCCAACCCGATGCAATTGATGCTTATTTGGATAAACAAGCAGGAGACTTAAAAACTCCCACCATTCCCCCTATTCCTTTCCCTCTCACTCACATCTCCTCCTCCTCAACCACCCGCGCCCGAATAATCTTCACCTCCTCAGCCGGCCGATCATCCTGCCCCGTCTTCACCATCCCCATCCTCTTCACAACGCCCATCCCACTCTTAACCCGTCCAAAAATCGTGTGCTTCCCATCCAACCACGGCGTCGGCGCAAGCGTGATGAAAAACTGACTCCCGTTCGTATTCGGTCCGGCATTCGCCATACTCAAGATGCCGGCCCCCGTATGGCGTAACTCAGGGGAAATCTCGTCGGCGAATTTCTCTCCGTAGATGGAGGTGCCGCCGCGCCCTGTGCCCGTCGGGTCGCCGCCCTGGATCATGAAAGATGGGATGATGCGGTGGAAGATCGTGTTGTCGTAGTACCCGCGCGAGGCGAGCGTGCTGAAGTTCTTGCAGGTTTGCGGCGCGTGGGTTGTGTAGAGCTCGAGGGTGATGAGGCCCTGCACGTGTCAGTTACCTCTCTACATTAGGTATATAGTAGTAAAAAGGAGAGACTTACCATAGAGGTCTCAAGTGCTACGTTTGTCGCCATTTTGACTATAGTATCGAGACGTAGATGCGCTCAACGTGGTGTAAACAATTGTCTCGTGAGCTTTGCTAAGGTGCTGGTTGTCGCGGTGATGATGATCCGGAGCTCCTCTTATCGAATCCATGCACTTTTTGGCGGGGCATTTCATTTGCACGCTGCGCTAGTTTAGCGCGAACAAGCGTGCGCATCCGCGTGGAGGTAACTGCCTTGTTAGGCTTAGCCCCGGTAATGTTGGTGGGGTTGCGCCATAGGGATGGACAGAACTGTTACCTCTTCCGTGAAAGTCGCATTTTTGGAGCTACGGAATATTCCGCGGTTAGCTTGCAAATTGATGAACGTCGTTCACAGGATGGGATTCAATTTGTGAGAAGGAATGTTGAAGATCTTTGATTATTTTCACGTGTCGGTGATCTGTGAGTGAAGAGTTCATTGCGATGATGTTGTTTGCGGCATGTTGAGTGAGTATCCAATTTGGGAGAGACGCGATAAGGCGCGATAGATAGAAGCACCGATAAGATCCGTAGTGCGAGTGACGTATGAGTCTCGGGTCTCACTCAATGCTCCACGCAATTCAGTTTCACGACCAATTCATCAATTCACTCTGTTTCAACATGCCAGCTCAAACTGACAGACTGTGGACTTTTGACAGACAGCTCCAAGCGATCACAGTCTTACTGTTCTCAGGAGTAAGAATTGGAGTGATTACTCCTCGGCTATACTCACTCCGTCCGGATGAAGCCTGAATGGTCTCTGAGAACGAGCAATCGGAACGATCATTCCATTTCATTCGCAATTCGTATAGTCCGAGCAGTCGTTCGAGGCGAGCATCATTCAGGCGATCAGTCAGATGGTCGATCGGACCACTCAATCTCACTTATTGATTAATCGATCTGACCGATTGAACAGGCTCATCCGAGGTCCAGTTGTTCATCGCTAAGCCTTGGGACTTGCATAGACAGACACTCCGGCAATCTGACAAGAGCGTCGGGATCTCGGAGCCTGCATATGTGACAATTCTGTCGGCTGAGAAGCCGTTGATATTGAGACTCTACAAGTACATCTATATATGCGGGTTCACAACGTCAGGTGGCGAAGCTGACGACAACCTATTCCTCGCCCCGTCGAGTCCTTCCGTGGTTGATCTCTATGTCATAGAGCACAGCATCCAGCACTGCCCTCTCGGTGTGTAGTCTCCAATATTACGGGCGAGATGAACCAGATGGTATCATTCCATAGGCCCGGTAAGAACACCAGAAACACGCGACACGGGGAAACCCCTGGGCCCTAGTCCTACGCACAATCCCAGGCGTCAGTCTGGCACTTATTGGACGTTGGTCACGGTTACCGTGACGTTTTTTGAAACACCCAAGGCACCGCTCATATGATGCTCGAACAAGGGCTCTTCCATCGCTTCGTCAATTGCCTCAGCCACGCCTGCCGATGACGGCGGCTGAGGCCCGTCCGTATCGCCTGAGACCAACACCTGCATTTGTGGGTTTCCCACCTCGTTCAACTCGACCACGTCTAGATTATTTGTCTCAAGCGGGTCGAAATTGACTCCCTGGGGACCAGCACGGCCGACATTCGTATTATAGACGTGCGTATTCATTCCAGCACGCAGCATCTTATGCGGCCTGTTTTGGCTCTGCGCCCGTAATCGGGTGAAAAGCGAGACTATCATGGGCAGACTCACGCAGAAGATTGTTTCTGGCGGTTCCAGAACTGCTAGGAAGGTCGACAAGACGCTGTGAATTGAGAAGTCGCTATGGTAGTTGATGGTCATGATATAGGCAAGCCGGACGATCGAAGTTACTGTTACCCTGCGACCAGTCAGTTTCAGTAATTTCTTGGTGGATGATTTGGCATCGACATACACCAGTCCTGCTGTGAACACAACCGAAAGTCGAACCTTTCGAGTGCGATTCATTTTCAAATTCCAAATGACCGATAGTGGTATGGCTACCAACAGCAGGTCGGTGGCAATGGACCAGATACAAACGGCCAGATAAAGGGGTTGCTGTCCATGATCTGTCAGAATACCGATCTCTGCCAAGTTTTGATTATGGGAAGTATTCCACATACGCGACGCCCACAGTTTTGAAGGCCACCCCATTGAAACATTTTATACAAAGGGTGGCAGAAGAGAAACTGCCAGAGAACCAAGCCGACGGTCGCAAGCGAGACGGCGAGTATACTCCATCGTATGTTGTTGACGATGCCTCCACTGCTGAACAGTCTCATGTATAGGAACAGCGCGCTCAGCTTGGCGAAATTCAGACTGACAATATGAAAAAGCTCGAAGATGAAGAGAACCTAGCACGATGGTGAACCTGATGAACATCCCGACGCTGATTCCGGGATATCCACCAACTCACCCTGGGTATCGTGAACTGATTCGGCGCAGGCACGACATTACTGTGATGGCCCAACCCGCCATAGACCACTTACATGGTCAGTTCCATCTCGACGACCCAAACCGCAAGGATCAATATACGCACACATGCCAAACAAAGCCGTCTGGAGAATAGAAAAAAAAGACGCGGCAGAAACAAACACTTCATCCCATCCCAACTTCAAAGCGGTATAGAACCTTGACAAAATGCGCAATCCAATCGTGATGAGGACGAAACTCGCAATGATCACGCTCACGACGAACAGCCGGAACGCCAGCTCGACCGGTTCGACTCGCACGTATGTTGGCCCTGGCGGCGGACTCGATACCGGCGTCTGGGTGGGGAGGTTGTTGCGGGCTAACATCGCGAGACTCGGCCGACCTTCCTAGCTTTCTAACCGGATATTCCCCATCGATCACCCAGCAAGGCCTACGTTCTCGTTCCGTCTTCCGCTTACGCAATCGAGGGGACACAAGGCGGCGCAGCTGAGACGATGTGCTATAATCTATCGTAAGGCTGTTCGTATTTGTTTGATAAGTGAACCATGTAAGTGATGTAGCGTAGCAATGAGCATCCATTATTATTCCGGCGCGTCTTGTCGAGTAGAGAAAATGGATCTATCTACCGAGGCCGCGTCTGACTGTCATACAGCCAGCCGTGGATCTACGTGCCTGCTTCGTACCTTACCCTACCTACCTCCTATCTACCGGTCCAAGTAGGCCATTGCATCTTACCTGCCTCGGTTCTGGAAAGAGCGTAATCTGTAGGAAAAGTGAAGGAATTACCCGGCCTGACGATGTGGTTTGGTGTTTTGCTCGGAGGCCGCGGGATACCGTGATCGGATTGTTGGGAAGGCGAGCTCAATGGCGATTGTGTTACCGTGTGACTTACACTCCTAACTGGATATTCAATGCCATCAATTCAGGAAAACCAACTTACTGATCTTTCTGGTCTATAACCGCAGGTTTACAAGAATGAAAGGTCAGTATTCAAAAGATGTTACCAACAAGTCAACTGAGTGACCAGAGAACAAGTCATAACAATCACATGAAATCTCCATCTCCGTCCCCCCATTCCCTTCACAACCGTCTACATACTCCCTACCCCATCTTCCCTCCTATCCTCACTCCCCCCTCCCCTCCCTCTCAACATCCCATCCCATCCATCCACACATCCCTCCCGCCTACTTTATCTACATATCTACATACATACATACAAATCTCCAGATCCGAGTCGGCACCATCGAATCTGTATCAAGGGCACCTCCCGTCCGTCCGCTGATCTCCCTCACATGATGCCATTCCATTTTGCTGTTTTCGCGTTTCCGCGTCTCCATCGTACTTGTGGACGGGATATCCATGGCATGTATAGTATCGTCATGAGGAAGAGATGTTATCAAGGAATCTTCCGTCTGGATGATTTCATCTACAGGTAGTCTACATCCTCCGTTACCGGCCGATGCAATCTATCCTCTGTACCTAACCCATGTGAACAACCACCACAACCACAACCACAACCATCATCCAACAACATCTACATACTCGTAAGTACCATGTAAGTCGGCAGCCAAAGTAGCACCGGTAAACAAAAAGGGTGTGCACAATCGGATGACCCGACATGTCGTGGCCACAGACCGATCGGCCATGCATATCTTCCTTCTCCTTCTATCCTCCCTTCCTCGCGATTCCAACCAATCAACTCCCATACACGCCCATCCAATCGCGAAGCCTCATTCCATCAACTTCTCTCATCCCCGTCCGTTAGGTTTTTTTTTAGGAATACATACATAGGAAAACGCCGAGTAAACAAGTTGCCCGGCGGCTATGTATCGGCGTATATAGTAAATAAAATCCTCCTGAACACGTGTGTACGAAGCGCACCAGTCATTTCCACGACCCTGGTGGTGTCAGTCAGCTTGCTGCCCAACCTGTGGATCTCTTTCTCATCTCTCATCTCTCTTCGACATACCTACCTGAGTACTCGTACCTAGCTGGCTAGCATGAGGCTGAAGGCTGTTGCACCACATTGAACTTCTGTTGCATTTTGCCTAGGTAGGGATTACCATACGTAGTTATCGACTGACTACGCATGAGTATAGCATGACGAGGGAGGTAATAGTGGATTCGAAAACCGTAGGTATGAAAGGGATCCTGGCTCCTCCTCGTCATTACGGTATTCCTCCGTTTACATAAGTTTCAGCTCGGAATTTCCCATCGTCATCGATGAGCTACGCTTGTAACCCTGAGGTATGATCCCAGGAACCGCTGAGCAGGAAGGATTCTGTGCCGCTGACATACGACGACGGCATTAGTAGTAAACAAATAAGGGAGTGGAGACGTTCACCGATGTTGACCCTGATTCGGCCTGAACCCTTGACTCAGCAAAAACGTGCCAGCTTGAAAATCCGTATGAATGAATGAATGGGGATTTGCTTGCTTTGCTTGTTTGCGGAGAATCACAAGACTTCGACTCAGAAGAGAAATCACTTGTCGATCAATCCGACCATACGCCGGTCTCCAACCTGTGCGATTGGCCGTCGGAACGTCGGACGAAGTAGCGTAAAATGTCACACGGCCCGTTTGTGTGATCGTCCGAGCTGTTTTCTGCTGGGCCCAGATTGTTTGGAGAGACGGTGACCTTTGGAGACGGGTCATGCAAATCTCTGGTAGAGAATGGTTAGGATTCCCACTTTCCAACCGCCGAACCGCGCGGGAATACCTACCCACGGAGTATGTAGGTGGAATCCACGTCAACGAAATGCAACAGAGGTAGGGTGAGCTGAAATCGGTGCTGAAGGTCGGGGTGACCTAACGCAGCTTTGTCCCATCCTGTCGGTACCAGGTACCTTTATAGTATAGTCAGATGCGTGATACTTTGACGTGATTGCTGGCAGAAAAGGGGGTCACCGTCATGCGTCAACGGATCCGCTTTCGCTGTGCGGGAACCTTCAATCGGGCACTCGATGGTTGCAACAGCTTAGGGATCCATCATACCAGGCGGGTTGCAAGTGCAAGGGCACAGGGTAACCGGCATGCAAGGTTCGTGCATGTGGTGTGCCTGTCTACTTGAGCCGCCTAGCAAACCCCATGCGAGGGACCAGAACAGATGAGGTTGACGAGGGGAAATGATGATAGACCCAGTCCCCGGTCATGATTCGACCTTCCATAAGCTCGGCCTACGGTTCATATTCACCGGTAGCAGTTATCTGACTCTCATCTGACACATCGGTGAGCCATTCACTAGAGTCGGTCAACTGTACCCCAGATAGAGAAACACAGTCAACCGCAGATACTTAAGATGATCTCTCCGGTCTCTTTGTCTGCTGCCCTTCTCCACCCTCCATCTCTTCTCTCGCCCACCCTCCTCTTACTCTGTCGACTGGGATGATTGAGACGACCATACAAACCCGTAAGGTTTTCAGCAGCAATACAAGCATGGCCCGTAGCATATACGAAAGGACCCCCGTTGCGGTTGAAAAGGCCAGGCCAGCAGGGCGACGGCTTCTGAAGTACGAGCCCCAGGGACTTTCGAAGTTATCTGGAAGCAGCAAAGACCCGAGCAAGAAGGGGATACGATCCCAGAACAATGCCGTTGATTGGAAGGACGAGAAGGTCTGGGAGAAGATCAGAAATGAAGGGTGTTATCACAAATCCAATGAGATTATCATCAGTTGCGGCACTGTTACAATCAATAAAGCTGAAAGCCCGTGTCCCGAGGTCCTGGTCGTTTACAACAGTAACATCGGAATATACCAACTTCCCAAAGGTCGCAAGGACATCGGCGAAGGGTACCTCGATGCGGCGATCCGCGAGACGACCGAGGAGACAGGGATTCCCGTTCGCCCTCTACCACTTCGTTTTAGCTCTCGGGCAACACCACCCAGATTAGCCACTGCTACGACAGGGGCGACGATATGTGGCCCCGAAGATACGAGTGCCAGGGTCACTAAAAGCATTAGTAATGAGACAATCGGAGTTAGCGAGTGGTAAGTGAGGGTAGATTTCTGGCTGCGATTAGAGTAGTAGGCGGTTCCTGGCGGCCCTGTTCCCTCGGCAAGACTCATCCTTCGTTCCACAGTACCTGTGCTGACTGACTGACGTGCCTCTAGTACGTATCAGGCGTATCCGAATTCCGACCTACTTTACGTATGAGGGTCAATATAGTGTCAGGGTGACTGATGAATCCATGGCAGATCCGGATCCCGCGACTGGTGCGTGGCGCAATATCCATTGGTATGCGGCTGAGCCACGATACGGCATCGAGCGGGATGAAGCCTGCATGCCTCTACTCGAGGATCGTGAGAAGTTCACGACGTTCTGGTTCACCGAGATGGAAGCTCTCTCCAGACTCAAGCTGGATGATGAGAAGTTCAGTAAGTCGTCATACGAAACAAACACAACAGCCCCAGCCCTTCGCGATGCTTGGCCTGCAAGTTTGAAGCTCCGGGTTGCACTGGTTAAGACACTCCTCTGTGTTGTTCAATAGCACAGCATGGTTGGGATGTGGCAGCAGTATCTACGGATTAGAGAGTCCCTTGCCATCCTCACCGTCCAGAAAGCAACTTTGCTAACTTGAAGATTGAATCAGTGGTTCGCGTAGCGTTCGAATACACCCGAAACATGTCCGCCGATGATTGGTTGAGTAACAAGAAGCTTGATAGCGAGGAGGAGTTATCTTGAGAGCAACTGGCAACTGGAGCATCACGGCATCGTGGCAAAAGAACAAAAGAGGCAAAATCTGGACAGACCGGCTGAACGCAAGTTGCAGTGCGTGGGGGTGTCTTAACCTGGAATCTAGACGGGGCCTGTCTATCTCATTGGCAAGAGCTTAAAAGAAGCCATCTTTAGATGTAACGTCGGTGTCAAGGTGTCTCATTCGGGGCACGCCCGCCTCCCACTTGGGATCCTCCGTCATCTGCAGGAGAGCCTGTAGGAGCACCCTGTAGGAGCAGCGGTACTGCGTAAGAGCGCCTGTACTCCGTAGGAGCACCTGTAGGAGCACCTGTGGGTGGGAAGCGACTTGGCATGGAAAAGAACAATTCTCGTCAAGCTAGGCGGCAGCATTGCAGCAGATTGATGATGTTATTTGCTTATGATTGGATGGTGGCTGAGTGTACGCTATGACAGGTAACAAGCGACCTGCAGCCAGGGGGTAACAGCAAGAATGTTGACAGTGGTCGGTGATGTAAGAGGTGTACGAGACGTAGATGTAGATGTGAGGTGGTGGATGTGTCGATGTGTGGATGTGAAGAGAAGAAGAGAAGAGGAAGATTCTGTGTGAGCGAGAGAAAGTGCGTGACAGAGCGAGAAGGCATCTACGATGGGAGTTCTATTCTTGATTCGGGTAACCGCATCGATCACTAGCCACAGCAGCCACTCCCGATGATGATCAGTCCTGTCAGGTAGGGCAACTGCAACCACCGACTACGACTCTATTTCATCGCACCCTCCTCGTCTGTAAAGTATACCTACCGTCCGCGTCCCTGCCCCTGCTTACCTACTCGTATGCCCTTGAAGCGGTCCGTTGCAGCCGCCGATCACCTGTATAGAGCCTGTCTTATTAATATTCCGTAAATAGTAGTCAGCTGATTGTGTTCGCAAGTGAGTTCTTATCTCGAGTGTCACAGGCTCGCCCTCTTCTTCTCTGTTTGCACATCCTGCTGTTGTTATGCCGGTGCAGCAGTTGGGACGCGGCGAGGAAGAAGAAGATCACTCAACCTAGAACATACTCCCGTCGGCACACGGAACCTGTTCCGTAGTACTACCAACTCTGTGCGTAGAGCAGATACGACATCTGTATGTAGGTAAGTCCTTTGTCCTCCGTTGTTCTGGTACACGAAGTAATAAGTGCTGTCAAATCATCGGTGGTTAGACGATGCGAAGCCTCCCCAGTCTGTACGAATCTATCTTTGGCAGGGAGAGCACAGATTCGACAGCTTGCTGGTTTAGGAAACCCCGAAACCTGCTTCCACGGTCAATACCTAGTTATCGTAGCAATAAGGAGACTCACTTCTCCGTGGAGAAGGAATTGTTGACATAGCATACTAACTATGGTACTAGGAATAATAACAACTCCTTCCATGGGAGTTGTCTTTGTGTTTTCTTCCGTGAGCTATAATGCCGATGCATTGCTCACGCGACCCCAGATGTTGAATCTGCGGTGCACAGCCGTTCCGTTCCGTGTCTGATTCAGGCTTGTACTTGTCCCGACCGGTGTTCCTGCTGCTCTGCTGGCCTTTCCGTTACTCGAATGAGTGAGCTTCCCCTACTCCCCGCCTCGAGCTCAGAAGCAAGCCGCTCTATATGGGAAAAGATGCACAGAATCAACAGAGAAATCATGAGATTCGTATGTAGCACCACTCCAGCTGACCCATATCGAAGGTCTTATATCGCCGAAACTGGCTTGTTGTGCTCGCATTCCCATGGCATTGATAGAGTTGTGTCATGGGCAATTGATGCAATCGGCATCGCACCCTCTAACAAAAACAACCTGGCCGCGGTCCTCTAGGCTCGGATTCCGCTGGTTATATCGCCTACTACTCCATCAGCGAGTAGTAATACCCTCAAGAGGCCTCCAAAACAGGCGTACTACTGCCGAGTCCTGTGGGTGTACGTGACCTCGCCTCGGTCCAATGATCTCGAACCGTTTTTGGCATAAACTCGCTCCCATTGCTCTACTCGTAGGACTGCCCAACTCCAACGAGACAAGGTTCCTCATATCTGTGACCTCGGCTGACGAATGGCTCGCAGACTCACCGGGAGGGCGTCCCGACGAGTAGTTTGACGCAGTCTGTGCCCCGAGCAAGGATTCCGGTGATAATGCATGAAATGCGTGATTGATGACTGTTTGTGCCCTTAATTAAGGAAGGACTCTGAGGCATTGCACATGGAATGCACGTTTCATATCCCCTTGAAGCAAAGGACTTTTTTTCTGCCTCTGAAGACCAGGTTAAAGCTCTGTTCGGTTGAGTCGGCAGATGATAGAGGTAGGTACCACGGCCAAGATGTCGTCGCGGAGAGAAGACTCGCGGATTAGACGACACGCCGATTCACGAGCACTGCTTTGGTACTATTCCAAATTTCCATAACTCAAGGAAGATACCAGACACACTCCCAACTTCTTACTTTCTTCGTCTAGATCCCCGAAGATGATTCCGGAATACATTAGGTAGCTCGGCGATATGTACTAGGTAGGTATGTAGGAAACCAATGTAGGATTAGTCGGTGGTGTTATTCCCGGGATCAAGCTCTTCATGAGAATTCCCGTTGGGCCTGCAACCCTGGTGGGCCATCAGGTAGGTACTCCGTACGTGAAGAACAACATCAGATGTCAACTGATAAACAGCAAATTCGACCCAAGATCATGAAATAATTCCGTATCCAAACGGAACAGATACGTAAAACAAATCCTTTATGCGAATTAACTCCATAACGGTTGTTATTTGTATCACAGAACCGGTGCGAATGGTTACGAGCACCGACGGAATTGAGAGAAAATTAGAGAGAAAGAACGAAGCTCGTGAACTGAGATGGGGAACGGAGAATGACATCAAAGACACGTTTCGTATGCCGATAACGGTAAATGACATGATCTCATAGCAATGTCATAACCCCGACACCTTCTGGTGTCTTTAAGACTCTGAGTTCACCCAGCAGACACATATCCTGGCAGGTACCTAATAGACATCATCGCTGCTTACGGAATCGATATCTCTGTACAGTTTAATCCGTAAGTGTTCCGTCGCTAATCCGTACAAAATGCGCCTGTCAAAATCGCGAAGCGCTCTTATTGCCGCGGCATCTGACGCAAAAGCTACTAATAACCGTTACAAACCACAACTATCCCGCTTTGCTCGCGCAACCACGGCCAGTGGCATTATACCCCTCACATCTTCACCTTCCAACCCCGCCAGAAACATCACCACCATTCAAACAAGCAACAATCACAACACCAACAACCACTGCAGCAAGATCAACAACCCCGGATACGCCAAGATGTCGACTATGCCAGCGCAACACGGCCACAGCGAGGCCTGCTGTAACATCCCGCCCATCGTCTCGACGGGATACAGCGAGAAGGGCAGCTACGAGGAGCTGGGCGGCTACAAGTCGTGTATGTATATCCCGCCGACATTTCTTTTTAATTGTCATCATCTCGTATCTGGCAATCAAGTCAATCAACGTCGACCCCCCCGACGGACCGCATAATATGACAGATCACCTGACTGACGAATGAACTACCCTTGGGCCCTCCCCAGACGTCACGGGCCCCGCAGACGCAAAGAAGGGCGTCGTCGTAATCTACGATATCTTCGGCTACTTCCCCCAGACCGTGCAGGGCGCCGACATCATGGCGACGTCGGACGCAACCAAGTACAGGGTCTTCATGCCGGACTGGTTCAAGGGCAACCCGAGCCCCATCGAGTGGTTCCCGCCCGACACGGAGGAGAAGCAGAAGAACCTCGGCGCATTCTTCCAGAAGAACCAACCCGGTGGCGTCGCTGCCCAGCTCCCCGCCTACGTCAAGGCCGTCTCCGCCAAGTACCCCGACATCAAGGACTGGGCCGTTCTAGGCGTACGTTTAATCAAAATCAAATAAAAATCCCTATCAAATATCCCCGACTTGATAGAGCTACGCCGTCACTTCAGCTAACACCACACTCTACTATACAGTTCTGCTGGGGCGGTAAGGTCGTCTCCCTCGTCACCTCCTCGCCTGAGAACCCCTTCAAGGCCGGTGTCGAAGTCCACCCTGCCATGGTCGACCCCAAGGATGCCGACAAGATCAAGGTGCCCCTCGCGCTCCTCGCCTCCAAGGACGAGAACCCCGAGGACGTCAAGCAGTTCGAGGCCAACCTCACCGGCCCCAAGTACGTCGAGACCTACGGCGATCAGATCCACGGCTGGATGGCTGCGCGCTCCGACCTCAACGACGAGCACGTCAAGAGCGAGTACAAGCGCGGATACCTGGCTGTTCTCAAGTTCCTTGCTCAGTACCTGTGAACTTAGGGAAACTTGTTGAGTATCTGTTTGTATCTACTTTGGATGGTCAGGGTCAAGGCAAGGGGACCCTGGCTAGTATATATGTATTTTAGGGGTCGTGTGTGCATTCGGGTACGTTGACGGTACAGACGACGAAACACAAAAAGATGGCGAAGGGCGACAAAAAAAGCAATCTACATCATGCATGCCTCTATCGGTAAGGCTAAACAATGTAGGTCAGAAGCAAAATGTCATGTAGGTCTAGGAAAAAGCAATGGGGTTTACAAATCTTGTTTTTTGCCTCTTCGTTGATTTGATTGATGCGATTCCTTCGCGTGAAGGCAAGGCTCATCCATGCTCACACATCCCATTGGATGGCCTAGATACCTAGGCTTCTCACTTCCCCTTTTCTGGGTTACAATCGATTCTTTCGATGCCACGAGTATCTGCAACGTCAGCTCGTGGAGAGAGATCATGGATGACCCTGGATGTCCAGCTTGAGAAACTCTCATGGTCTCCCTTCATAGGTCACAACCCGTCACCGCCAGTGGTGAGTACAACGTCCCCCTTCAGACGTCATTCCTTATCAACACCAACACCAACACTCCAAGGCCTAAGGCGGAAATGATCATGACCTCATCTCACTGTAGGGTCAGAAAAAACGCCAGAAAAGAACTGGTTTGGGATATCAAGATCATACGCCTCCTTCTAAGTACCGATATCGGGAGGTCAAAATTCCAACACAACCGCCATTCATGAATATCGTATCATCATTTAACCAGAAAAAGCGTCAGAAAAGTTATGGTCTTGGGGTTGCAATATTATACACCTTCTTCGTGCCGCGAGACGGTAAATCACTGAAAACCCTCTTCTCAATTGCCCGCGTTGGCATCGGTATCCTCAAGCCGCATGATCACGAGCATATCAGTAAAACTACCAAAATTCTCGGTTGGGACAAGGCGTATTCACGACCTTGATCTTGACCATCGCCTACTCGCTCAAGCGAGTCAGGGAATTCCCATGTCTATCCCTTCGCGCCCATGCATACGGGTAAATTGGGTGCGAGGAGGATGATGTGCGATACTGATGAATAAGATGCGGTGGTAGAATTAGCGATCTCACCGGAACAGTAATAGAGACCTGGATTGCAACCGGAGACGCTGCGGACCCAGAAAGTCAGGCTCCGGGCCCCTTTTCAACACGGGTAACTATACCTCGACGAACCGACCCGATGTAGACCTTGGTGACGCTCTCGAGATAAGCTTGAGGGAACGAGAGTAATGAATGGAACTTGTAAAGTATTGAAGCTTGAAAGCGAAGAAGTATAATGAGAACAAGGTAGAAAAAGATACGGCAACTTAGATGCCTGAGGTTATGGTAGGGAGCCGAGGGAAGTGAAGGTGCCGGCGCCGGCATAGACAACTTTTAGTGGGGCCTGTTCCGGACGCCGTACCGAATTAACGGCCGGAATTCACGCTAAGCGGGCACGGAATACGGAACAAGTTCCGTATGATGAGAAGATGGACGGAAGGTACGATGTTGTAATGCGCATCGTAGGGCAGGCAGGTACGTTGCAGAGAAGGACGCTCTCTCCTGATGGGTGTGTGCACGTGGATATATTTCACGTGAAAGTTCTGTCGTCCTTGTAAGGCATCAATGGCGCTTCACACTAAAGCCCATACTCAGCATGTGAATGCGATGAAGCTCGGGACTGCCCTTACTATACTTCTGTAACATTCCACTCATAGCTCCTTCAAAGTATGCATATTCAGATAGCTGACTATCTAGACTATTGGTTCCAGACTGGCCGGTCAATCTCTCGTCCCTTGAATCGCGAAAAGCCCATCGTATCAAGTCGAGCTGAACATCGGCGGGGACATCACAAAGCGCATTGGCGCAAAACTTGGGGTTTCATTCCCACTGGACGGAGTCCAACTATCAATTACGAGTTAACGATTTTGAACGTGCGCTGAAATGAACTTACTGATATGAATTCACAATTCTCGCTGTATAAAGCTCCCGAGAGGGTTGTAAGTCCTGTTCATTTCATGCTAACCCTGAAACTGCCCCTTTCGAAGCAGCCGGGCCTGAGTAACAATGGAGTAGATGGAGTTGGTCGAACGAGCTATCTTGATGAGTTCACGTTCAAGTTATGTTATATGTTCGTTTCGTTGCTGCTGTACCAATGACACCATCTAGTATCAACCAGTATCCGGACTCAGGAATCCAGCTCGACGACTCCAGTGGGTGGATTACGGGTGCTATGATTCACGAGCGATATCGAGCGCAGAAGCTTATCACAAAACAATCGCATTCAGTAACAAATATACAATAATAATACACACTTAACATCATCTCACCAGTCTACGACCTGTTCATCCCAGTAACAAGCAACACCACACTTCCCAACTGCCGTCTCAAATCCTCCTTCTCAACATCATGCGTATCCTCAACCTCACCCCAGTTACCAATCTGCCAGTCAACCTCCAGACTAGCCAACTTCGCCGCCTCCTCAACACCAAACGTCTTGGTCTCCCCCCTCACACCCGCCGGTCCCTCGCTCCACTCCACAATCAGTCTCACGGCACCGAGCAAACCCTTACCGGCCAGGACAGCCCGCTCAAGACCCGCAAGCTCAAAAGCTCCAAGCCCCAAAATCCAGTCCTCAATAATCCTCCTCGTAGCCTCGGGTTGATTCCGGGGCACAATACTCTCCCCATCCAGCACCGGCACAATCTCGATACCAGGCCAAACCCTCTGTCCCAAGAACCCGACAACCTCCTCCGCCGCGCGTCTCTGCAACTCCCGCAACGTACTTCCCTGCTCATCCGGCGAATCAATACCGTGGCGCGGCGGCGGCGCCCAGCAAAGCAGCGAATCCGTATCCAGATACCGCATCAACATGCGCGCGATACCCGGTCGAACCGTCCGTGCGCCCGCATCATCATCGGCGATATCGAGCGCGCGACAGACGAGACTGGTAAGCGGGACGAGATGCTGCTTCGTCGCCTGCTGCGCGGACACGAGCATATCCCATTCCGTCGCGAGCGCAGCGGCAAGAAGCGGTTTACTCGTTGGGAGACGGACGATTTCTTTTCCCGGAGTCGGACGACGGAGGGGGCGCGCATCGAGATGGACTTCTAGTGCGCCGTCTACATCGCGCACGTGGACGTGTTTCCAGAACCGCCGGCGCGAGAGCGGCGAGGCTTCCTTTTTCTCCGCGGAGAGCGTCGCCGAGCGGATATCTTGGGCTTGGGAGAGGAGCTCGGCTTGTTTGCGCCGGCGCGTGATGCGCGTGTTGGCGCTGTCGGCGGCGGGGCGCGGAGGGGCCGGCGGGGGGCCGGTGCCGTGGATGGGGGAGACGGTGGCGGGGGAAGGGGGTGTGGTGTGGATGTTGCGGGCGGCGAGGAGGAGAGTTTTCGCGGCGGTGTTGCCGGTGGTGGTGGATGAGGCAGTCAAGGGCCGCGTCGCAAGGCGCAAGGCGGCTCGCGCTGATTGTTTCATTGTTTGTATATTTCTGATGAGTTCTTTCTATGTGTAGAGTATAGAATAGTAACTTGTAAAAAAGTAGAACCGGAATGAAGCTGGTCTCGACG
This sequence comes from Xylariaceae sp. X167, assembly GCA_028637775.1. Lineage (NCBI taxonomy): Eukaryota > Fungi > Ascomycota > Sordariomycetes > Xylariales > Xylariaceae > Xylariaceae sp. X167. The sequence continues at coordinate 263,183 of JAJFDK010000022.1, read as the reverse complement.
GCGAAGCTTGACGTAGGTCCGGAAAGGTACAGTACCGGCTCTGTTATCGATAATGCGCAGAGAGAGCTTAAGTCCGCTTACGTAAAAGGCATAGAGTCAGCTCCTTATTATGACGAGTTCGCCATCATCGTCATCATCATCAACCACACTTCACAGAGAGTCATGCAGTGCTTTTCCAACTTCTAAGAGTCTCATTAATTTGTATTGAGTATAGCAGTGAACTCTGTTCTTAAATCTTCTCTAGCCTGTGCAGAAAACTATAAACAGTACACTGTTCTAGTATTAAGAAATATTGTGTGTGCTATATACGGCCTCCATGTCCACCAAGAGCCCCTGAAGTTGAACGAGACTCCAGACGATGATGATGGTACACTATACTAAAAGGCGAGATGTTGGATCATATGAGTAATTATACAACACGTATATAAGTCTCGGTTTTTATACTTCTTTCCTTCTCAAAAACTCTTGCAAGGCGTGTCGCCCATTCAAACTCCCAAAAGCAGCCAAATAAGTAGATTCTTTTCGTTCCTTCTTAGTAAGGGGGTCGGGTAAGATTACCGACTGTATTCTGTCGAGATTTGCTGTCAATGCCAATGAGAAGTGACTGGAGATCCAACGTGTTTGGACCCTCAGAGTCGCCGTAATTGCTAGAGCTGATGCTTTCGCCCCCTCGGCTCTTGACGCTTCGCCGCCGGGCCTTGGCTGCGTCGTCTTGAATCATGACTTTGGATGATTGGTCGGCGGCGGTGTCCACCTCTTGGGTTTTCCCAGTGTAGGTCGCAGGAAGAGGCGGTACCGGCGGCACACCACGTCTACCGTCGCCATCCGGGTGCGCTGTCAGAAGACCCGCAGAGTCACTGAAAGCCCTGTCCCTGTGCTCACGAACCCTCGATGGTCTCCGACCATGACTCATCTCATCATTCTCAGTACCGTCTGGGTTGAAAGAGACCTCCGAAGCCGAGAAATCGTAATTCACCAAACTATCATTGCTGTCATCATCGTCGTGCATGGTGTGGAAGGTTTGCGGCCTAGTAGGCTCACCCGTGAGCGCGGACTTGAGCTGTTCAACAGAAGCGATAACACCTCGAGTTGAACCACTTCTAGCAGAGGTTCGACTTGCCAGACTCGATTTGCGAGGAGGCCCCAGCGTGCCAGCCTTTGATGCTGGGCGCAAGTTGTTCTGTGATGCCCAAGCGGAACCCGGTCTGCTTGACCCGAAGCCATTGGCTACGCCTCCAGTAACAGCAAGAAAGTTCTTCTTCGGCGCCGTAGCTCCACTCTTAGATCCGCTGAGAGACACAGATCTACTGCCTTCCTGTATGGCTGCAATAGCGGTTTCTCGATTCCATTCTAGCAACATTTCGTCTTTAAACTTGGCCGGTAATTCCTCCCGATTCTCGGAAAGGCCCGAACTGAGCGTCGAGCTTAAAACTGGCAAGGAAAATTTGCGACCGGGTGAAGCAGTAGGGCTCACTGGCGGAGATACCGTTGCATTCGCGTAGCTGGTGGAGATGCAATCAACCATGGTCGATCGGTCATCGAACGGGAGAAGCGCTTCCGACTCCATCTCGTGAATAGACATCTTGCGTTGAGTGCCTGGCAAGCCAGGGGTTCCAATGGAGTCTAATGTTGGTGGCGGCACGTGTACTCCGTCCACCCAAAAACCCTTGCTTCGTCGTCGAGCAATCTCGTTCTGAATGACCCTACCAACGGCCGAGGATTCAAACTCGAATTGTTCGCTCACAGCCCAAAAGTAGCCGTGACATAGGGATCCTAGGCGTACCTTCGAGAGTGGTGTCGCAACCTCTTGAATATCTTCCTGAAGCCTGAAAACCATAGGAAGACCAAACTTAACCGCATTCACCCCCAATCTAGTGACGAGCTTAGTCAAGAGAATGTGAAATAGAGCCAGGTCTGTATCGAATTCGATGTACCGGAGCGCGGTGTCGTAGATTGCGAGGTGCAGAAGTAGGAGGAAATGAGATCGAGGCAATCTCGTGGGCTTCTCCTTCGTCGCAGACCCAAACCCAGTGGTTGCATTCTTTCCCGGTGAGGAGTCAGGGGCCAATTCGTCCCTGGCCTTGAGATCATCTCGTGTCGTTTCTCTGTCAAGCCAAGTGATAAGCGCCTGGGCGTATTCCTTACGAACCTGTCCGTCGGGGTCGCGCAGCAGCCACTGTGTCCCTTCCCACACGTGAATAGGTACTCGATTCCTTCTCAAACTGATATTTCCACTAAGCCGCGTCTTAGGATTGGCTACCATTAAGATGGACCGAATTGCCTTTAGTGCAATCGTCTTCGCTAAATCCTTGGCAAAGTAGCTGTCCAGCTGCATCTGCTCGTCTGAGACATTGCCTGTGGATGATCCCGCGGCCACCGGATTGGTGGGCTTGTCGGTAGCTGTTGTAGAATCTGCAGCACTGGGGTGTGGCTTCAAATGGGAGAGAACCGCCGAAATCATGTCCGAGATCTGGTCGGCGTAATACACGTGGGTCGCAAGATCACCCATGCATTGTTGAAGATGGTTTATCAAGTTCTTCTGCTCCGCCGAAAGGTTGTCCCCTGTCGGTTCGATTGCGCGTGTTCTGCTGGACATGGAACTGTCTCGAGAGCCCGCAGAGAGGCGCAATGCTCGCTTCAAGTGTTGTATCAACCCAAGTAAGATATCTATGACGCTCAAGCCTACCAAATTGATGTCCGAACGAAGCAATGAGCCGACAATGCTTGCTAGCACGGTTTGCTCTTTAACGTTGTCTCGAGTCGGCGGGTTCCGCAGCAGTGTATCCATGACAGTGACCATGATAGCATATCGGTCCTGGACCGGCGCCCACCTCGCGACGATGTCGAAGATCTTAATGGCCCATCCGCCATCCTGACCATCAGCCTGTGGTTTTATCACGGCTTCTTTCAGGTGTATGCGCTCCCGGACAAACTTCAACAGTGCCGTGGTAGCTCCGTGGATTTGCGCTCGATTCGGAATCACGAAGATTTGCTTCAAGCATTGCATGGCTGCGACGCCAGTATCTTCCTCGTCTAACTTGTCGATGTCACCTGACGTGCCGGAAATGACAATAGGGTTAGCGTCGCCTCCATTCTCGGCGGTTTTGACGGTTGACACGCTTGCTCTACGTCTCGCCAACGCATTCGGATCCGCCTTCCCATCCATCTGCGCACGCTGCAATAGAATATCTAGTGCGTCCTCGGAGTTCGACCACAGATTCTCCAGTATCATGGGCACCAAAACATCGATCTGGCGTCCGGAAACGGAAGCCAGGGTATCCGAGGTAGCAATGCTCTTGATGGCTCCGAGCCCGGCATTTCGCCAGCGCAGGGCAACCGGCTTGCTTGGCGTTCCTTGCACTGGTGTCTTGGTAGTTGAAGCGCAGGCCGCATACGCGTGCACGACCTGCTCATACTGATGGAGGTAGGCTTGGTCGGCAAACAGCGACGAAGCATCGTGATGTTCGCAGAAGGTCTCGAAGGTAGGCAACGAGGCCTCGACCATAGTAATGTCATTGGAGCGGAGGATGAGCTCGAGAATCTTGAGGATATTTGTCGCGAACAGCGGGAGGTCTTTGGGAGACTTCTCGATCAAGGCGGCTAGAATCTGTAGTGTGACCTGAACATTTCTGGACGGGTGTAAGCAAGCTAGGCGGGATTTACGTGGCGTCTGACTGGACGATGCAGCGAGAATAGAATAAAAGACACGCACCCAATACGCAGCCTCCAGACGTCACTAGCCGTCTTCTTCTCGAGGAACTGACCGATCTTCTGGATCTTGGAACGTCGCGAAGTAGCGTAGAACAGGAGATAGCTCAGCTCGCTGGAGTTCGGCTTGATGTCCACGGCACCCTTGGTGGTCCGGGGATAGCACTTAAGAACCAGGACCTGGTGTTTAGGCCGGCATTTCTGCTGGATGGCATTCATGGCTAGAGAAGCCAAGGGTTCGCGACGAACCCAGCGAACCCAGCACCGGCAGCGGCAGCGGAAGTGACGGGTCGAATCTGCAGAGACAACGAGGATAGGGGCTAGCGGGAACGGGGGCCTCCAGCTATTTGTTGGTACGAGTAGTGGTGGGAGCGGGAGCGGGAGCGGTTTGGAGTGGTTTGGTGGTTTCGGTGGTTGTGATATGATCACAGACCGAGACGTTATTATTAGGTATTATTGCGGTGGTTTGTGTTGTTTACCACTGGGCATCCGAGATGGTCAGAGAGCTGGAGCGTCGACAAGGAGAAACAAGCCAGCAAGCATGCTTCATCCAAGTTCGGATTACGGATCCGTCCATGGGTAGGTAGGCACAAGTAGGAATTATGGGTAGCCAGGGCAAATGACACAATTTCCAGGAGCAGGCTAACCGCAAGCATGTTTAGAACCCGGCCAGCTGGGTTTAGCCTGGGTTTAGCAGCGTCGGCCAATGTGGGTGTTCCGTAGGTAATTCACACGCCGACCAGCTGGGACTCGTACACATTAGGCACCGTTTAGGGGGCGAGAGAGCATCACTGCCACTGTAAAACTGCCCAGCAAATTCGCGAGAGCTGAGCTAAATGTGCGAAATGTGGCGCTAGCTAGTGCAAGGTACGGATTACAGAAGCCCCGACTAAAGCCACTAGGCCGTCGCGTAGCTCATCCGTAGTTACCGGATTCCGTTTCCTTTCCGTACGGAATCCGTATGTAATCCGTTCTTGCTGTGTACCTATGCTGCACGAACTTCGAAGGAGCAAATAATATGGAAAGTGAGGCAAAGCAGGCAATTCCTTCAAACACGTAAAAATAGCCGCATTCCTTCGCGTCATCATTTCCCGTCCAGCAAGAGCAGGTACTGTGCGTCATTTGCTGCGGTCACATGTATTTCTTTCTACATGAGAGATCCATGCCTGCCTGCTTGTTTGAATTGCGGGTAGGTACGCACCTACCCCATCATGTACGCAGTACCCCGTGATGACGGCCGAACTTAACCTACGCGGAATTTAAAGGTGCCGAAGCGTCATGTCAACCTTAAAAGTCTACTGCGACTTCCTTGCCTTGGGTGGTGAGGGGGATTCCAGCAAGGACTTGCTCGGTTGGTCTGGCGCACAACCATCATATCCAGGATATCTCACGACCTCGACGAAATATCAGCTGTGACATCGACATACGAAGTACTCTGCCAAACTATTGTTGAAAGACAGTCACACTCCGTCCCCGTCAGAAGATGCACATATGGGCCTAACATGTGGCCTCCCTTCAACCAGCGGCATGATTCCGGCTTGGTTCAGATGTCCTGTCAGAAGACGTGCTGCCGGTACCGAAAACGCAGTAAGCCGAGAGAACTGTGCGACCTACCCGGTAGCGACCAGGCGGGCAATTTGGGCCATCCTGGGATGACCAACCCGGAAGGCTAACCACGTGGGCGTTGGCTTCTTCTCTGGATTGCTCGGATGGCCTATCCGGGAGGGCCTATCCGGCGGCTACATGGTTGCCAAGAAGAAATGCCCCTCCGGTAGGCCTACCTAGGTACCTATCTGTAGGCATGCGATGACCCACGCGAGATAGCCTACCCAGCAGACGACTTGATACCAGAGAATCACGATCAGAAGCTTGGGTAGTTCCGAGTTCGTATTGACGACGTTTATTGAATTGATTGTCCGTGAACGAGGCCCATAAGACTCAAACAGGCAAGTTCCATTCTCATTATGTCGACATCTCAGAAACCACGGTTGGTGAAAGATCTCGCAGGTTTGTGTAGCCCGGCTTCATTCTGCTACGAATGCCGAGTCGGAAGTCACCGTCTCGAATCAGCGGAGGCAAGGGCCTTCGGCCTGCGCAGAAAATTTGTCAAGGTGCTCTTTCTTAAGGAACATGAAGTTCATGAACTTGTTGCCAGAATCAATGTTTCTTCTGGCTGGGGGGGCCCTCAGCAGAGCGCGCTCGATCGCAAAATGGTCGACCGCTTGAAGAAGCTCATGAACTACAGTCATGGAAGATGAGAACCATTCATCTCACATGCAATGATTTTGTCTGGGGCCTACTCTACCTAGATATCCAGAAAGCATTGTTCAACTGACGGATCAGAGACAATCATTGGGGTACCGCAAAACAGTCGAGCGCGATTTACGACGTATGCCCATTGCGTACCGGATGGTAAGGAGGCAAGATCGTCTGGCGAAGGTCACCGGACTAGGTACAGAAGATAACGTGTTGAATTCCTTGCTTGGTATGGTCCCTTTCAAGTTGCCCAGTCGCCCTGCTTCCTCGTCAGAAGCAGAGGATGTGTCTCTTACCACTCGAGTCGGTAGTAATCAAGTCGACCGAGAAAGGAGGTAATTCTTGAAGGGGAGCCTGTCCCGTCCACACGTTCAACAATGTCACACGACAACCTCTCTCGACATGGAAAAAAAACAACGCTACATACCTATGTGCATGCATTACTCGCGTGACCCTCGACCTGTCCAATACCAACCCGGAGCTTTGAAAAGCGCCCTGACGTAAAAGCCGCGGGGTAAAAATTCGCGCTGCTTTTGCTTGCTGCAGCCCGTTTACGGATTAACTAAAATAGTCTGCAGGAAGATAAGGACGGAGGTCAAGTCCGAGGTTTCTCTGACAGGTCGGTAGGAATGATGACTTGCTCGGCGCGGTACGTAAGCCGTTACGGTAGAAACCACCTCCCTAATTTGGAGAGATTTCATACGCTGATTGACGATTGATTGACCATGATGGCGAATACTTTCTGGTCTGATGGGAGGTAGGAAGCATGAATGAAGCACGATGTATGAAAAAAAACGAGGTAGGTAAGTGTTTCGTGCCTCTGTGCCGGTACTTCCGTGGAGTCTGAAGAAGCGTCCTTTTGGGGTTTCACTTTTGCTTCTGCCAAGACGTGGGAGAGGACGTCTGCCAGGTAGGATCTCTCTTGGGCAGGGGAAAGAACCAAACGGTACGGTGTCCATCACCGATTGCGCGAGTTATCTCCTGCCAAGTCCTCGTCCACTCACTGACAAGCCGTGGGCTTGTATTCACGCTATGTTGCCGCGAGTTGGAGTGAATTGTGACTTTCCAAGTCAGAACAATCGAGTGTTATAACACGAGCACATATGATGATCTGGTAAGTATCAATTCTTAACCCACATTCAATCCAACTCCTGTCTCAAATGTCAATTAAACTCGCGATTCCTATCAAACGCAGATCTACCTACCTATCTCTTTATCAACGCAACAATCACCAACCCTGTCCTATAATGTCGCTTCTCTAGTTCCTCCCAGCAGGGATCCCAGCGCAGTGGACTTGATCCGGTCAAAACGCACGACATGATTGCCGAATCCCAAGATACCGGCAGAATGGAACGCAACGCGTCCAGATTTCTGACAGGTATCATCTGTTGGTAGGGAGATATTTTCAGAGTTGTATCACATACGGATCTCTCAGCTTTGACGATAGGGAGAGCCAAGACGACACTGGCCAGCAGTGAAGAACAGCTGTCTCAACGTGTGAGCCCAACCCCAGGCACCGTACTGGCTTGCTATGTAAACATGCGTCCGCCGCAGAATCACCCGCATTTTCCCCATGCACGACCACCTCGGCGGGAGAGAGCGCGGGCCCTTTTAGCCAATGGAAATGATCATCCATACTGTGGGCCAGATCCTTGGCCCTCTGCCACCACCTGGTCCCGCGACCCGTCAGCTGGTATTGTCGCCAATCGTCTTTGTTCCCGTCTCTTTGATGCCATGTTTTATATGCTAAAACCCCAGAGCCTCACGCGGGAACATGCAGACTCAGTTTCGGTATCTACCGCCGTCCTATCGGTACTTGTACATGGTGTACGATATGGAAACACGAAACCGGCTTCCATGAACGCCCCCCTTTCACCACGGTTTTCGTACCTCCGCATGCAATCTATGCGTCTATGTAAAACCGCGACGTGGGAGGAATCGCAGATAGGAAGATAGGAACTGATGGGCCGATAGACCATTGAGCGACCCTTGAGCCTTTCTTGCGTCTTCCGTTTCCGTGTTAGTGCGGACCAGGGCATGATGGTCAGTTGATTCGAGACTCGAGATTCATACCTACCTATCAAGCCCGTCCGCCCTGCTCGGAGTAAGCAAGTCTCGTCCTGCGAGGGGTAACGTATCTCGGTCGATCTGTGTGCAAACATTATAAAGATCGAGTAATTCTCTCACGGCGATCTCAGGAAGACGTTGCATTCGAGGGTAGTAAAAAGACGCATGTGTGCGCAAGGTCGGAGTTAAGAACGACATACCTTCGTACGTACGAGTACGGGTTACATATGTGTCAATGCGTGCACAATACGCAATACACATCTGATTGGAGTCGCACCTACATATTGGTACATGCGATCAAGAAAACAGCCACGCAAGAGATATGTAGGTGGGAAGTATGGCACACGTCGCCGCCCTATGCGTACGATGCTAGGAATTAAGCTGCCATACTAAAGCAGGAAGTTAGGTAGGTACTCTAGAGACCTGCTTTAATTAATCGACTGCAGGACCTGAATCTCAAAGGTTACAGAGCCCATACTCTTTTCGACCTAAGCACGGGGAATATTTTTTTTCACAGCCACTGGCGACTGGCCAGTTGTTCGCAGGAAACAAGGGTCGCTTTAGTCGAAACCAGGAAAAGCTGGCCGATAGATCTGTCTTTAGATCTTTTTCACACCGCGGCCCGGATCGCCAAGAAAATAAGTCGGCGTAAGAAAGGAAAAAAATTGTAATAATAAGGCCGGCCGGTAAATACCCCGTACAAACGCTACGAATCTTCAGCTGAGGTTCTACCTAACTACGGGTACGTTTCGGCGCTTTTATTTTTCATCACCTATTCGTAGTGTCGTGAAGGCACTGCCAAATGAGAGACCTCGAAAACCGGGGGGGTTGGACGAGATAAGAGAAAAAAACCACCGATGCTACGGACTACTGTACGGGAGATCGGGGAGGGGGCGGTATAATAGGTAAGGGCCCAGGTATTAATGCCCTTTATTTACTATGTATGTAGGTACTAACTATACACAGATTCCATGACCGCTACCCGCACGTTATGCAGTGGTACGCAACCTTACTACAAGTACAGTCTCAACCAAAAGAAATCAACACTGGTTCAGTCCAGGTGCGTACTTGTAGTGAGTAGTGTGTGCGCCTCCTTCATTGGGAGAGCTTGTTGCTGCAAGTCATTTAGTACCGGAGGCCGCCGGCCAGTCAGTAGCTGTGCAGGATATGTATGTGCGGAATAGGGTAATGTGTGAAGGGTATATCATGGCGCCCGATGCCCACCTCCCAGGGAATGTCGTGCGTGGCCATCAGTCTCAATTCTATATAACGGAGAGGAATCCCCTTCCTGCAGCTCTTCCTGCAACTGCACCCAAGAGGACTTCAACGACCTCAACCACCTAGATTCGGCGAATAGACTCACCTGCTGTTGTATACCATCGCACTCACCAAGGGCGAGGACAACTCATATCTCATCGATCAATTCCCTACATCGACGACAACACTGGTGATGACCTCAACACCCCAAATGGCGACGAGCCAGGACTCGGGCGGCGGCGGCGGCTGGAGCGACGCACCGCTCGTCAAGACGATGATCAAGGGCGGCGACACCGTCGGCGTCGATAACCACGGTTACTCCACTGATGACTCCGACCAGGCACACCTGGAGTCACTGGGTTATAAGCAGGAATTCAAGCGCGAGTTCTCCATGTGGACGTCGTTTGCTGTGAGTTTTGCCGTCATGGGCTTGTTGCCGAGTATAGCGACGACCATGTGGTATGGTATCGGCTATGGTGCGTACCTATTTTGAGAGCGGAACGGGTGAAGATGAAAACGACAATGGACTGATTGATGTATCAATTGTAGCGGGTGCGGCTGCGAATACGTGGGGATGGCTGGTCTCCGTCGTTTTCATTATGTGTGTAAGTCATTGCCTGTCGATCCGACACTCCGGGCTTGGTTTTGACATGAGACCAGATCGCGGCGTCTATGGCCGAGTTATCAAGCAGTATGCCGACGTCCGGCGGACTCTACTACGCAGCTGCCGTTCTTGCGGGCCCGAAATACGGCCCCTTGGCCGCGTGGGTAACGGGGTGGTCGAATTGGTTTGTCCAGGTCACCGGAGCTCCTAGTGTCGACTGGGGATGTGGTGAGTATTTTCACCCCTAATATCGTATGAGCCGCGCCGTTGACAAGCGATGGAAAAGCGTCCATGATACTGGCAGCAGTGAGTATCACCAACCCGGACTACGTGCCTACTTCGTACCAGACATTCCTCCTCTCAACGGCTCTTATGATCGTCCACGCCTTCATCAGCAGTATGCCCACGCTCTGGGTCGCGCGTTTCAACTCCGTCGGCACGGTCCTCAACGTCTTGGCCCTCATCGTCACGATCATTATCATCCCCACCACGACAAAGAACGTGCCGAAATTCCAACCCAGCAGCGTAGCTTGGGGCATCCAGAACCAAACGGACTGGCCCGACGGAGTCGCAGTCCTTATGTCCTTCCTTTCCATCTGCTGGACCATGAGCGGCTACGACGCGCCCTTCCACCTCGCAGAAGAGTGCTCCAACGCCTCCGTCGCCTCCCCCCGCGCCATCGTCATGACAGCCGCATCCGGCTCCGTCCTCGGATTCATCCTGAACGCCCTGATCGCATACACCATAACCGACATCGCCGCCGTAATCAACACGCCTCTCGGCCAGCCGTGGGCCGCCTACCTGATCCAAGTCCTCCCGCAGGAAGCCGCCCTCGCCGTCCTTGGCCTAACCATCCTCTGCGCCTTCTCCATGGGCCAGGGCTGCATGGTCGCGGCGTCGCGCGTCTGCTTCGCCTACGCTCGTGACGACTGTTTCGGCATCTTCAGCATCCCGCTGAAGCGCGTGAACAAGTACACGCTGACGCCTGTGAACGCCGTCTGGTTCAACACGACCATCGGCGTGCTCCTGCTCCTGCTCATCTTCGCCGGCACAGCCATCGACGCCATCTTCAGCATCGGCGCCATCGCCGCCTTCGTGGCCTTCACCGTGCCCGTCTTCATCAAGATCGTCTTCGTGGGCGACCGCTTCCGCAGAGGACCCTGGCACTTGGGCGCCTTTAGCTTCCCGATCGGTGCCCTGGGTTGTCTCTTCGTCATTGTTATTCTGCCCTTCTTTAGTTTCCCCGCTGTGCATGGCGCGAACCTCACGCCTGATGGGATGAACTGGACGAGTTTGGTTTATGTAAGTTCTGCCACGCCGCCCTTGAGTCGCGGCCCTCAGTGAACATACACGTCATATTCATGCTCATGTACTGACACATTATATCAGGGAGCGCCCATGCTCTTCGTCCTAGTCTGGTTCTTCGTCGACGCGCACAAGTGGTTCAAGGGTCCTAAGATCAACACCGATGTAAGTAAAACAGCACAACATACATACATAGGACCTCACGTGGCGACTAATCCATCTCGCCAGCATCACATGCTCTTCGAAGACGTCGGCGGCATTGCCGCGACACCCGCGACGACCCGGAAGGACCTTTTGGATGTCGAAAGTGGTGGCTCTACGGGCCGTGTTCCTTCTTAATGATACGGTTGATGGGTAGAAGATAGATATGATGTTGGGGGATTAGGTAACTTTGATTTAGCGTCCAATGAAATAAATGATTCTTGATTTTTTGCACAGATGGCGTTTTTAAGTACAAGAGAAGAAAAGGGGCGATCATGATCTAGTCCTCGCGGTTGCCTCTCTGCTGGCGGGCTAGTTCACCTATGACCTACCTATTACCTAGCTGAAATGGCATGTGATGCTCTCATGTCAGCATTTAGAGTGCCTACCTAAATGTAACCAACCAACCCATTGGTAAACGGTTTAGAAGAAAGCGAATCTCAATAGTCGGGACTACTCCGTAGCCTCGTTGACTAACAGTATCGTGGTTACATCACGGTTTGTTACATCACGGTTCATGCGCGTAAGGATCGTGAGTTGAGTTGCAGTCGCATATGGCTCCAATTGGAGTCCCGTCAGCTCCTAGATTTGACCATATCCTCACAAGTCGACGCACAAACAAGATTGGTGAAATCCCAATTGTAGGGAAACACCTTGGCTTTGCCACTAGGTTCGGTAGATTCGTCGTTGTTTTGTTAGTAACGTGATGTAAATACAGAATGCCACCGCTGGCTGCCAAAGCCCACGGCCGCGGACCTGGTATTCCCAACGAAACCCAGGCCTTGCTTGGCATTCTGTTTTTTTCTCTCTCGTCACATCATGCCAACGTTACTCCACCTAAATGGATGGCTGAAAAAAAAACGTCCAGAATCGAAGGATTCGGCCAGAACTCAATCTCATCTCATCACAGCGTAGTAACCCAGTTTTTACCGTATCTTTTGTCGTTGCCCTCGGTGACGCCTGTCCAATCCCAGCTCCACAGAGACTTAGGCGCTACAATTGAGGGATTCGAATCATTCGAGGGAGGCAAAGTTCCGCCTCGGCAGATATCCCCCGGTAGATACTGTACGGCAATTCAGTTTCGCGTGCCCAGAACTTTGGTGTTCTGCAAGCAGCTGAGCAGTGGGTCGATGGAAGGTCGACAACAATTCTAGACCCGGCAGAGGGGGTTGCATTGGCATTGGTCTTGGTATGTAGGATTGGCAACCTAGATTCGCTGAAATAGAAAGGCCTGTATGGCACTTCTGAAGAGCTGCTGACTTTCCCATCGTAGCTGAGGTATTATGTTTCTGGATGTCGTGTTGAAGATCGAAGCGATGCTCTGAATGTTACGTGCAGATTACCGACGGATTCTCGGTGCCCCCTATTTGCCCCCCCCAGTCTGCCTCGGACGGCTACTTCATGTCGATCATCCGTACATGCTGAGCTGAATTTTTCCTTGCAATTGCCTGCATACTGATTATGTTATCCCACAAGGGAAGTCGAGCACAATCATTAACCAAAAGCAGAGCTTATGCGAGTTACGAAGGAGATCCACCAACAACAAGGTGTAGTCCAGCGACCAAGCCTCGGTTAAAATGGTCTTGTCTTCAGCTTGTTTTCCATGTTACATGGTCGCAAACTTCGGGGATAGGTAATCCATGAATACGTGGCGATCACCTGGATTCATTAGATGTGTGTCTTGAAGACCCTTGTTCTGGCCGCATGAGGAATCGATTTAAATAGAACTCCGTTCCCTCTGATGATGCTAGTGTTTCGTGCGTGTCACGCATCTCGTGGACCAAAGATTGCGCTTCGTTTGCCGTCAAAGACTACCGAGCATCGTGCTGCTACCTGAATTGACAGCATCCGTAAGGAATTACGTGATCGTCGATCATATACGGAGATAGGAACAGGATCATCTTTATTCCTCGGCCGAGCTTTTAGAGTCAAAGCCTCGTCGCCGACCTTCTAGGGTTGTCGTGACTCGCGTAGACCAGCCGAATCCTAGGCCCGGAGGTCTCAGGTCACAGGTGGGGAGGAGTTTAGGAACAAACATCGGCGAACCGCGGTGCCACTACCAAAGCTTAACAAAATGGCGGCAAGCCACCCGACTCTCGTCAAGCCCCCGCCAGTCGACGCGTCCAAAACAGCTATTGAGAATGCCCTTGAGCTGACGGAGCTCAGCAGCCTCGGTCCGGTGAGTCGTGCTTGAGAGGCCCGTGATCGGTTAACACACGTGAAGAGGCTAATATAGCGGACGTAGGATGTATTCACGAATGCTCGAAAATTATATCATCCAGTTGGCGCAAGAGGTATATTCGGTGGCTGTATCATCGCTCAGACACTTGCTGTATGTGATTTTTGATCTTTCTGTTTCCTCTCATTCAATCATCTTGTCTCCTCAGCCGTTCCAGGGCCCGGTGATGAAGGGATAAGAGTCCGGAGGTGAAAGCTAGCTCCTCACGCAATGCCATGCACTTGTTTCAAGTGGCTCTGCTAGACGTGAGGTGTACTCCGGACATGACCTACTCGGGGTAGTGCCACTCTTAGCCCGGCCCGGAGCCGAGACCGGGGCGAAGCGGTGTTTCTTTGCGTTTCACGACTCAAGCCGGGACTGACCAACATTTCCTCACAGGCCGCGCAACGCACCGTACCGACTGATTTCGCAGTCCACTCATACCATTGCTTTTTCATACTCGCGGGCGACGTCAGCATCCCGATCGTCTATCATGTTGAGCGCGTGCGCGAGGGCCGCTCATTGTGTACGCGGACGGTGCAGGCGCGGCAAAAGGGGCAGACCATCTTCACGGTGACATGCTCCTTCATGCGCGTGGGAAGCGATGGCAAGACTACGCTATCGCATGCGGCAACCATGCCCGAGGGCGTACCGAGACCGCCAGACGACTGGGTGGAGCCGCCACCCCAGGACGATTACCAGGAGCCATCGCGAGCGAACGGTGCGGTGCTATTCGACCACTTCAAGTGTGCACGCAACGACTTCCACGAGCCACCTGAGAAGCGCAAGATTTGGCAGTGGGTGAAGGCGCGCGGCAAGATCAGCGAGAAGGGCGGCATGCAGGCGCATATGAGCGCGCTCGCGTTCTTGAGCGACTCATGGTTCCTGGCGACTGTCGCACGCGTCCACCGCCTGCACAGATTCCCATTGCACCCCGAGGAGACGCAGCATCTGGATCCCGAGGCGAGAGAGGAGTTTAACAGGGAAAACAATCTCGATGGAAAGCCGGAGGTGATGAAAGGTTATACGAAGATTGGCATGATAGTCAGTCTGGATCAGTAAGTTTGCTCCCATTCAGGCATTTTCTTTCTCATGCCAGTTGGCTGACTTGTGGACGCTCGCAGCTCTATTTTCTTCCACAATCCTCAGAAGATCCGCGCCGATGAGTGGTTGTTCACCGAGATGGAGAGTCCATGGGCTAGTAACGGCCTCGGTCTTGTCACGATGAAGATATTCAGCAAGGACGGCACGCTGCTTGCCACGGCTTCTCAAGAGGTAAGTTCATCGCTTTGTTGCCCATGTCGTTCTCGAAGACTGGATGGAGGGTTGCTCTGTCTTGTCATCCAGTCGGATCCGCATGTATCAAGAGCTAACGTGATCTTCCTCGGTAGGGCATTGCGCGATTGTCAGAACCCAAGAAGGACAAGAAATCTTCGAAGCTGTAGACTGCATTTTGATCTGTTTCCTGTGAGGGCAAAGGGGACCGCCTCTCTTTTGGTCGCACCCCCTGACCCCTGAGCCTGGCCTGCCCACTTGTTTTGGATCTGATGATGCCTCATATTGTCGTTGGTATGTTGACGTCGGTTGCACAGCAGGAGTCGGTATAGAGAAGCGTGCGCATAGAATGCATGTCTGTATGTGTATGTATACCCACATGCGCGAAATAGACCTATAGAATTGTCGTCATGATTCTTCATTCTGTCTCACTTTCGCTGATCTGCTCATCTCCAAGCCTCCAAGGGCGTGAGAGATGGAAGTGTGAGAGACAGTCATGATGTCTGTCCTTTGGCAGTTCGCTTGGGAAACGGTGAGCAGTGAGAAAAAGAAGACAGGTATGAGGCTTGAAGATTGGCAGCCGCGACCCATAATCGAGAAGGCTTAACGGAAGGAGTTTGACTCGGATTACTAAACGGTGACACAAACCTTTCTCGTCGCACAAGCGGTGATGTAATCATTTTTATGGCCGTGTCGATGGCCCCTTCCGTCCTAATTTCCCTCATCCCTACTAAGCTTATCTATTTTTCTTAGGTCCAGCTTCAAAATTCTCTCCTTTTCCGAGCGACACTCTCATTAAAACCGAGCTGGCGCATTTACTTACCTCCGACCGAACTTGTGCAACAACACCGCCTGGTCTCACTCACGGCATACCAGGTAACAACTCATTTGGCATGAAGTAGAAACACACTCAACAAGAACCGCCGGCTCTTCGATCCTCCGTCCTGCATCGGCTCTTGTTTCGCAGCCCGTCCCGTCTCTGTGCGGCGCATGCATCATGTGGCAGTGCGAGATGGTTGGACCAGGAGCCCCTTTTCCCAACAAATGATACCTCCTTTTAGTCTCTTCGTGCGCTTCTTTGTCGATCTCCTTTTCATTCTAAATTATGGTTCCTGCCAATACGCAGGACGCAACTGTATGAGAATCTCACGTGCATTTGTTGAATGAACTGGGCCGTCATCCCTCCACGTCGCGAGATTCTTCTTATCCGCCTCCGAGGTACGTAGTCGGGTTCGGTTGGGTATGAAGCTTGGCTCTCACTGCAGGTTAAGTAGCTCGCATTATGACACAGGTCAATTGTTGTCGTTGATAGAACTGTCATTCTTCAGAGTCTGACTGCATTACGTCGATCGCCATCATTTCCTTGCGGTATTATACGGCCGCCCGCTGAGCGAACGGTGCTGAGCCGCGATTTATGATAACACCGAGCCATAAGCAGCTGCAGCTTTCCTTTCAGGACCCAGATATTGAGAAAGACGTCGTCTGTCAATGCGAAAACATTGTAGGTCGTAAATGAAATAACACAGTTGCGCATACGAGCAGGTAGATGAGTGGCGTGCCAGCTCTAGTCGCCCAGGTCTGCGCTTCTACCATATCAGTAGTAATGTGTGCCTTGAGATACGACTTTGGGCAGCATTCATGGAATCTATCGTGATGAGGAATCACACCGATTGGCAGATTATGAGTGGTAACCTGTAGGCTAAGTCCTGTGAGTGAGACTGGTGATGAGGGTGAGAGTGAGAAACCGTCGACAGGGGGCGGGGTGACGGCCGCGCTGTGGTTAATCTCCGTCAACGACAATTCAGTCGGTATTCATATCTCCTTACTCCGTATTATGTGCGTTGTAAGCTGTCGATCTAGTTATTGCATATCATCTCATATCACGCCCTAAAAATGTGAGCAAAAATGTGAAATTGTGAGTGTCGCATCTTGAGTTTCGTCTCGCTTGTGACAATCAGATGCCAAAATCCCCAACTCTTTGCTCAGCGGGGTTAATTCCATCAGTACGGAGTATTTAACCCGCAATTGTGCACCGCCCCGCCGCAAGGGGAGCTCAAACCCATGTGGCTGGCGGACCCCTCAATGCCGGTCACGGACCCCGCAACTAGGATTTTTCTTCATGTTGCCTACGTGCGTACGCTAGTCCGTAGCAGGCTAGCGTATTCGTATGTAACTAAGCAACAGTAACTCGCCGTATGTAATCCGAACGGGGTAACATTATTCGTACTCACCACCAATTATAGACGCGGTTCAACTGTTAACAAACTTGTCATCTCGAATCTCTGAACTTGGTTCGTGCAGGAGGTCGCCGTTCACCTTCGTCGATGTTATGTAGTATCAGTAATCTGAAAGGACATAGTCTTGGACCTGTGACGTAAATGTCCGAGAGCGAAACGCGCGTGTGTTTTGCCAAGCGTGCCAAGACGGGCGTGTAACGGTACAGATTTCGGTGCCAAATGTGACCGATCGGTATTTCTTATCAGATCAAGCTGTTCGATGTAACGGCGTTTTACTGTATCGAAGCTGTCGATAGTAAGTAAAGCAATATAGCAACGTAGTGCCGTCCTGATATCTCTCGAACCGAGAAAATAACAGAAGCGTCACAACCCTCCCTCCCTCCTTTCTTCAACAGCTAGAATCTGATACGGTAACTACCTAGCTCGAATCGTCCGTGACTTTTGTCCCTAGTGTCGAGAGTTGGAGGCCCGTCTACTAATAAGGAACGGGTCGTCCGTGTGTCACGCGCCGTCGTACGCCTGGCCGCTATAGTATGCCGCGCAAACAGGTTGTTGTTGACGCCGTTGGTGGTTATTTGTAGAACACGACTAGTTGACGACGCGAGCTAGGCAGATAGAGTCGGTTGGGCGGTTGGCCGAGAAGGAGGTAGCCATTCCGTAGCTTCGGGTCGGGATAGTGTACGGGTTGCCTCTAGTTTAATGTAATCCGCGCTTCTGGTAAAGGTAATCCGTGATGGTGTCGTGGATTGACGCGCAAGGGGGGGCCGATTCTTTTTCTTGAGCACGAGTTGTCTGCGATGCACAACAGTAACTCGTGTCTTCAGTCAGCTGACTGAGCTGAATCTGTTGGTATGTTGGGCTTGGTCTTTGGCGTCACTCTTGACAGGTCGACAACGTCCTGCTACTGATATTCAGTTATTACTTCGTATGTTGGTTATTGTCAGCATGTCTGGTGGTGATCGTTACCAGGAAGTTATGTCAGTTACATGTAAGTAACACTAGGAATTGCTTAGGCTAAAGTAGTTGGATGTATGTACCTAGTCAACGGGGGAGGTATTACGACGTAACTACAGACTTCGGAATGGAAAAAAGTGATGAGCAGATAATTAGCCCCTGTCAAGCAGGGTTGAGGAACATGAATGGTGATCGAGTTGTTACGCCGTGTCGTACCAGGTAGGTACTCATTTTTCTCTCTGGCGTCAGCCGTTCTGGCAGGAAGAGAGACTCGTTGAATTACAAGAGCGCAACAGGTAGAGAATCACATTAACAGCTACTTGAACGGAACTTCAGTCAATGATTGAATCGACTTCTCAACAGCTCGTTGTTGAGTCTCTACGTTTTACGTTGTTTTCGTAGTCGTCAAGTTACGGAATACATGCGGAATATGTACAGAACCTCGGAACACCAACATGGCACCAAAAGCCGTGCGGTCATTCCTGCATTAGTTTCGCGAGAGTTACGGAACAAACAAATGCACTTTACCTTCCAGAAGTACACGCGCTACGATGTGTATGTACCTCTTACGGCTTCATGCACTTAGGCAGCCAGACTCTTTCGAGAAGCTCGCTGTGAAGGATTTGTATCTGTCTTGCGTGATAACGTACCGAAGCGGTACGCATGAAGTACCAACTCATAACATGCGGATTTCCTACAGATTCGAGACATCATCCGCCTCAACTCTGGAAGGATGAAAAAGGGCTCAACCCTGAGTCACCGATCTAGGTTAGGCAGTACTTCGTAGGGCATCGCATGTGGTTTTGCACATGAATTCCGTACGCCCATTCTGCGCTTCCAGAAACTTGCCCCTATTTCCTTCCATGTTTCCGCAACCTCGTGCCGCGGAAGTAAAGAAAAAAAAAGTCAGTGGTGAGAAACAAGTCCGGCTTTTTCAACCAACAGTCTCGCGGAGTTGCGGACTCTTACACAGTCTCGAAGCGCAACACACTCGGACAACAGCTTCGGGGCGCGAGCCTGAACCCCCGGGGACCGCACCCACGTCCGCTGCCGAGTCCCGAAAAACCTGTTCCCAGCTTCGCGCGCCCCCAATCTATTTCCCTAGCGTCCTGGATAGGTCTGGTACGTACCGGTTCGACGGGTAAGACTGATGGAGGTGCTTTCTTCTCACCCGTAAGAGTCATGATTGATGATGATGACATTGGCTTTCATGATGAACTTGTCCACTGCCCATTAGCCAGAGATAGCCATCTATAAATACACGGAATAGGACAACGGAATTACATGCCTATCGAGGCATCGACGGTACCCTAAGACCAGCACTAGTAATCTACAATCGGTACAGACATTTTTCTTTTTCTTGTTTTGTTTCTCTCTCTTGTTTGTAGGTAGTCTCTAGACGGGGTTTAAAGCGGAACCCAAGTCAAGTCGCGTCCGTCCGTCTTACGCACCCTGGGGGTTTTAATGAGCGATTTTGGGAAAATGAGGCTATGTTTGACCGTCTTCTGGAACGTCCGCCTCGGAGCGTCTCTCTCACTAGCCCTTTCGACCGCTTTGGGCATTGTGCCCCCTTGTTTTAGCCATGGAAGCTGTCATGATGACGGATTCTCCATCCATTCCCCCATTAATACCAGAACACCGTGATTTGTCCGGGCCCAGCTCTGCAGCTAGTCCATTACATAGCAGGCTTGGCCTGTGCTCGCCGAAGCTGTCCAGAAGGAAGAGAAGAACAGGGAGAGAGAGATAGGAAAGATACGTACCGACCTAACGGGCTCATCATGCCAGCCAATTGATGATGATTCATAGAATACCTATGGAGACCCGGTCGGAATATCGAATCGAACTAGGTCTGACTTTTCTCCTCAAGCGGCTTTTGTTTTTTTTTCTTTCTTTTCTTTTCTCCCTGCTGATGTTTTCCCTTCTTCCTTCTCTCCGTGTACCTCGGACGAAAAAAGTAATGTGCATATTACTAATAAGACAAATCCGTGTTACTGCAACGGAACAAGTCTAGACCTCTTACAAAGTCCGAGGAGAAGGAGAGAAGGTCACGTTAAGCCGTAAGGTACATACACTTTTTGACGGCATATTTTAACCCAGAATTGCATTGCAAATTCCGAAAAAAATGTCAAATAATAATTCTCTGCGTGAACCGGTGACTCTCTCTATTTTTTCCTGTTTCTTCTCGGGATCATTATTAATCCTCTATGAAACCTTATATAATACCGCCGGCCACATATTTAGATCCCCTTCGGGGGCCCTTTTTTAGTCCGAGGTACCCATGTAATCCGTACCGGGTGCAAAACATTCCCGTCGTCGTCTTTAAAAAGGTACTCGTAATCCGTACCTGTCAAGTGTCAAGATCGTCGGCTTTTATAATCGGCCTCCAAGTTGGGATGGGGAGATACAGTTAAATCGCCGTCTGAAGTTTGTTAGCAATAGATGACTGATACTCCTAGCCTGGCTGATCCTGCTAACCGCTGAAGTGTCGTGAACCTTCACTTACACGCATGCCAGGCGGCAAACGAGAGCATTATGAATTGCTACTCGTAGCTGAGCCACCCTGGCTGCTCTACTCGGGCAGCTAGGGAAGGGATCTGCCTGGTTGGGATGGCTGTTAGTGCCGGAGGCCTGAGTGTGCTGTGTGATGGATGTTTTGCCCCCGGGACAAGTAGACTCTCGCTACGGATTACATACGCGACTTACCAAGAGCGGCTTTCTTTTTTAAACATCTTACGCATCGCTTTTAGTCGCCGCCGCTTTTCTTATTAATAAGTCGCCGTCGAGTCACGGGAGGTATTCGCAGGTAGCTCCCAAGTTACTCTGATCAGCATCTGACCTTGTACGGGCGAGGGTTTACACCTCTCTTTATACTTCTTACACAAGGGCACTGCATTGGTGGTCATGGAACGCCGTGTTCGGTTTGTGTTGGAAGCCTGGCATGTTCCATCTCCCTGGGCTTATGGGGATGGCTGCCCTATGTTACGATCGCAACGAGACGGATTAGTAGTGGGCTTGCCATGTAGGGGACACGGTCATCGGTACAGTAAGGAAATGGGAACAAGTAGGCTGCCCACTTACTCATTGGGTTAGGAATTGCCTGTCTATCTCCCAACACAGAGCCCAATGAATGGCTGGACGGGCTTGATATATCAGTAGGGACTAGGCAGGTATAGGTGCGTGTAAGTTTTGTGAGGGCACAGCAAGGGCACGGCGTGAGCCCTCTCCTTCTGGTACTTATAAGAGCCGGTATAAGAGCTGAATCGGGGTGCAACGAGCTTCCAAGCTTCCAACGCGCCCCCTTGGACGACGATGATCCATTGATCACCCTGCAGGCTAATCACCCATTTCTTGTTCACTGTCACGAGCATCACCTCGTTGATCTGTTCTTTTTTCTTCCCGGAGAAGCTCAGTCTTCAGAGCCAGAAGAGCGCGGCCCCAGCTTACTCTGACCCTACCCTTGGAAGCTCGCGTTGGAGCTGCCCTTGTCAGCACGACCGATCCATTTGGCCTCCCGGCCCACATCTCGGACATAGATCATCTTGCCGACCCCCGTCCCCTTGTCCATCGATGTGCGAGTGTCTGTAAGGACGCAGTAGTCCGCAAAGGTAGTGCAGTCGTAGTATTCCGTAGTCTAAGCCGTAAAGTGCGGAATACTAATAGGTCCAGTCTGGGATGGATCGCAGGTACAAATATGTACGTCGCCCATGTACCTCCCGTACAAATACCGTGCCCTTCGAGAGTACCTCAGTACATCTTTCGTACCCGCTTCGGATCCTAATCGTGCGCGAGGTAATGAATAAGAAGAACGAGCCATCACAACATCGTCACAGCCCACCCCCGACTGCTCTTGCGAATGCCGCGTTGCATTAATAATCATTTTCGAAGAATTACTCTTCGATCTTGACTCTCTCGTCACTTCGACACATTATATTTTCCCCGGGCATTGCTTCCTTCCTCCTGTGCGTTCCTTCTGTGCATTCGAAACTTATTTATCTCAAGGTTTTTTTTGGACCTGCAAAAGAGGAAGGTACACTCGGCGTCTACAGCCTGCACATACCTACGCCTCTTATACCCAGCATTTGCTCGCGCAGCTTTTTTTACTTTCTCGGCCTCCAGTCTCCCCTATCGGCGACTCACTCGTGGGCTCGCGAACCTCAACGTTTTTGGTCGCCTACATCTGTATAAAGGAAGCGTCACTGGCACATATATTCCACCCACTCGACATGAAAATGGGATCTTGCATACCTACACCACCATTAGAAGACAACGATAGCCATATGAAAAATTCAACCAACACGAGCCCAACAATGCATCAAGCTGTTCCTCGGAGATGCAGCAACTCGACCTCCAGCTCGAAGACATTCAAGCCTACGCCTCGAGGGACGAAACGATCCGCTTCTCAGATGTCCCATTCATCCGTTCCCGATCATGCACCCCCGCTCTCACCCGCCGTGGTGGACAATCGACATAAGCGAGTGTGGAAGGCCTGCGAGAGGTGTAGGATGAAGAAGACGAAGGTCAGTCAGGAAAAGCTAGAGAAGAAAAAACACTGTTCCTCCTCTCCTCCCCTCAGCATCATAATGCCCCTGATGTCGCGTGCCAAAATACAAGTACTTACACGACAAGACAGTGTGATGGAGAATTCCCCTGCAAAAGATGTAAGGACGACGGTCTAGTGTGCACAGCCGGGACGAGGAAAAAGACGGAATACAAGCAAATTCCTAGGGGGTACAGTGCCATTGCTGGCCCTTTTTCGTACTTCTCTGATCAAGTGTAACTGACAAGCAGTATGTGTAGCTACGCCGAGGTTTTGGAGAATACCCAATTTGTGCTGGTTGCGACGGTGCATAAGCTATACCACATGGTCCGGAACGGCCAAACGTGGGATCTGGGAGAGCCGGATCTCAACGAAAGGGGGCAGCCCATCATCCACAACATCGCGATGAAGCTCGGTTGCATACGGCCCAATGCCGACGCCGACCTCCCGGCTCATACGATATTTCCCGAAGACGAGACGGATCTGGCAAAACTTTCAGCGGAGTTGGAGGAAGTACAGCAGCAGCAGCAGCAACAGCAGCAACTCAAGAGCAATGATAATCCTCGTGGCGGTAGTGGTGTTCAGACGGAAGAAGGAAAAGAGACGCGAATCAAGTGCGAGCAGGTCGACATGAGCTGCGGCTCTTCGGAGATCGACCACTCTGATCTTGAATGCGACTACCGGACATCACTCCTCATGAATCCCGCACCGCAACAGCAGTCCGGAGGCAACACCAATCTGCATGCCCTGTCGCCGCAGAGCTTCACATCGTATACCGACTTCGATCAGCCGCCCTTGATGCAAGGCCTCGAGCTGAACTCGCCGACGCACCAATTCACCGTCCGGTCACCAACGGGACCAAACGCGTGGCCTGCGTGGCCTGCTCTGATCCGAACGCCGCCGTTGACTCAAATAGCGCCGCAGTTTATTGGACAGATGGATGTGAATTTGGCCGAGGCGCTCCTTAGTCAGGGCCTGGTAGAGTCCGAGTTCGGCACCATCAAGCCGCACACGATCAACATCCCCAATCCCGAAGTGATTGTCGGCGTGGGTGATCCCATGATTGCATACTCCAACTACAGTATGATGGATCCACTGGCTGTTGAGTAGGGGACGCATCCCGTAGTACCTACACGACTTGATGATGGAGTGCCGACATCCGCCACTAGTGACGGCCAAAGTCAGTCGCTGCATCATGATGGGAGACGACGATAGCTGGCTCTGATCTGTTCAAGGACCAAACCGGTGAGGGTGGTCGCTTGACTGAGGAATGAAGTTGGCAAACGAAGTTACGTATGGAGTTTTGGAGTTTTGAATCTGGTTTGGGGGACGGCAAAATCCATTCGTTAAGCATAGACCGGGGCTTCGCCGAGTCAGGGGTTTCTTTGGCCTTGAAAAACTCCAGCACAGCAGATTTGGTGGGTGGGTGTATAATACCTTTGTGTTGCTACAAGTATGTATTCCGTATGGCATGACTTTGGGGGTTTGACTTGGGCATCAATATGGCGTCAAGGGTCCTTATCCGGCAGTCTACAAGATGGTTGGCGCATTGATGATAAACCCCCTCTGTCATTATCACCTCCTGCTGAACGCTTACTTTTATGTCAGGCGATTTTGGATAGCAACATGCAGTTCATTCACGTTCAAATGGGTGTCTAGTTGCGGTTCTCTGAACCTGAACTGGTATTAGTCGATGGATGTCAATTCTTCGATCTGGCCATGTGAAGAATCCGGCGCGTCGACGACCATTGTCGCGGTGCTTATATCCGGATACCACATCCCCTTTACTTTACTCGTACTCAGAGGTTATGTACATGCGAAAATACTTCTTACGAGTATACATGTAGCCAGGGTAGAAGCAACATTGGCAGGGTAGGATAGGAAATGATCGACCAGGTGAGCGGTGTTACAGTAATGCCGACAAAGGACAAGGGGACCCCTCATCGCCTCTCTTTTCCCTGCATCGAATCGGGTTCGGGAGTCCGTCTCACTTCATTCTCACTGAGAATTCATACAGAGTTCTATTTGATGATGGGCTTGAGTTGTGTACGTACAGAGCTGACGGCATCTTATTTGGTCTCTTGACTCTAATGTTGTGGACGGGGTGAGAGAGAATTAAAACTTGATTGTTGCCTACTACAAACGAGTACATACATACCAGGTTGGTCCCCTGCATGTACTCGTATGCAAGGATTGCGCATGTAGGGTCGTGCGATGGGGTCTTGCTTAGTATGTGCATGGCAATTGATCCTGATGCGCGTTGGGTTCAATCTGCGAAGGGAAGGTTGTGAATATCTCGTGCGTGGGATGTGGGTTGAGAGTGTGACGCATATTCACGACGCGGTGTTTGAACCGGGCATGTCATGAGACAAAGATGAGGAGGTACGGCGACAGATTGTAGTGCGCATGAAACCTCACCTCACATCTGAGCACGTTTTCGATTCCAACTTTGCTGCTCGCTGGATATTGTATGTCTTAACTCCGTGATGGATGTTTCTCAACATACGGATTAAAGCTTGTGGTTCATGTGAGTGTGCAACTACACAGCCATATCCTACTAACGGGTTTAAAAGCAAACGGGGATATGCAGTACCAGGGCTTATCCATCGCGGGCAAATTACCCGGCACTTTTCTCTGAAGCATCCTTCGTCACTCACTACTTCGTACTGACCATCAATCAATCAAATCCTCACCGGCGACCCTACCCTGTTGGCGTCTCGTCTCGTCTCGGTTCTGCCTAAACCGGACACGCTACCTTTCCTCCTACCCTAGCTGTGAAGACAGAAATAGCATCGCCGCCATGACTCGTCCTGTCGTCTCCTCTCCGTTCGTGTCTCCGTTAAGAGAGAGAAGACAGCCCTATGCTAACGTTACCCGCGTCAACTCACGCGGGTAACGTTCAACAACTCGGACTTCTTCTCTGAACTGACTGATGAATCCGTAACTGATTAGTAGTACTCCGTAGTAGAAACAAGCAAGGCAAATAACTGCCGTGGTCCGGGAGTTACCGTCTTCGTCTCGTCGACGACGTCGAAACAGAACATCGCCGAGGATAGATAGGTAATCAGAGAAAAGAGAAACAGAGGCGGGAAATCAATCGGCCTAGCGCGTTGGGTTGCGGAAAGGGCCGAATATCGTCATCGCGAGGAGGGGAGGGAGGACTTTATTTAGAAACTGGGACTACGGTTAGTCACCTGGGTTAACGGAGTTAAGGTGCGTTATGTGCGTTGTTGTGAAGGTGAGTGAGTTGAGATGAATCGATGAGTGAATGAATGAGTTTGCTGTAAGTCTGGATCGTCGAACCCGATTCTTGATTTCAGTAATCTGTTGATGATTAGATACCATATCATCTCACCATCTGCAATCTTCTCATTACGGACTATGGAAGTTGTTTTCCGCACACGCGATAGCGAATACGGCATTCTCACCCTCACAACTCACAACTTGCTCACGTCTCATGCGAGACGCCCCAACGATTGATCGCTGCCTATACCAACTCCATACACGCTATCGAAACACACACACGAATACGGCTAAATTGAAATGTCGCCATATTCGCCACTGAATGAGTTATGTTGCCTTATCAGTTACCGTGGGGACACGCTCGTGTAATCCCTCGCCAATCCTTCTTCATACGGCTGCCTCATGTGAAAATCCCGGCGCTTCATCGCCAAGATACGTAGGTATTCAAATTATCGTGGCGGAATCAAGGCCTCAACTACCGGACACACTATCCACCCTTCACGGAATTCCGCCTTGAATTCCAATTTCGATGTCAGCTCGGTGTGTTAAAACAACTTTCACCGGGCCTTCGATACGGCTTGTAAGAAGAGCTGATTCAGCGATTGATCATCCAAAGAGGCGGCCCCCATCGTCAGCAGGACGGTGATCAGCATCACGGATCACCGCGCCTGGCTTGGCATGTGGTATCCCGTCTGAGTTTATTTCTCCTCGAGTCCTTGGCGATGGCGGGATTCCGTACGATACTGGTAGGTATCAGGATGTCACTGTCTTGTCTCGTACCCAGCCAGCTGCAGCTGCGCGTGAGATTCCGTGCTGAAAGGACAGGCAGTGCCTACCTAGGACCTCGGTTGTGTCGCCTCGTCAAGGTATTGAAACTCGGTGCCTAGGTAGGTAGGTAAGAAAGGCCATGATCTGCGTTCCCTCGGCACTTTCATCTGTCAAAGGGGTCAGCACTAGACAAAGTGCGACTTTACATTAGTGAGGCACATGGGCTTTGCGTTTATGTATGCCAGGCAGGTTGGTAGTTAGTTGGTTGACTCTTGATCTACCTACATAATCCGTAGTAAACGTGCTCAAGTTAGCTCGTAAAGTACATGATGAGAGAAGATCAGGATGTTGATCTCAGTCCCTAATTAGCCTCATATCTTTCGAATGCGACGCGATCGACGGCTTGGTCTCGTGACTCGGCATGATCATCTCTGGGATCGACGTTGGCCTGTGTTTCATGTCAAATATGTATATCGTAGGTGCCTAGCAGTCATCGATGTCTGTGCTTTACGAGTTGCCACTTGATGATGCCTATCTGTTGTTGACGCCCAGTGCAAGGTCGTTGTTGCTGGATCGCCGTATGCAGACATCATCGTATGTCTCTCATTTCCTTAACTGCTCGATGTAAGCGCCGGTAGGGAATTGCTCATCCAGCGACAGTCGTAGATACCTATTCCGCGAGCAGTGAGAGTCGATCATAAGCAGGCAACCTGGACAAAAAGAGAACCCGTCACCCCAGACAACCGCCAGACGCCCAAAACACCAAAAAGAAAGACCTTGCATCAGCCGTGAATCGAACACGGGGCCCATCGATGGCAACGATGGATTTTACCACTAAACCACTGATGCTAAATTCACATCTCACATTACGATCGCAGACCCATTTCCCAACTCCCCGTCCAACAGAACTGCTGGAAGGGAGAAGGAAGGAATCGATGCATCAGCCGTGAATCGAACACGGGGCCCATCGATGGCAACGATGGATTTTACCACTAAACCACTGATGCTGAGATCGTATGTAGACGGAGGTTGGGAACTCGACCCGTTTTTGGCGCTTTTGTTCTCACCAAGGATGGTAGCGTCGGTCTAAGGGCGTAGTGGACCCGTTGGGTTGGTTCGCGCGTTCGGGGAAAGGTGGGCGACGGGACAAAGGAGGTGGCTAGGAGATTCAGTGACAGAGAGGGACAAGAGGTATTGTGATGAAGTCATGTTACGAATGTACAGACCAGCATCGTAATGCGTCGTTGATTCAGCTGAGATGCGCAACATTGTGGGTCGTAGCAATGCCGGTACGCTTTGTCAACTCACTCACTCAGAGCGCTGGGAAGCATGACGATGTGAACGGTCTAGAATGTGATGAGACGCGCGTTCAGATGAAGCTCGATTCATGGTGATTACTACCCAGTCGGCCCGTTCTCAGAGGCATTAGGAGAGCGCCGATATCCTCGTGTTTGGTCACTCTCGTCAGGCATGTCATGAGACAGCGATGAAGCTCAACTGTGGATGCTCACGTACTCTTGAGCGTCATGTAGGAATTCATGTCGGTATTAGTTACTTGGTTTACAACTACTGGCTAGTACATATAAAGACAGTGTAGGTGAGGAGGTAATAGGGGGTCGGCAAACACGAAGGAATCATACACAAATCTAGCCATGCCCAACAACACCTATGTGTTGAGACAGACAGTCTACTCCTGAGACGAGTAGATCGGCTCCAAGCCATCCCAGGCGGTGGCATCGCCGTTGCCAAACTTCTCGCGTTGTATCCAGTACTGTCCATTGTACTTCCAATACTCCACGCCCGTGACCTCGCAGACGCTTTTCTCAAACCAAGCCGGCACGAACTCTTCGCCGTTCTGCTGTCGCACCTTGCGTCTCGCGCGCTGCGCTTCTTCTAGTCTATTCTTCTCGGAGGCTGCGAAGTCGTACTCTCCGTCTTCCATGGCTCTCTGGTCCGGACGATACCGGGAATCTGTGGGTGCAATGTACTTCGTGAGATTGTCATCGATGTGGTTGAATGTAAGGACGAATGGTGTCAAGTTGAAAGGGATGCCCTTAGGCCGTTCGTGCGCTTCCCAGATGACGAAAGCTCGGTTCGGATCCGTACTGCCTGAGTTCTCCTTAGGTTCTTCGACAGTAGCTTCGTAGCCGGGTGTCAAACGAGCGTAGATCTTAGAGTTCCAGCGGCCACCGATGCTGATGCGTGGTCGGCCATCAGCATCAAGAATCTTGCCCGAAAGTCCATATGCGCTGGATGCTTTCCAACCCCGCTGTTTGAAGTCGAGGTGGCACACCTCCCCAGTAGTCCAGTTCTTGATCTCTACAAGACCATAGTTGTCTACCACAGGGTTGCCAGTAATGATGCCGACTACCTGCGACTTGGGCTTCTTCCAAGTATAGAAGTCTTCCTTACCGCCAGCAGTAGGACGCAATCGTAGGAACCACGTGCCAAGATGGTAAATGTCGAATGACTTTCCCAGGAATCTGGAGTCAACCTTGGCCTCTCCCCAATAGGTCCACTGAGCCGATTCTGCGTAACAGGCACCGACGGGAGGGTGGTGGCTGACTTGTTCGATGAAGAATCGATACCCTTTGTCTGGTCTAGCATATTCAAACGTCTCTCCCAAGAGAGGGTTGAACGGCTTGGCCACACGTCCAATGGTGGAAGCGAATTCACTCGCCGCGAAAGCAGCAACGTAGAGCATACGCTCAGTAGAGTCTGCTCTCGATGCTGCAAGATCAAGAAGATTGGCATACTCCATATCTTCACCTGTTCGGTAGAGTAAAGAAGTCGGCTCATTGAAAGAAACAGGCAGAGTCATTTTCGTCATATCCTTGCCGATCATGGATTTGAGGATTCCCTGGCCATATCATTAGTATCATCAATCAGCAAGGAAGATTGCGCCGTAGGCAAACTTACCCATAGACCAACTTTGGGTCTGTTGTCCTCATCCAATTTGAGTCTTGTCCTCACACCATTCTCATATCCCTTGAAGGCACTGCTCACATCCACGCTCGACACCGCGCCCTCAGGGTTAGCCTCAGAAGGCGGCATGGGGGCCACATCAACTTCTCCAGCGTCCACGGCATCAAAGAATTCATCCTCCTCTGACGCAGAGTCCTCCGAGACATCTAGAAGCTTGGAAATAGCAGTAGCCTTCCGAGATATCGGCGTCGGTGACTTCTGGTCCTCGGGTGCTTCTTCAAGGGGGTCTAAGCCTTCGCCTTGGGATGGGTAACTGTTCTGGCTGGTGGGACAACCTTCCTCGATAACTTCTCGGAGAGCCCGCTTGGCTTTCTTTCTTCTTAACTCCGCTTGTCCGACCTTTGCCTCTAGAATCTCCTGCTCGGCTGCTACCTTAGCCATGCTTTCCTCCCACATGCGGCGCATATCAGCCTCCTGATCAAGTCGATACTGCCAATGAGCGTCGCGGTCCTTGGATATTCTGAGAAGATCCCCCATTAGCCCCTTAAGACTCTTGATGGCGGAGTCGTACGTCGCAAGCGCTTGTGTTGTCCTTGGATCTGCAAGTGTCATGGTGGGATTGCGAACAGCTTCGGCTTGTAGTGCCGCACTGACTTGTGAAAGAGTATCCAACTGTAGTCTCGCCGATTGTGCAGTGATGTTGAAAGCATCCTTAGTGGCAGTTTGAACCTCTGCGCGGCTGGAAGTGTCAAGATACTCTTCGTCGTCATCTTCGTCGTCTGCCTCATGAATCGTCCGAGCTCCATTGCTGAGTCCCTTCATATCGGCGATGCTCATATGATCCATGAATTCGCCATCGATGACACTACCGTTCTTGGAGGCGGATTTCATGGTTGATGGGCGACGGCCCAAGTTCAGGCTGGTTCGCGACTCCATTACACTCATAGCATCGTTGTGCAAATCCGACACAGGGGCCTCAGTAGGCTTGCCGAGATTGTCTCTAGCCTGCCGTAACATCTCGGCACTTTGGGCCTTCTGTCGTTCTTCCTGTTTCGCTTGGTCCTTCATCCACTGAATCGCATTATTCAAGGCCCAGAACCATCGCTTAGCTTCGACTTCGTGGTTTGCCTTGAGCGTATACTTCACGGATGACTTCCCGATGATTTCGAATTTGGTTTTCTCGTCAGGGGTCATGTGCAATCGAGCAATGCGCATGCTAATGGCACCTCGACAAGCATTTTCTGCATCATCTTGATGCTTATAATAGCTCAAAACGCCATTCTCCAGAACAAACCACCTCAACTGGTAGCCTTTTCGGTAGTTAGTCCACTTTTTGAGATAACCCTTCATCTGGGGTTCTTGGCCAAAGAGTGGACTACCAGACACGGGAACTGGTCCTGCCTGTGACGTCGCATGACCCAGCACGGCTTTCTCCTGAATTCCTCGTTGAGCCGCTACGGCTGCCGGCGATGTCTTGAGCATCGCTCGAGTTTCCTCATCATTAGTGATGTGTTGAGGGAGTTTTCCATTTCGGTCGCGTTGAAAGGGATCGGCACCATGAAGCAGCAAAGCCTTGATTAGCTGTGTGTCCCTCTTGCGGGCTGCTTCGTGTAAAAGGGTTCCTCCAGAGTGAGTGGTGACGGGATCGCAAGGTAGCTCGACGCTGTTGATATCTAAAATAATGCTGACGCGAGGTTCTTCGAGAACTCGACCAAGCGCCTCATATTCGCCCTTCCGTACCAACTCCTGTACCTCTTTCACCTTATCCTGCACAAATAATGTTCGGGCGAGCTGGAGTTGTTGGAATATCTCAGGGTTTCTCGCAACGTCGAGGGGAAGTTTACCTTGGTTGTTCGAGATAGCATCGTTAATGTCCTTTTGTTCTAGCAAGAGCCGAACAACAGAGCCGCGTCCCTGAGCCGCGGCGAGATGGAGGGGTGTGTTTCCATCCTTGTCTCGAGCATTGAGATCAATGTAACCTGAGCCATTGGAAAGAACGTATTCTATAACATCATATTCCGCGCATTGGATGGACAGATGGAGGACAGTCGTATCTTCTAGGGGAGTAGGGCTGGCTGCGCTCAGGGACGAAGTGCTCGGACGGGGTGCATTCGAAGATGTCTCGCGAATTGCTTTCGATATAGCCGCAGTGTTACCGCTTCGAAGAGCCTCGACGATTCTGAATTTTCGGACCGACTGCTCCAGTGAGTTGCCCTTGTCGGTAGGTGAATGATTAGCACGAGCAGCGGCCGGGGCAGGCCCCGGGTTGACGTCGCGTGAGGGAGGCCGGCCGATAGACATTCTTTCGCTCCGAGTAGACTGGCGTTTTGAAGGATGAGATGAGCTCGGAGGAGAGGTGGACACGGTCGGGCGTGATGCAAGGCCCGATGAGTGGGAGCCGTCTTCAGAAACGGCGTCGTCGTCACTGCGCGGGTCCCGGTCCTTTCGGCGCAATAAGGATAGGGCAGCGGATTTGGATCTCTTATGCGAACTTTGATAGTGGTTAGTTCAACGGCCTGACCGTAAACGCAATCTGTTCCACGACTCAAGGAAGCACCAGGCTATCTTGATAGGTCCACGCCGGATGCGCAGCACTCGACTAGCGCACAGCAACTTTGGAGTGTCTCCAGTTCTTTGAGTACGGACAGACATGCATATGTGTCAGGATGGATCTTCTCACCTAGTATCTCCAGCATCCGACATTGTTGCTACAATTAATAATAAGTTGTTTAGGTAAAGTTATGAGGAGCCGGAATAATGAACGAGATGAATAGAGAACGCGACGAGGACGGGTACAATTAGGATTCTCGATGGCGTATAACGATCAAAGAATGAGGTTGAAGCGCAAAACTTGGAGTGACAAAAAGACAACGTGGCCAGCGGATCGTAAGAGACTAGGATGAACAACCAAAAACAGATGACGACGACAACTGAGTAGTATAAGGAAGGAAGGAAAGAAAGAAAGGTGAACACAAGTCAAGTTGTTGGTGGAAGACGTGCAGTGCTGGAGTCCGGAGTCTGGAGATTGAAATCGAGCACGAGATCGAGCACGAGCACGGACAAGCACGTGGTGGGGTTGAAGTTGCGTTGACCGTTGGATTGCAATCACAGCGCGTCTTGGCGAATCATCATATGCCAGCACAAGGAAAAAGAACAGGCCGTGATGGATCTGATGGGGTCGACCAGAAACGAGAGCAGCTGAGAGAGAAAAAGAAAGGAATTATTAGGTCCTGGCAGACCCGAAGCCTCTGGAATGGGTTTCGTGTGTGCTACCAGATGACGTTGCTGCCCCCAGCCGATTGTTTCGCTTTGATGACCTGGACTTGCCGAGCGACCAAGTGTGAGGGTCGACTTGTCAAGAGGGTGGGGGGGATTCGGGATTCGGGAAAGAGTCGAGTCGAGCATGGATTTGATGATGAGATGGAACTCGAAATCTTGGAATCTGCACGCTAAGATGAAACGGGTGGGGCCCACTAACAAGCCCGCTAACAAGCCCGCTAACCGCTAAGCAGTCCGCTAAGGAATAGCGCGGGTTACCTCAGAAGGTACTGTACCCTTTACACGCATATTGTACCTGGATCATGCATCTAATAAAGTTGACTACGCAGCTAAACCCTTCGATGCTCTAAATGAATCTCTATACAGTACGTTTACTGTGCACAGTCGTTGCCCTAGAAACCTATAGATTCCTCCGCGATCTGTACAAAACATCATTGATTCCGTGTTGTGTGGTAGGTGTGGTGAACATATGTTACTTAAGTGGATATACACAGCCCAAAGATATGAAAGACAAGCCGTTCATGACGCAAGAGTGCGATAATGAATGGCGTTGCACCATAAGTCTCACAACCCGTAAGACACCAAGTCAGCGGAACAAAGAAGTGAAGAGCATTCATCAGTCGCAAGCATATGAGACCTACACATCATGATCGTAACAGGTTATTTTTCGAATGCATCTTCTAACGGAACCAAAAGAACTCTAGAAGCGCAGATGAGTTCAGTCTGGCGTAATGCAGAAAAAATAGTAACATAGCCAACAAATCTGAACACATCAAACCGAAGCCGTGGCCTCACCAACCGTCAAGATCTCCTCAACATCAAGGAACTCAAACGGCCCCAATTCCCACCCTAGCGCATCCTCCATCTTTGCCGGCGTCCTCACTGCCGTGCAAGTCATGTAATCCGGCCCCAGGGAGCGAATACAAATATTCGCATCCTTGACCTTTGCGCCCTTAAACGCAACATCAACCGCCCGGATGACCTGCTCCGGCGCATCTCCCGCGCTCTGCGCAAACTTGGTTCCGGGCGCCGGCGGCTCGAAGCCCTGAAAGTTGAGATCGCCCAGCCACTCGGCCAGCAGAGCCTCGCCCGTCATCTTGACATACGCCTCGCGCAGACACCACAGCGTATAGAACGCGCGCAGCTTGAAGTCCCGGCGCTCATCCTCCGTGATCAATTCCTCGTACTCCGGCAAGTGCATAATCCCCGTCTTCAAATACGCGGCCTCTGAGCGGCCGAAGACCTCGGCGTGCATATCGACATACTTCGCCCAGCCATCGGTGCGAATCATCTGGTGATCGCGGCGCTGCCGCTCGTTGACGCAGACGATGTCGACGCCGAGATCGACCTTGCTGCTATCCCCATCTTCATAATCATGCACGGCCACGAGCGCGACCAGGCCGGCTTGATGACTGACGTTGAAGACGACGGGCTGCCGTCCCGCGGCGTCCTTGAAGACGGGCTTGCCGTTCTTGTCCGTCGAGAGCGTGGTCGCCCACCAGGGGACGCCGCAATACTTGCTCACGACCCAGTGTTTGAGCAGCTGCGAGGCCAGCGACATCTTGGCGTCGGCTACGAAGTAGTATTTGAGGACGCGCGCGCGCTCAGCTTCTGTGAGGAGGGCGAGCGCACGGGATGCCTTCGTCGCCGTTAGCACAGTGTAGATATGTAGATATCGGAGGAGGGGAGTTCTAATACCTACCTCTTTCTCGAGGTCGCTCGTTTTGGTGGCGGCAGGCCATAATGTCCGGGTATCTACCAGATATTGGATGACCTCTACTGCTTTACTTGAAGACATGATGAGTTTGCGACGATGTTGAATATTCGGTGAAGAAAGCTGAGTCGATGTTAGCTTCCAGTCCGGTGAGGTGATCGGTCCAGTACAGATGCTACTGACAGCCCGAATCACCGAAGACCGCGACACCTGGCACTCTGTACTTGAAGGTTGTTGGCAGCTGCCAGTCGCAATGTGCGAACAGCTCAACAAGGAGTGTTCTATGAGGATATTTGTAGCGAGAGATATTTCGAACGTAAGCATCGGCGAAGATGGCACGATAGATAGTCATATGTCAGCAATGGGAACGGTGGTTGGGCCTAGAAAACCACTGTAAGAAAAATTTCCCAGACCAAATAAATAGTAAGAAGACACGGGCACTCGATTGCAATATACAACGACCCCCTGAGTGTCTCGTCTACCTTTCGAGGTATCGTAGTTGGAAAAGAAAAGCATGAACTTTTAGGGAATTATTGAGCCAAGTCCTCTACACCGGCAAGAAGGAATGAAGTTCCGACTAATACACTCTGTCTTGGTAATTCTGTCAGCATGACTGCCTCCTAATATATGTCAGCTTAGAAAGAGCTCTACCAAGACGTTCATTGCTAGTCTTCATCAGGCCCGTCAACGGATAGCAGAAACAAATGTTTCTTCTTCTTCTCGGAGGCTTCGTTCCCATCCTTAACAACTGGGTCGTCGCCACTAGGCGCATCAGTCGTCTCGGACAAAGCTGCTTCTCCCTTCGTTTTCTTCTCGGCAGAGTCCTTCTCATCATCTTTCTTCTGCATGTCAGTCTGTTCCTTCTTATCCTTGTCTTCCTGAATCTCTTTGACAACATTTCCCTCTCCGTCAAGCTCGACGATCACGTCCGTCTTGTCCAGACTGCCATCCTCGGTATACTTCCACATTTCTCGTATCTCGCCTCTGAAGGCACCCGTTATCCACACGGCTGTGACTACGCCAGGGACGAGATAGAGCAGTGCTGGTTGCGCATGTCGGAATGTTATGAGCATTAACAGCGTGACTACCATAGCAAGTAGATAGCCAAACATCGCGGCATGAAAGTACGGCTTGGGGAACGCAGATGCCTTGACCGCAGGCGTTGCGTCCGGTGAGAGTAGTTTACTGAGCTTCGTGCCCCAGAATCGGTCGCCCCATTGGCCTTTCGGGTCGACGTACTCGGGCTTAATGACCATGTGTCTGGACTCCTTCGTCGTAACAACTTGGCCGGAAGAAGCGTCGTCCGTCTGTAAGTCGACCTCCTTCAGCTCCTGCTGGCGGTAGTAGAACATGTAGTGGTCGAAGCGCAAACATAGAGCAATGAACATGCCTGGAATGACGATGTCACCCAGCCCAAGCATGCTGGCTCTCTGGCCCCCTTCGAAGACCAGTTTGAGAGGCGCGTCAAGGGTCGTGGCAACAGTGACCATGTAGGGGCTACGCGTTAAGTCAGTATGTCATAAAAAGCGATGTACATGAGCGACTCACGTGTAAAACACCATGAAAATGTCGTAAAAGAAGAGACCATAGAGAACCATGCTTCCGGTCGCAAACGTGGTGGGCGACATGATGATAATACCTGCATATGTAAACGCGTATCCCATTATGTTGGAAAGAGATGTTGATGCATTTGTGTAATAGTAGAACACATTCGCTGCAATAGCAGCGAAAACGCCGAAAATGTCACTGAAACTGATCTTCATCTCATCGTCGACGAGGCTGAATAGCACCAATCGAACAGTCCATTGCTCCAAGGCAAGACGCCGTATACTCCAGAGCAGTGAACTTGCTCCACCGGGGAGTGGAATCGCGGAAAGAAGGCCAGGCAGGGGAGACTTCTTCTTGTCGTCCCACACTTGGTCATCGGTACCTGTCTTAGCATACCATTGTCCTCTCTTCTTCGAGTCAACATGATACAGCTTTCCATCTCCAGCAATCCAAACAGTGGGGAAAACAAAGCCCGTGAAGAATTGCAAGCCATCCGAAAACAACTTCTTCAAGCTAGCCAGAGACATGATGGAGAAATAAATTCGCATTATTTTGTTCAGGATCGCCGGGTCCTGGAGCCATTTGATGAGATAGTAGAGTCCGACCAGGATAGTGCTAGCGAGGATGGGAAACATGATGGCATCCGATGGCTGTAAACCTTGGACATGCGCATCATCACGTTCGTCAGCTTCTTCAGCTCCCTTCTTTTTCTTGTTCCTATCATTATTCCCCTTTGGGGGCAACCTTGCTGACGGCGGCCGCCGAAGTGCCCCGTG
The DNA here is from genome assembly GCA_028637775.1 of Xylariaceae sp. X167. Taxonomy (NCBI): domain Eukaryota; kingdom Fungi; phylum Ascomycota; class Sordariomycetes; order Xylariales; family Xylariaceae; species Xylariaceae sp. X167. The sequence goes on along the minus strand of JAJFDK010000022.1, from coordinate 226,311 downwards.
AGAACCGATGTAAATGCATGCAAGCGCGACGAAGACAATACGGAACTCCAGAGTCAAGAGGTTCGTATGCTGCGCTAGCACAGATGGGACGCTTGCTAGCTTCTCGAAGAATGCCTGGCTGGAAGTCGTCATGATGGTCGTGACATTGCTAAGCGACACTTCATCCAATAAGGGGGCTGTTGAATTCTCGGTTGCCATTTTTATCTTCGTGACATCCTTTGAGGCGTGCGCAGGGTATAAGACGCCCCAACGAGGGTCTGTGACTGACGAGATGGGGAGTCAATGAGCCCGATGAGGAGCTCCGACTGATATGTATGGGACCCGTCGGATCTGACTGGAGGTTGAGTTACTCCTTCTTGTTTAAATACTGAGATTGATATGGCCAAGCTGCCAACTCCACTCTTCAGTCTCAAGGCTAATGGAAATGCGAGCCTTTTACCTGCATTTACTGGGGGGATGATGATCGCTTCCAGATCTTCTGTATCCGTAATGCAGGAGGACTCCCGTTGACAAAGATGTGCCTATAGAGAGACGGATCTATACGATGAGAAAGAAGACGGGTGTCAGTCACTGAGCCATGGAAATATGCGAAACCTGATAAGAATCTGCGTTGCGACGTCTCATCCACATGTCGCGGCCTGGCTTGAAGCTATGGGTTGAGAGGGCAAGAAGAAAGGCTTACCTGGCTAATTACAGAATACCAGGCTGCTATTCTCTTTGTTTACGGATTAGTCGGCAACTTGGCTTGACGCATTTGCCTGACACAGGTGATGTATAGGGGTAGGTAGAAAATGGACGGTGGTGTGAACTTGCTTTCTGTCTTTATCATTTGATTTCAAAACAGCGTGTGTACGTACATCGGACGGAAACTGCAGTTGTGGGAGGTACCATGGAAGAATTCCGTATTTCGTACGGATCACGGACGGGCTAGTAATCCGTATCCGTACCCAGAAACCGTTAGAATCATGCAACAATCCGTAATCCGTATTCTGCACATGGATGCCCGCACTTGTGCTTCCTCGCAAGGTACATAATCATCTATAGACGAATAACCTTTACTTGAAAAATGAAGTAGGTATTTTGTACGTCATAGCCGGGGAGTGACTGGGGATGCGCGGATTATTCCGTATATCTACGGATTACATGTCAATACCGCAGGAGGTGATCTGTCCCGGGGATGATGCTACTCGTACTTGTTTGTACGAACATGGACGTATTACACACCTCGGTGTTGATTCGGTCAGTATCATCTGCATCACGAACCGGGTTCACACAGAAGTAATCCGTACGATTTAGTCTCCCGCGCGCAGTTCCTGAACTTCGAAACTATTACACAGTAGTCGACGTGATGCCCCGCCGCTTGGCCGCATTGGTATCTGCAATGATACCTGGACTGACCGGTTTGGGTCAGTTCTCACCCTCACGTTGCCAGCAAACATCCACATTCTCGCGGGCCTACGAGTCATTGCATGGCTACGGACATACGAGCATGGTGAAGGACAGGAGAGAGCCAGAGCAGATATATCCCGACTATGACCGCAGATCTAGTTACATAAGCATGAGCAATAGAGACTATAGATAGTAAATGACGTGTAAATCGTCTTGGCCTGGATTCCTTCTCGCGGGAGAGTCGGGAGGTTCACATAATAATAAACCTGTGCTTCCGTCCTTCACTTGTTGTTCTCCTCATTGTCTCTACGGTTACATACCATATCTTGCTTCTCCAGTCCACCTGTCTCAGCGTCGAGTGTCAGCCGCATCATATCGTAGTACGGAATACTGACCCCTCGAAGATGGCCGCCCCGAATAAAGCACAGCTACCAGCTATGCTGGACTTGACGATTGACAATATCACACCAAACACGATCAAGAGCAACTCGCAGAGCAGCGACCGGCGGTTGAATTATTTGATGGAACGTCTGGTCACTCACCTCCACGATTTCGCCCGGGAGACTCGGCTCAGTTCCGAGGAGTGGATGACCGCGCTGGACTTCCTCGTGCAATGCGGTCAGATTAGCACCGATGTTCGGCATGTAAGTCTCCCTGTTCTCATATGTTTCACCCAAAGGCGACCATAGGACGAAGTTTCTGGTCTGCGCAAATGCGGTGAGCAGGTAGACTAAAACAGTCTCGACATTAGGAATTCATTCTCTTATCCGACATCCTGGGTCTCTCGCTTCTAGTCGATAGTATCAACCACCCCAAGCCCCCGGGAACAACGGAAGGCTCTGTCCTAGGACCATTCCACACACACGATGCGCCGACGATTGCACAGGGCGCCAGCATGTCCTCAGATCCGGCGGGAGAGCCTCTCTTGTGTATCTGCACTGTGAAAGACACCAACGGAAAGCCAGTAGAGGGTGTGAAGATCGATATATGGGAGACGGATAGCAGTGGGCATTATGATGTCCAGCACTCGGACCGCAACGAACCAAGCGAACGATGCGTAATGCTGAGCGATGCTGACGGGCGCTTCTGGTTCAAGTGTATATTGCCCGTCAGCTATCCCATCCCTACCGACGGCCCCGTTGGCGGACTCCTGACAAAGCTGAATCGACACCCGTGGAGACCATCGCATCTACACTTCATGTTTGAGAAGCAGGGTTGGGACCACCTGATTACGTGAGTTCCCCCTTGTCATGCTGTCCAGGTCACGAAATCGAGTGACTGCAGAGTCCCAGCTTATACAGCAATACTCTTGGACTAACGTTTTGAAATCCAGTGCGCTGTATTTCAGCGAGGATCCCTATGTAACATCGGATGCGGTATTCGGCGTCAAGAAAAGTCTGATTGTGACGCCACAGAAAATAGACAATGCTACAGCGCAAGAGTACGGCGTTCCTGAAGGTAGCTGGGTTGTCAAGTATGATTTCGTCTTGACGACCGATAAGGAAACAGAGGGTCTAAGGGACCGACTCGCACTGGAAGCGCTCGAGAAATTAGGGCTAAACATGAGACTCGTTGACCATCTACCCGTTCCGGATCTCGATTGAAGCGGCTAGGTTAGAACTTCAGCGATGGGCCTCAAGGGGTGGTACTAGAGGAAGTTGATAATAGTCGCGTCATGTATTGTTTAATGTCGAGAGTGAAGACACTCATAGAATATCATAATTTCAACTCGGCCACTTGAGCAACAATATCGAGACGTGAAGATAGGTCTTGGCGGGGTACGACATGCGATTCAGACGTTTAGATTTCGTGACGGAATAATGTGAGTTTCGCTGCTGTTCAGTCTGAAGACCTGAACGCTCGAATGGCACGGCATACGGTTCGTCGGCACACAACTCATCGTTTGAACTGGTTCTGCAAGGTATCGTGGCAAGCTGAAAGGTCGTGGGTGATCAATCAAAAGTCTTGCACGCCGGTTTCGCCAGTCAATGTCCTCTCGACAACCGCTTTATCCCCATGCTCCTGCTGGTCAGCTTCGTCATCATCACTTTCGCCGGCCCAGCCAGGTTCCTCATTTTCAAACCACGCATCTTCCTGCTCTCGGCGCTCGAGTGCATCGTATTCATCATCCTCGTCAACGAGGCGGTAGTTAAAGTCCTCATCACCACCCGATACAAATCGATACTGCAGAAATTCGTCCCAACGGGTACGGCCTTCTTCGGCCGTTTGAGGGACTGATCGCCGTCTAAGATCCTGCACCTCGAGTGTTTCCAACTCTTCTCGTTGGGCTTGAATCTCTGTTTCCAAGCTCGGCGCAGGTGGCACTCCAGAAGAAGGCGACCCTGGGCGACCATGAGCTTCTCGTGTCGCGCCATCCGCCGTCATCTTGGAGAGTCGCGTCTCGCCTCTTAATAGATCAACCTCCAGCACGCGCGCGAAGCCCTTGGCACGACCCTCTTTCTCGCGCTCCTCGTGCGACTGAAAACGCCTGATCAAGGCATCGTAGAGAACAGGGTCTGCGAGTTCGTGTTCGAGCGAGCGGAAGTACGACGGGTGGCGAGATAGCCACTCGCGTCGGCGATTGCGCACTCTAATCTGGGCCGCATGTGCTGGAGTTTTGGGCGGCCGAGGCAGTGGCCTGTCGTAAGTGGATGGGGATGGCGAGCTTGAAGGCGACTCTGATCTTCGGGCGGAGTCCAAAGGTGTCGCATGCGACGGCGCAGGCGAGTCGAGAAGCGCCGGTGGTGTCATCTGGATTGTATGCGGTTCGGCATATATGGCCGAGACATATGAGACTAGGGGACAATCTGCTTGTTTCCCACCTTATAGCTGTACCTATGTAGGTGGGAGATGTTGAATATAATGTCCAACATAGCTGTGCGGAAAGTCTTTGGCTTGGGGAAAAAACCCAGCGTGGATTAGGTATTCCGTCAAGGTGGGTGATTCGACTTGACAAGATCTGGGGAAAATAGCGTCGCCAAGGCGCTTATATAACGTGTGGGTTCACTTACGCCGGACCCGTGGATCCCCAAATCCGTATCAAATACGGGGAACCTACGAAATACGGAAATCCCGTACGGTACAGTTCGTACCACTTCAAAGCCTTCATGCAATCCCCCCACAATCACTCACTGGCACAACAGGTAACATTCTGAGTCTGCTGTGCACATCTTCACCTGAGGTAAGTACCAATGCAGGTACAAGGATGTCGACTTCAGATGCTCCCGACAGCCACATGTACTGGACCGCGAGAAGAAGCATGGTTGATTGTGTTTTAATTGATTCAGACTTCCATCTTGACTATGGGCTTCGACTCTGATAATGCCTTCGAACACGGAACCTGGCCGCGACCTTCATTCTGGTCCACGACCTCGAACTGGATGAGCCGTTCCTATTATGACCTTGGCTCTAATTATATTTCTCGAATTGAAATCCAACGATAAGCTATCGGCTCACCGCTATCAAAATGTTTGTTCCTGCAATCTCCTCGACTATTGCAGGCAACAACTCTCACTGCCCTCTCAACTCCTCCGCTTGCCTCACCGTTCTGGGCCCGCTGCACCCTCAAGTCTCTCACCCATCTCGGCCTGGCCTTCTCCATTACCGCGAGACTCTATATTCTTCCAATTGTTCTTACTGCCAGCCCTCCCGTCACGACTCTCTCAACCAGTTTCGTCCTCTCTATTAGTCTTGCTGTCTGGTGCTCACTTTTCACGTCGATTCGACTCTTCTCGTCATTCTGGCCGTCATCTTCGTTCCAACAGTCTTTACTTTGTTTTATTGTCGTCCCGTCATCTTGGAGGATTATCTTTCTTCTTGGTCCGGTCTGGTCTTCTCTTCGCTGTTGCGTGTCACGTCGAATATACTATTATTTTGGTACGCGACTCTAGTCTGCGTTCTACGTTGCATTGCATTCGATATGACCCTCATACCAAGAACGACCGTGGAATCCGACCGTGAAAAATGGTTCCCAATCATACTGCTACTTGCTCAACAACATCAAGATCGGCTTGATAGCTTTATGGCAAGCGCAGCACGTCAGCTAGCTGACACGCTCGACCATATCAACCAATCCCCTCCGCGAGACCTACCTGCTTTCACGGAGGATGACGCTGCGCAGCACTCAACTCACAAAAGGGGCGAGCAGCTCATGAATCGATTCCTGTTATGCAGTTCAGACGCGGAGTTCAGAGATATGTTTAGGCTGACCAAGGCAACGTTTCTCCATCTCGACGACTGGGTCAACGACCACGCGCCACTGAAACCGAGGCAGCACGCGTGTAGTCGACAGCAATTGATGATATTCCTTTGGATATGCGGTCACAACCAGACGCAAAGACAGGCAGCAATCTGGTGGGGTCATTGCATCACTACCATTGGCCGTATCATTGACAGCGTGCTGGCCGCCATGTTGTCTCTGCATGATCATGTCGTACGGCCTATGGATGTTAATTCTGTTGCACCTGAACTGTTGACTAGTCGTCGGTATCCGTACTTTAGTGATTGTATCGGTTCAATTGACGGCACATTTATTCACGCCCGCGTGAGGAAAACGGAGGCTTGCCAGTTCTACTGCTACAAGAAGTTTTCGGCACAGAATGTGTTTGCAGCCGTGAATCACAACGGCACGTTCAGCTATATACTGGCAGGCTCGCCAGGCCGGATGTCTGATCGAAAAACCCTAGTAGAAGCTGAGAGGGATGGTTTCATGGCGCCGGAAGGGAAGTACTGGTTAAGCGACGCCGGCTTTAATCTAGCCGGGGGGTATCTTTGCCCCTATCCCAATGTCCGCTATGGCCGCAAGGAACGCGGCGACCCCAATCTCCAGCCCAAGACCAAAGAAGAGTTATTCAATCTGCGCCATAGCTCGTTACGCGTGACTATAGAGATGGCATTTGGACGGCTGAAGCGACGGTGGAAGATCGTGAGGGCTACGGCGCCGGAGTACAATTTTACGAAGCAGACAGACCTCGTCTATGCGCTGACGGCGCTGCAAAACTTCATCGCATTGGTACGCCACGAGCCTTTGCATATCGAGTGGGCGGACAATGATGAGGACGACGATATGCTTGACCAGATTGAGGACTCTGAACGACGATGGGTTGGGGGGTATGTAGGAACGCAATGGATCGAGCGCGAGCTAGCTGTCAAGTCGAGCCTCGAACTACCGCCCTGTCAAGCCGCGGAAGACAATGACATGCTTTTCGATGTGCCGAGAAACATTGCGACGAAGGAGGAATGCGAAAGGCTTCGAGACGAAATTGCCACGGCGATGTGGGAAGACTATTGCAACGATTCGGACCGTGAATCACTGTTTAGCGAATCCGAGACGAGCGAGTCTAGGTACAGCGAATGGACGGACGAAGGCGTCTAGTCCAGCTAGTAGAGTGAGTGGCAGGTCGAAGCTCATCAGAGACCTCATATACTACATGGATAGACAACCAGACTAGTAACGATTTTCGAAGAAATACTTGTATGTACCTGATATGACAGGGTTACGGAATTGAGGACTCAGCACAGGTAGTTGACAGTTGCTTAATATTGTGTGAGGTAGGTAGGAGAGAGAATGACAATCATAAGAACATCACTTCGAATCAACTAGTTCCAAGCACCACTGCCGAAGTCCTTCCAGGTCATTATTCGACTCAAACTCGAGGATCTGGGCCAACTTGAGCCCATCGTGTACGGCCTTGCTTGCCGCAGATTCTACCTCCTTGCCCAACTTCAGTCGCACGATTACCCTCAAAGCACTCGTTTGCTGCGGTGTCGTCTGTCGATCCAAAAGCATCATCATCGTCTCGACGGTTTGTCTCATCGACGCCTCGCTGACTTCCTTGAAACCTTGCGTAAACCGATCAACCGTGTCCATGGACTTACGTGGTCTCTTCTGCGGTGGTTCAGACATCGACTTGTCAGGGAGTTGTGCTGATGATGCTGGTTCTGGCGCCGGTGTCTGCGTCTGGTTCGCTGTAGCAATAGATGAGACCGCAGGAGTTCCCCGTGTCTCATTCAAGATCCGGGTTTGTTCTTCGACCATAGCGCGAATTTTTCTCTTGTGATTCACCGCCCAGTCCGAATCAATCGGTTCTTCATAGATAGACTCATACTGCTGCCACAACGGCATGCCGATTTCTTTCAGCCACAGCGTCCAATCACCAGCCGGATCAACGCGCTTCCACCAATTGTCTGACGCGTGAAACCGGCCAAACTCGTCCATCACATAGCTCTCGCCGGACTTAGTGAGAGCGCGCAGTTTCTTATACGGGGTGTACGTGCGTCTCTCCTCGGTGATGAGTTTCATCTCAAGTATCTCGTCAGTGAGATTCTGCACGAGCGCATGCAAGCCATTCTCGCTGAATCGCCTCCGTACGTAATCCCATACGAGTGAGCGGCCTTGCGTGTTATCGACATGCCACTTCTCGCGGGTCATCATGCCTTCTTCCCGCGCTTCAGCCAGGGCTAGAATGAAGAAGGCCGTCGCTTCATTGCCCCAAATATGCGATTTTGGTTGCTGACTCTTGGGCAATACAGCCAAGAATGACAGGAATGTGTTGTCCTTGGTGTAATTGGGCTCCGGGTGAGGACGTGCAATCGACATTGGTGCGGTGGAACACGGTTGTGTGTCTGTAGCAGGACCTGAACCACCCATGCTGTTAGTATTTTGCTCGTCAAGTGGCAGCGTCAAAGCAAACATGATATAGGGTATACCGACCTTGAGACTGATTCTCTGTTGTCTGATTCAATGATGAGTCTTCGACTGCAGAGTCACCCCGAGACGCCCGAGTTGCCATCGTCAACGCGTTCTCTATGACTAGCTTGGTCTGGGTTTCGGCTCGGACGATTATCTATCGGATATTGTTCAGAATGTAGGTTGAGAGATCGTGAACGGGTAGACAAAAGACTCTCTGTTGTAGGTTCGCGAGTGGAGGATATAAGTATACGCAAACTGGACGAGGACTTGTTTATCTCGAGAACGCGTCTCGAGAAGACTGCCGGTGGTGGTAGCGGTGTACCGTGAGTACTACGATACAGATCCATGGCTTCGTATCGTGATAAGCCAACAAACCACCTGCAGTCACTACATAACAGGGGTTTATAGGCCAATCAAAGGCCTGTAGACCTATACTCGTATGCAAAGATAATAACTGCTGCCTAGAATATGGCCGCCAAGGTTATCTGCGTACATGTGCGAAGTAATAATAGGTAGGTATTCGTGATCTTCATGACAACCTACCATGTACCTAGCGAAGTGCGAGTACGAGTAGACAGAATGTACTCGTACGAGTAGACACGGTCAATGATTGGTTACCCCTGACGCGTACGCGTGGGCAGTTGTGCACTTGTGTATGCCGCAAGTTGTTGGCGATCAGCCCTTAGTTAATCCGTGATTTGAGGCGACAGCAAGGAAAACGATCGGAATACTAAATACAAAACACAATGCCTATGGCCGAGGCTACCAGCGCAGATTGACTTATTTCTAGGCCTTTGCCGTCTCATTGTCTTTGACAGGTTCATGTTTGGGAACGTAAACAAAAAAAATAAGATGTAGTCGCACCGAGTTTTAGAGGGAAAAAAAAATACAAAAATAATTTCGTTGCTGTGGGACTGGCGCCGGAGACATGCTAGAATTGAGCTAGGACTCTCCCAGGGCCAGCCATACTAACCCACCGGAGCAAGCAATGTTGAAAGAGCAAGAACGTGGAGATAGCTTGCCTTAGCACCCAGATCGGATGTCCCAAGTCAGGAGGCGTCTGAGTGGAAAAGCGTGCCAACGTCGGGAATCGAACAAAGTCGCGAACAGAGTCGACCCCTGGTAGTATACCGGTATACCACTACACTAGTGCAGTTGTTACAGTCTTAGGCTCTTAATCAGTTTATAAAGATTGCCTCCACGCATTAATGTGGAGCTACTTACGTAATTGGACGGCCGAAGGTTGGGTACGAATACGAGGACGGAATATCCCCGCTGCGATTACACTGCGATAGGTACCCTTCTTGCTACAGTACTGTCAGGATACGAACACCGTATCGTGAGCTTTGAATACACGCGAAAAAATCACCAGGTCGGCCAAACATTGTCTAAATTATGGGATAAGTAGGTAGGTAGTGAAAATTCCGAACAATACCTCCTCAGGCGAGGCTTAAGATATCCTCGCATATCAGCAGGGGCACGGTCGAAAACATATCAGTCACCTGCAGAATGCGAAGCCTTTTAGTTCGACGAGACGACATCAGTTGGCTTCACGAGCAATCAATGATCTCGTACCTGTGTGTAGTTCTGAACCGCCAAACATCCACAAAATCCAAATTAAAACATGGGGCCCGAGCTTACTCGAGAAGAGAAACACGGGAGAAGAAACCATTGCGGCGGGGTCCTGACTCCCGACTTCTGGCTCTTGAGTTGAGCACGTCGAAACTCCACGGCGTCCCCGCCCGAGTAAGGACGCTACCGTGTTCAACAACGAACACTCAAGCAAGCTGACCGGACCCAATGACTCGAATTGAAAATACTATCGTACGATCTACCTACGCCTCGGGATAACAGGTACAGGCTACAGCCAACATGTCGTATACGTAGAAGTACTAGCCGAAAAAAGCACGCGACTGACTGAATCTCATGACATGGGATCCGGTATTTGATACTCAAAAAAAAAAAAAAAAAAAAAAGGCTCCATTACTCCGAGGCGTCTGGATCACGGTTAGTACTCAGTTGTGTGGTGTAGAAACTAGTGAAGTCATCCTCATACCCCATCACCTAGATAGGTAGATGCCATCTCAGGAGTATCAAGGCCTTGTCTGTAGCGCGGAGTCCCGGGACGCATTTCATCCCTAGCAACAACATAGAGTATAAATCGATCAAGTTCACTGGCGCTTCAGCAGCTTCGTGACCTCTTCAACACGCGCAGCTCCACCCAGAAACTCTCGGACAGTTTCGCGATCCCGTCCGCGGTCTCCCTGCACGACCATCTTCACAATGTCTCCATCGTCACTCATGACCAGACGGCCCGAGCGGCCGTCACGCCACTGGATGCTAATTTGCTTGGCCTCGGCATCAGCAGCGCTGATATCGACAATGGATGCCTCTGAGTCCAAGTCCGCGACTCTCTTGGCGCCTAGACCTACCCCCTTCTTCAGATCGCCGATGACGGCCGCGCGATTGTGATAGCGTACTAGCTCCCTCCGCAACGCGCGAGCGAAGAGCGATAGATCTTGCTTCTTGGGGGCGTCGTCGGGGTGGTCCTTGTCCGTTGGCGCCGGCAAGTGACGCGCAGCTAGGCCTGCTAACGGTACGCATTGGGGCACGGTATGGCGATGGACGCGGAGAGAGCGGCGGTTCGCGTACGGACGGGTCAGCATCACGTAGTACGGACGGACGAATTTCGATTTCGACATGATTTCGAAGCGCAAGCCGAGGATGCTTCCGTCGTCAACGGCGTGGGGATCCGGATCAATAACCTTGAATGTAGTGATGGCCGTGCAGGCGCGATACAGACATTGCTGCTTGTAGGCGGTTTGCTCCGCGAAGCGCGCGAGGAGCTGCTGTTTCGTCGCATCGCTGGGACTGGGACCAGATGTTTGGGATTGAAGAAGTTCGCGTGTCGAGTCTGCTGTCATCAAGGCTGAGGCCTGCAGCTTGACATCGTGCTTCAAGGATTCCACTGGATGTCGTGTTATTTATTTATCAAAATGAGTCGCGAGAGCGCAAGCCAAAAGTAAACAAAGCAGTATTACGGCCATAAGAGACCAACCTTGAGCTCTTAATTTCGCAATCTCATCGTGTAATCTGTCTGCCACAGATAATTCTGGGGATAGTGATACTCGAGTCGTCATAATGAAGTTCGGGATGCCACGAGGTCTGATCTCAACGCGATGCGACGTTGAATAGGTAGAAGATGAAGTTGGGCATCTTCTTGATCCTGAATTCTACCGAGGATTTGCTGTAACCTCAGTGACATAAATACAGTGCGTATGGCAGTGTGCCAAGTGTAGAGACACGGTGGCTCTAGAGACCAAACAGGTTAGCGGAGAATGGCGGGTCACGGGCCCGACAATGACACGCTAACGCACCGCCGATGCACCGAGAACCCATGTGCCTTGCCCTTACCCAGAGTGTGGGGTTCAGCATTTCTCCTTTCAGTCCACCGTTTCCACGAGTTCCAGCGAGCTACGCATGCCCTGTGGGATCATTCGGGCTTCCAGTAACGCAGGTACTGGCTCGCCTGGCCTATTTAGTGGCACAGACTTACCGCGAACGGACCTGGCCCTGAGTCCCCTGCGAAGTCAACGAAGTTTATCTCGAATGATCACACCACCTACGCTTACTGAATTACCATCATTGTTGTCGCCAGTCAAGTAAAGAAAACTTGGTTCTCTATGTGAAATCCGTATTCAGCCCGTAATGTACGGATTGATTTCGTCATTTGCCCCTCCCCCTCAATTTGTGTGATGATCGGTTATGTCTGCTTACATAACGCCGGCAGGCAGGCAATGTGACACCGGCTGAGATCATTGGCAGGTGACAGGCGAGAACAGGCACTTCTCCGAATGCGATCTCGAGCCTCCATTGCCTCTTTTTTTGCCAAACCATCTTCTGCACTGCACCTACACTAATCAACGTGCACTTGTTGCCTACCAACATCCAAGTCCCAATTGGATAGGCAAGGCAGGCAATAATTAGTGTAGGTGGCCGACGGAGGGCCTCTGCCTATGATTAGTTGTCTCGCTACGGCTTAGACGGTCTCAGGCCCTGCGAGTTGCGGATTACGGATTACGGAATTCTCATCGACGGGACATTCCTCCGGGATATGTACGGAACATTTACACCACAGTGCCCTTTTTGACGCTACAGCGCAAAGAGGACACTTCTTTTCACTCTACCAGGTACTTATCCGTACTCACAGCTAGCTTTTCGAAACATTGAAGCGCATTTGTTCTTACCTACGACATCAATCTCGTTGATTTGCTCGACAGTCCACCTGGGGTCTTCAGACTCTTGCGTTTCGACATTCATCGTGTATTCTACACCGACATTATACGAAACACCTACCTCAGCCCTCGGTTCGCTACTACCTACTGTACCTACTTGTGTCATGCGCAAGGGGCACTCCCACGCTACGGATCACTGACCTAACGACCTCTGCCTTACCTTGACGATCTTGTCCGCGATCACTCCCGAATCTATTTCAGGAATCTTCTTAGTAATGAAGCCTTAAGGTTTGCTTGCCATTAGCAGATCTGCCAATCCGATTCTCGTTCTGCAATTCGCGACTCTTCACATTTCGACAATTCACTTGTAATTTTCACCACAACCCTTAGCCCGATTTTATATCTCTAAGATACGAGCCATCACGGACCGACGAAGCTTAAACGCCTACATACACATATAATCCTCCTCCCTCCTCCTCCCTCCTCCTCCTCTCCCCTAATCCCTCCTCCCTGCCCGTCTCTTCCTACAGATCCGAATGGCCCAAACGCGACGGTCAAAGCCATCCAAACGAGGCGACCTTTCTGTCTCAACCACTGCGTCTGCGACCAGTCTTACTACCGACGGAATGGCCAACGTCGAGCTTCGGCGCAAGCCGGCGGCACCCCAAGACTCGGGGCAGCTCACCGCAAATATCATGTCGCGCGATTCCTTCTCCTTGGACAACAAAGTCCCGAAAACCCCCGTCATGAACAACCATGGCTTCTGGGAGCTGCCCAAGGTCGACCAGCGCAATTTTCTGCTGCTGGTCTTGCTATATTTCCTCCAGGGTGTGCCCATGGGATTGGCGAGCGGCTCTGTGCCCTTTCTCCTAAAAGAACACCTGTCATTCGGTGAGATCGGTGTCTTCAGCTTGGCCGCGTACCCATACTCTCTGAAGCTGTTTTGGAGCCCTATCGTCGACGCCGTGTGGAGCCCGCGATTTGGCCGGAGAAAGAGCTGGATTCTTCCGATTCAATTGATGTCAGGTATTGGCATGCTGTGGTTGGGCTCCAGGATAGAAGAACTCATGGCGACCACTGGAAAGCCAGGCGGACCGAGCGTTTGGAGTTTCACGGGCTGGTGGTTCTTCCTCGTCTTCATGTGCGCGACCCAGGATATTGCCGTGGATGGCTGGGCTTTGACCCTGTTAACCCCAGGCAATGTTTCCTATGCTTCCACGGCTCAGACAGTCGGCCTTACCGCTGGTCATTTCTTGTCGTATACCGTATTTCTCGCCTTTAACTCCGAGGACTTCGCAAACACCTACTTCCGCTCGGTGCCCGCCGAAGGCGGCATGATGACCCTCGGCGGCTATCTGACCTTTTGGGGCTGGACTTACATTGCTATTACCGCTGGCCTTGCTTTCCTCAAGAAAGAAGAGAAAACGCAGAATGAGGACGGTATCTGGGATGTCTACAAGATCATGTGGGATGTGCTCAAGCTCAAGAACATTCAGACCATCATCATTGTTCATCTCATCGCCAAGATCGGTTTCCAGGCCAACGACGGTGTGACCAACCTCAAGCTTCTGGAGAAGGGCTTTGGTAAAGAAAACATGGCCTTGACTGTTCTCATCGACTTTCCCTTTGAGATTGGTCTGGGATACTACGCGGGCAAGTGGTCGCAGGAATACACGCCGATGCGTCTCTGGTGCTGGGGCTTTGTCGGTCGACTTATCGCCGCCGTCTTCGCGCAGTTCACGGTTCAGATCTTCCCAGCTGATGGTGTCAATGCTTGGTACCTTCTCCTCGTCATCGGCGAACATGTGTTCTCGACTTTTACGCAAACCGTCATGTTTGTGGCCATCTCGGCCTTCCACGCGCGAGTCGCAGATCCCGTGATTGGCGGCACTTATATGACATTGCTCGCAACGTGAGTTCTTCCTGTCTTTTTATATATTCTACCCCCATTTCTTGAGATGAAAATCATTGATATACTGATTTGATTCTTCTCAGTGTGTCTAATCTCGGCGGTACATTCCCCCGATACTTCGTCCTCCGACTCGTAGATTCTTTCACACAGGCCACTTGCCGTCCCCCCTCAGCAGACGAGGCCGCGAAGCTCGACATTACTAAACTGAAGAGCCCCCTGGTAACAGAGGCATTCTCGTGCGCCGTGCAAGCCGAGAAAGAGCGCTGTGTCAATGGCGGCGGATCCTGCGACATCCTCCATGATGGTTTCTACATCGTCAACGTGCTCTGCGTGCTCGTCGGCGTCCTGACGTTCGTGTTTTATATCAAGAAGAGAGTGATGGCTCTGCAGAATCTGCCCCTGAGGGCCTGGCGTTTGAATGACCAGAAGGCTTGAGATGTGTTGTATTTTTCGACGCCCGTGTATAGTACCTATCCAGTCGCAGATGCATAGAAAGATGAAAGCGATTTAGACGCCATTTCTTCCGTCAGTCATGACTTGTGAGAGCAGAGCAAGGAAAAGTTGTCTACTCAACTTTTATTAGCCACGAACGGACGAATCAGAAATCTACACTGCGACATCATAGCACATCCGCACAGACGGACAGAAAGAAAGAAAGAAAAGCTTCAACCTTGATGGCCGAGCGCCGGCAAATCAGATATTCCGAGATCGTATTGAAGACGAGTCGTACGTAGATATATATGCGAAGAGAGAGGACCATGCTCCACGTGTAAAAATCAATCAATCAATTAATGCATGGGATTGACTACCTTGCCTATCTACATATCTATCTGCCTAGGAATCGGCGCCGGGCCAATCGGGGTGATCTTGACTCTTGGCAGTCATCAGCTCAGGTAGGTAGGTGTGTAAGAAAAAAAAATGGAAACTCCGTTCATTCGTCTGTGTGTCTCAAATGCGGATCGTGTTTCTTTTTCCCAGTCAACACGTTCAGGCAAAGTACCTAGGGAGGTTGTCCAGGGCTTCGAGTCCCTTGGTATCAAACTCCAAGCTCGAGTATGGGAATTCACGAAAAAGGGGAACATCATCCGCGGATCTCATTGCAATCATTAGGTTCATCGTCAGGGGTAAGTAAGCAAAATAGGTAAGGAAAGGCCAAAAGGGGGGTGGGGCTGCGTTCACAGATCACTCCGGGCGAAGAGATCCCCTTCCTTCCACCCCTTCTTCTCGCCGGGCAACGAGATAGCCTCCCACTCGCTGCGCGTGACGTTCTTCCACTCGTCAACGGGCAACCAGCCGATATACGAGCGGTCGCCGAACCCGCCGACCCAGTACACCTGCGTGACGACGAGACGCAGGAACTCAGACTTGTGCACGCGGCTGCCGGGCAGCCAGTAGCGGGCATCGGGGTGCTTCTTGACGAAACACTCGGCCAGCGTCGACGGGGACAGCTCGTCGATCTTCTGGAGGTAGCCGTGGAGGCTGAAGCGCGGGAGGTTTGCGGCGCTGTAGGGGACTGTGTCGGGCGTCTCATCATCTTCCATCGCACCGCGACCGAACCATGACTTGAGTTGCGAGAGTAGCGAGGAAGACGCGGCCTCCTCGATGCGTTGTGTCGGCGGGTAGGGCGGCGTCCATTGCAGCGCGAGACTGACGTTGGAGCCGGCGCGGACGTTCTTGAATGTGGTCTCGACGTTGATGGCAAGGAGAGTGGGGTTGCCGGCGTCCTCGCAGTCGGCAACGTATTCCATCATTACGTGGGGTATGCCGCCAAGGCCGTCGGGCCGGTTCTCGGCCGTGTTGTACGCACCGTCGTCTGCGGTCGCCCCATTCTTGTCTGTGGTGGGGAATGTGGTGGCCAGGTTGCCGAGGGGCGTCAAGGCTAGGATGCGGCGGCCTTGCACGGCCGACTCGTAGGGGGTGGGGATGCGATGGCCATTTGCAGACTGCTGGTCATCGTTGCTGGCGCTGAGGATGGATTGGGGTGGAGCTGCGCCGGCGTTGGCTGTGATGGCCAGGGCGAGAAGTGGGATGCTTCTTGAGAGCTTCATTATTGCGGATTACAGAAGAGGGTTTGGTGATAATGAGAATGCTGGAATTGATGCTGGCAATGGTCAAGATAAAAATGATAATAATGGAATTAAGGGGTTTGATTTTAGGAAGGAGGGAATCTCCGTTTACATGTTACGACCCGAATTTGAAGCTCTTATACGTTGAATCGAAGCGCTTCCGTCACCCGACAGAATTCCTGATACGTAATCATAAAATACGTGAATGCCAGATCACGGTGTGCCAGATCACAGACTTGTCTCTATGAAGCAGAGGCAAGAGCCATGGATGATGCACCTGACCTCATAACCTGTATAACAGTCACATTCACAGGCGCGATCTGCTGCTGTAAGAGGTACGATTTACGGAATACAAACTTGCCTCAGCAGTTGTCGAAGACAGTCTGGGAAGGAATTCATGATTGTCATGATTGAGACAGTTGCCGCGAGAGAGCGCGCCCCTTATCAACTGCAGGAGTTACTTGGGTACTAATTGGCAGATAAGATAAAGAAGTGATGGATACAGTCATAAACACCTGCTTTGATGCCTATCTGCTCTCGCGCTTTGTGACTAATACGTTCAAATGCAGTGATTACCTAGTCGCCGTTTGCAGATCAAGGCCAATACTTCATAATCATGCTGAGGAAATTCTATATTTTCTGAGAGTAGAAAGGTCAGTTGTATTGTAGCAAACAACAGCGGACAAAACGAGGTGTGACGAGACGCCGCAGTCGGCATGATGCATTACGCTTTTTGAGACTCCTGCCCCAGCGTAAGAGGCGCCCAAATAATGTAATGCTTATAGCAGAGACATGCAAATACGGATTACAAGCGACAAATGATGATGTAATAGTACGGATAAAGTAATTTCACTTCTCGACAACCTTAAGGCGGTTATACAAATAAAAGGTGAACGCCACCCCACGGCAACTGGCCGCCAGACTAACCGCAAATGGGGTGCTCGGGACCCACAAAACCTCTCCCGCTCGCACCCTCCTCCCACCCAAAGCGAAGTCACATGACCCGACTGGGGCTTTGAACCCACGAAATCAAATCTGCCCTGGTGACTCTCCAAAGTGCAGAAGCCTTCGCCTTATCTCCCTCTATCCGCCGCGACACACAACCAAATCGACGACACATACCACAACCACTTCACACAGAAGTACCGCCACCATGGGTAAAGTTCACGGAAGTTTGGCTCGTGCCGGAAAGTAAGTCATTTTTCTCTTGATGGGACTATCCCCGGGTTCGCTGGCCCACCTAGAGGGCGTCATCTCTGCTCGTCTCGATTTCGCATGCTAATACAGCCAAACAGGGTCAAGTCTCAGACCCCTAGTACGTATTATCCGGATCGGATGGGAATGTGATGGACGGGAAGCATTTCGTCGAGGACGAGCTCGATTAATTCGCTCTACCGATTGTTTGCAAAAGCCGCGATAGCCGACGACCGTCGAGACGCCCTCGAAATCATCGCGACGTCAGAACCTCGCAGCGACCGACTTCGCGACCGATCTTCGGACCTTGCATCATCCAGTCATACCGTCCATCCACGCTCACCTCTGAACGAAATGCTTCCCGGACTTTGTTACCGTCGTTCCATCGATGAATTTGATCTGTAGAGATGCTGATGATTGTTCCGCAGAGGTTGAGAAGCAGGAGAAGGCCAAGGTTCCCAAGGGCCGTGCCAAGAAGAGACTCCAGGTGGGCGATTTCCTGTCCTTATTATGCTGCGCGACCGGATCGTCCAGACCGATGGATGATCTTTTTCTTGGTCGCTGATACTCGGTCCGGAGTGGGATTTCGCGACGATGATGCCTAGCGCTGGACGAGGCTACCAGGCTACGATATGCCTCGGCTTGTGGCAAATAGTCATCCTATGCGATTTGCGCATTACACATAGTGACTCGACGTCGGCACTTGGCATCATCGGCCGTGATCTCATCCTACCCGAGGATTCATTCATAGCGTACGCGCCGAAACATCGAGTATTTGCTAACAAATAAACAGTACACTCGTCGTTTCGTCAACGTCACCCTGACCGGTGGCAAGAGAAAGGTGAGTCGACACAACTCCGACAACGCATGACGACTTTTTACTAATTGTTATAAAAGATGAACCCCAACCCTGGCGCGTAAACGTCGCCCGACGGTGATCACACAAGAGCAGCCGAGGTCAGGTTTAAGAGATGACAGAGAATAAATGAGGCCCATCTTTTCCCACAAAAGGGGCGTTGTTCACTCTACACGCGTTCCCCCCATCTCTTTTCTTTTTCGTCAGGCAGATAAGAACAAAAAGAAAACAAGTTGAATTCCTCTGCTCTAAGATTTGTCTGTCTCATGGGGGATGGGAAATGATGATTTTCGGATTATGAAGTGTCATGGGTGGACATCAATCACGGGTCTTCGCAACAGCATTTGTTTTTCGGAGTCATGAAACGGGTGGCATTTGATTCGGGCTAGGTCGTAAACACACCAACACCCCCTTCAAAGAAGATGAGAAAGGAAAGCCTTGTCTGCAGTTCCCTGTTGTGAATTTTGCTTTGCACGGGATTGCGCCTGGCCACAATAAAAGGCAATGCAAAACAATCAGAGATTCCATCATTTTCTGACAGCGAATGTGTGACCAGGCTCGTGATTTGTTTTGTTCTGGTTTGTTCTGTTTCCTACCTGATGGTTCTGGGAGTGACGATTCCCGTCACGGAAGTACAACTACATTGTGTGTGTCGTCGTGTATCGATGCGCCATATGCACCCCGTCCCAGCCTCAGCCACTCGATCTTCCGGTTCGCAGACCACAACAACAAATAATAGATCGCCCTCCAAGCACGTGAACAACAGCACCAATCCACTCCTCCATCCATTCATACATTACATTGCTCGAGCTCAAGAAGCAGCCGCCAGACCACAACAGCTAATCTCGCAACAAGAGACGACTACGGTAATCCGTATAGACGTTCTACTGGTTGGTTGGTGGTACTGCGTACCGCTACCAAATCAATAACACTTGAGGAGAGAGGAGAATGGCCTCTCTCTTCTCCCTCTGGTAACGGCAGGCAGGCCGGCATGTTTCTTTTGTATGTATGGGCGAGGGGGGGATATATGGATGGACAAGAGATGTCTGTGGAAGGAGACGCACTCAACTCACTGGCGTCTCGGAGACGGCTGTGTGGTTGAGGCGACATGAGAAGTCATATTTTATTTCTCTTCGGAGGGTGCCGATGGGGGTTTTTATTCGGTTGCTTTATGTATGTACTCCGTATGTACGCTGCGGGTGTATCCTCCCTGCCTTTTTGGGTCCGCATACTGCTGCTGCTGCTGCTGCTGCTGCTGCGCTGCGTATGCATTTTGTGTGTCCAAATACCTCCCTGAGTCCGTACGGAGTCAGGGGAGGGAGGGAGGTGGTTTTAATCAATCTGCGATTATTCCCCGATGGGTTTCACGGATACGATGCATGTACTTGCCTTCCTACCTCTCTCCGTTCCTCTCTCTCTCTCACTACAGACCTTGGTTACGAGTACATAGTATGTGTGTTGTTGTCGTGTATCAGTGGGGGGGAACGAGCTGAAAAGCACGGAGAAATATACTCGCAGCAGGGAACGCGGATATCCGGTTCCCTTTCTCCTGTATGTTTGGTCCGTTTTTTTTTCCTGCTTCTCGCGGTTTAGGTCCCTTATCCGGTTGCGCAACTTCTGGTTGGAGGATGTGTTCTGGTTTTTCTTGGGAACTGGACGGCACTGCGTGCGTGAGGCATTTCGTATTCATGCTTGGGGCGAGATGGGTGAGATGTTGCGAATGGCAGTCGCCGAGTTTCGGCGCAGAAACCATCTTACTCGTTAATTGTTTCCAATGTGACCTGAACGTGCTCCGCTCCGTATTGTTTGTTTCGAACCCGTGTCCGGAGATCGATGTGACCAGAGCAGAGCAGCTGACCAGACCTCAACACACTTCGTCTATCTCAGTCGCTTTCTTTTTCTTTCCCACAGCCATCACGCCTCACATAGATTCAATTCGATAACAAGAAACCTCGTGACGTGTCCCATATAAGTTTCTGCATGGCGTTCTTTCACAGAGCCTCTCGGATATCTCAATTCGGGAAGGGAAGGGATAGGGATGGTCCTCGTGAGTTGAAGGCCACCACCACCTTCTCAATCGCGCACCGTAAAGAAAGAAACCCAGACTCGAGTGCGTCTTGACGGGACGGATTGGCAGCGTAAAGCAGCCGTTTCATTTGCCGTTCCGTAGCTTGAGGGCTCGGCTGGGATGACCGATATACATGGGCACTCTCTACTTGTACTCGTAATATATCGTGTGTTCTCAACAAGGGACATTCTACGCTCACCCTCCTCACAAATAGGTATGCCGAACGGCCTCTATCTTGCGTCGTATCTATATATAACACGCACTCTTCTCAAGCCACCTTCCATTGGTTTGGTTCGGCTGATACATACGGATTATTATAGTACATACATACATGCTAGACCCATGGATGTTGCTATCACTTCTTACACGTCGTCGTATGATTAGCATGAAAGCACCTGGTAAGGCAGATCAATCAATACATATCCCTCTCGGTCCGAACAATGGAAGACCTGGATCCTCGGGTAGGCATCGTCTCTCTAGTACCGGCGCCCGTACGAAGTTCTAGTCGAGTCTGCTGCAAGGGCGCGTTTCGGTTCGTTTGGTTTTCTTCCTGGCCTCGAAGTTGAAACACATGGTTGTATTTATTATTAGTCGTATGTAATGCAGCGGAGTGTTTTTTTGGGGGCCTCCTATTTCATACTCGTACATACATGAGATTCCTTCCTCTCGTTGACGCTGTTCGGTCTTCTTCATTTTAGAGAAAGGCCCATGGATCTCATCTTCGGCCTTAATCTTCAACTCCGTGAACGTCCCCTTCTCACCTCAAGCAACTAACTCTTTTCGACAACTCCAGGACATGAAACTCATAAACCCGCTATTCCCGGCCCGCGAAGAGAGCAAAAAAAAAAAAAAAAATATCGCAATATTACCACGCTGTTATGAAACCTCATAACCAGGTCCCTACTTCATAAAAAGATGATGAAGCCCGGCAACTTACCTAGGCACAAGCTTGTGATAGTGGATCCCCCAGCAACGCGAAGCCGAGCCAGCCTAGGACTTGTAAGTAAAAGAGGAGCCGGTTCCTTCTCCGAATTCCTGACTCGGGAATTACGGATTACTACCAAGACCTTGCCTCTTTCGTTGAACGGTGAGCTTTTCTTCGTCTTACGTGCTTACCAGGGGATTACAAATGGAGCCCTCGGGGAATGTGTCTCTCTGGGTTAGAGAGGTGTTCGTTTTGAGGAGAGCTGTGATCCGTAAGCTTCCAGACTCGTATGGTGGACAGTTACGGAATAGGTAGTATGTAGAGAGATCTGGATGTTGTAGGTAATTAAATCTCCGGTTGTTCTGTTCCGCGCTGAGGTCCATGCTAGGCACGCATCTGTATCGTCATCGTTTGTATTCACAACGAACCGTTGACTTGATTTTTCAGCCACGTTCAACGTCCTCAACTAACTAACAACCTAGCGGCAAAGAAGCTTTTCCCATTCCAGGATCGACGAGACGACAAGTCAGTTGCCAGGTGAGTTTCATAACCAGTACCAACAACAACTATCTCCGACTCCCAGACAGACAGCCTTCCATGAAAGCAACCAGTGCAGCACATACTGTACCTACTTGAATGAAATGCTGCTGCTGCGTCTGCTGCGTTATGTACCATCATGTATGCAATCAACCTCCCCTGATCCCTGCTCAGTGCGACCCCATTGTCTACCTACGAGCATGTATTCCGTAGATGTGTAGATACCTACCTGCCATAGTGTCTCTACGACGACGGCGACGATGTGCAAATAACTCTCATCTCGTTCTACGCGTGCAGGTACTCACCACTCAGATGTAATCCTCTCTCTCTCTTCCCCCCTCTCCCCTTCTCCCAGGAAGAAAAGAGGTAGGGAAAACCAACCCAACCAACACCTTGTTACATTCATACATATCTACCTTGACGAGCATGACGGGGCCCCAACCACGGGAACCCTCGCAACGGTCCGCTTAAATGCCCATCGCATCGCATCGCATCGCACCAGCAGACAGACACATTGATTGATGAAATGCAGGCAATGGACTCATTTCTATCACATTTTGGGAACGCCGTCATATTTTTCCTTCCTTCCTTCCCTCTGTCTCGTTAATGTACTGTAGTGTACGGCATTGGCATTGGCATTGACATTGCCCATGTATGTATGGTACAATGAGCGATATATTTTCGCTAACACCTTCTTTCCCGCTCTCTCTGGACGGTACGGGAGTGGAGGAGGGGAAAGGAAAAGGGGAGGGGGTGCATGTCGTCTCTCGTTGTGAGGTCTTTTTACTTCATTAGGTAGGTCAGGTAGAAAGACAGACAAGACAAGAAAGAAAGGTAGGAAAGAAAGGTAGGATTCGCAACAACTGTGTGTATATTATTTCGCTCTGTTCTATGCCTGCCGTACATGCTCATTGCCATGCCTACACTCTCTTCATGGCTCATGTAATTCCCGGTCTGTAAACAGACGCGAACGCTGTTCGATAGAGAGACCCTCCCAAAAATCGTTCCATATCAATCCATAATGGTAAGTAGTGACAGTCGTAAGGGAAGAAAAACAAAACGTTGCCGAGTCCGTTCCATTCAAACATCGTACTTGT
The DNA here is from genome assembly GCA_028637775.1 of Xylariaceae sp. X167. Lineage (NCBI taxonomy): Eukaryota > Fungi > Ascomycota > Sordariomycetes > Xylariales > Xylariaceae > Xylariaceae sp. X167. Next base: position 203,341 of record JAJFDK010000022.1, on the reverse strand, counting down.
ACATGTACCGCTACCGTCTACGAGCTGAAAAATGTTCTCCCAGAGACAGAATTTCAGGCACGTCCCGCGTGAATAACAGAACTTCACATTGGTCTGAAACATAATTCCGGTTCATCGGGGGAGGATTCAGAGGGAAGTTCGCGGGTATTGGATGTGTACTAGGTAGGTAGGTAGTAGGGTGTAAACAAAACAGAAAAGGATGCATTGATGCATTGAAACGCGACCGACCCAGACAGACCAACAAAGGCCTTTCATTTATGTATTCCGTATCAGGGGGATCCAAACACGCGGCACACGCACAAAATACAAAGTAGCTCAACCCTGTAATGCGATCCGAAGTAATAGAAAAAACAAAAAAAGGGTAGAAAAAAAAGGAGCCCAGAAGGGGAATGGTATCAAGAAAACAAGTGCATAACAGACATTCGTCCAATTTCGAGGGACAAGCAGAAAGAGGTCAATGACCGCCAACCCTCCCCGTATTAACGCCGAATCGTGTGCGCGAAGCCTTCGTGAATCATCCCAGTGCCTCCCTTCCCCTCCCTAGAACACGCATATGTTATCGAACGAAATGAGTCTCCGATCCGAACGCAACCAACTGAAGGGTTTCCCAGACCAGAAACTGAATCCAATGTCCGCTCTGGTACTCTAGATAGGGCACAGGATACGCCGAGTAACGCCCACTGCAGGCTTGTGCTGCATGGCGCCTGTAATATTGATGCACAATTCCCTTCTTTCTATCTTAGACCAAACTCACAGACTCATAGTGAGCCATTCCCATTCCTGAGGTCCTGTTCCGGCCCCAGGCCCCATCATTCCACCAGCCTGAGCACCAGCACCCGCGCTGGACATCATAGGGCGCTGCGTCATACCAAAGCTGCTGCCCATCCCCACGTTGCCAGGCGTTTGCATGGGCACAAACCCGGTCGACGCGCTGACGGCCGGAGCCGCTTCGTTCGAGCCAGTAGAGTTCTCGGGGCTGTCGACATCCATACCGCCTGCTGCCTCATTATTAACGCCAGCGCTCTTGCTGCTCCGGCGCTGTCGCTTCGACGAGCCGGCGGCACTCATGTTACGGGGTAGGGATGCTGCCCCAGGACCGGGGGTGTTCTTAGGAGGGGCCGCCGCGATCGGAACGACACCCTTGCCCCCGACAGCGCCAGGCGTTGAGCCTGCATAGCTGGCTGGTGTGCTACCTGCCGTGTTACCACCAGAACCACCGCCACTGGCTGGGCTCTCGCCTTCGATCACACTGCCGGCTCTGGTCATGGATGTGGGAGGTGTGGCAGCCTGTGCCGCCGCGTTATTGGCCGTCGACATGGTGAGCGTTGAGTTCTTGCGCGACGCTGGCCCAGACGCTGTACCGGATGCACCACTGGCGTTCTTCTTGGTCCGCGTGCTGCTGCTGCCACCCACTGGCAGCGTTGCGCCGGATCCACGATTGCGTTTCTTGATGACATCCGTCTTCAAACTGAGCGGTCTCACGACGCCGTGTAGCTTCAGGAATAGTCCACAAGCATTGCACAAGGGCTGTCCTTCAGGGTTGCGTCGCCAGAGAGGCGTGGTTTGTGTAAAACAGTTGGTACATGTCGTGGGCGTCCCATCGCCCTGGCCTCCACTGCCCGATTGCAAGTTCGTGGTCGATCCGTGCTTGGAAACGGGAGGCGAAGCAGGTCGGCTTGGCGCTACAGACGAGTAGCCCGACACATTGCCCGCGCCATCCCCTGGTGGGGGCGACGAGTTCGAGTTGGACTGTGCCAGGCGGTCGAAAGGATTGCCGTGCCCAGCCATTGGCGTAGAAGCGTTTCGTGGAAGCTTCTGACGCTTGTTGTCGCCCAGATTGCGAAACGACTGGGACCTCGGCAGGGCCTGACCACTCCAATCACCATCAACATAATCCGTCGTGGTAGCACCAATCGTGACTTGCTTCCGAGTGGGCCCCCCGGGAAACCGGGCAGCCTGCGTACTAAACTGGCCGGGTAGGGTGGCATCCCAACGCATCTGATTAGAACCGGCGTTCATTTCCATCACAGAATCCTCGCCGGCCGGTGACATGTCCTGGTGCATGCTCATGTTGCGATCGGGGAATGCACCGCCATCATCTTCCTCGTTATCAGAGTCAGCGCCAAATGCAAACATGTTCTCCGGCATGATGCCCACAGCAGGCGACCGAGCGTTTCGGTCATGTTGAAAGACATGGCTGGGATCTACGTGCCCAAAGTTGGGAGCGCTCGTAAAACCATTAGCAGCATCAGAAACCGGAGTGAAGTTGGTGTTGGTATTCGGGAAGATATAGTGATGGCCCATCGGGCCCGTAAGCGGAGCGTGGATGTGGTGGTAGCTTTGCGTCCTGTGCTGGCGGATGTCCATGCCTCCGAAATACAGACTTTCGTTCTCGGCCAAGAGGTGTGGCGTTGATACGGCCGAGGGGTAGGCAGATCCAGGCGGAGAGTAGAAATCAGCACCGTTGATAGATGTGTTATGTGGTTGTCCGTAGACATTAGTAAATGGGCCGTGAGGCACCATGGGCGATGATGACGGCGAGAACATGAAGTTGTGCTGGAATGGCGCGGCTGGTGTCATGATCGAATCATTCTCAATGGGAAAGCCATCAAGAGAGAACGGGGCGGCATGTTGCTGCTGCTGTTGCTGCTGCTGTTGCGGTTGTGGGGGAATAGATACATCTAAATTATAGTCTTGAAGGTCAGAATCAATAGCTGAATCATGGAGACCACCGGAGACATGGGGGGAGAAGTTGGCGGGACGCTTGAGGTTTCGGGTCTGGGGGGGATGGTTAGCTCGGTTTAACGAAGGGGGGGGATGTGGCCCAGCTGAATACGATGAAAACGATGAACAAGACAAGCCGAAAGGCTGGCTGAACGGGGGTTTTCCATATCTGCTCGGAATGAATTGGCACTCACACGTCGGTCGTCAATGCTCGTCTTGCGGTGATGCCGTGTTATGTAGCCGAACTCATCCTGCGTTCTCTGATGAGGAGGCACGGGAACAGATTGAGGCACGAAGTGCTGTAGAGAAGCTTTGCGGGACTTGATAGGAATCGCTGCGGCTAGAGTAACGGGCCCTGACACTGCCTCCTGCTTGCAGGTCTTAGGGGATAAGCCAAAGCTGCCCGGCGACGCCATATCGCCGGGGGGAATGATAAAGTCGTCCAAATTCATTAGCTCAGATTGCGATACGCCTTGATCCGTCGCCTTCCTGAGCTGTGCAATACCACTGGGAGGATTGGACATGCCCGACACAGCGGGGAGACTGCCGTTCATATGAGCAGCAGAGGAGGCAAAGCCATCGGTCGACATGGCGGTCGGAGCGGTCGAGCTCGACGTGACTGGGACACGGCCAGATTCGCTATAGGCAGAAGACACGCGGCCTTCTTGCAGCGCTCTCCGCATCTTCTGGGAATTGACATGCATCATCCGCCAAGACAAGTTCTCCATACGCTCCTGTCTGGGGAGACTCTGCTTGGTGTTGCTGAAGAACTTCCAAATCTGTATACCCAACGGATCCTTGGCCTGCGACTCGCAAATGGTTTCGTTCGAATCAGACATGCCGTGCTCGAGGTGCGGGAACAATGCCGTCTTCAGCATCTGGTGTCGTGCGGCAGCATCTAGTGTCATCACGTTAGGATCGAACTCCCGCCCGCGCATGTGCGTCGAACGGCCCTGCCCATCCTTGACGTCTTCCCCTTTAGCAGCGTCGTCGAAGGGCCGGCGGGGGAAGCGAAAGTCGTGCTCTGTCATTGTAGGGTTCGCCATCGAGAAGGGGATTGGGGATGTCGCGCCCAGAGTCATGTTGTACAGGAGGAGAAGGAAAGCAGAGGAGGCCCCCCTCCCGTTCCTCTTTGCGCCTGGTGTGCGGATGTATGGGGGGGAACGCTGCCCTCTCGTGCTTCTGTGGTAGGTCTGGTAGGTCTGGTCTTCCGTAGTTGGCCCTGGGATGCCGTATGACAGGTCAACTCTGGTGTCCCCACGTCCTACGATAGGCGGAGGGGGTTAGTTGTTGTCAATAGAGTTCGGCTGAGGGCCGTTCTTCAACCCAGCGACTTGAGTTAAAATAGTGTAGACAAGTAGTTTTTTGTCTAGACCGGAGTTTACAACACCTACCTATTAATAGGTGACCTAATCCGTATGTACTTGCAAGCTATGGGAAAATACCGCTATAAGTCATTGCCGAGGAAGGAAGACAGACCAGACGGTAACCGGTTTAATGCCACAGAAGAGAGGGAAAAAAGCGAGAAAAAATCGAGGAAAATATGTCAACCCGGTACTAATAATAACAGACGGAAACAAGGCAAGGGAAGAATAATCAGAAATAGGTAATTAGAGCAGGTGGGATCCTTTGAGCTTAGCCCCTCGCGAATCGAACTCGGAAGTGGGCGGTGGGCGAGATGCTGCTTTGTCGTATTCTTCTCCGTCCCCTCTCACACGCACGCACGCATCTCTCTCTCGGTCGAGCTTGAGGTGTGGCAGGTGGAGGAACGGAAGGACAGCAACAGCAACAGCAGTATGGAGAGAGGTAGGTGGTGGTAGGTATGTAAACCGTAGGTATGCAGTACCTACCGCGTAGGCCCGTGGGCAGCAGACAGGTATCTCTGGATCAGGCTGGTAGCGTGTTCCGTAGCAGCAGCACTGCGTACCAGCAGTAGCGGAGCAGCACGAAGCAAGAAGCAGGTGGGTGGTAATGGCAACGCTAGTAAGAGTAGCAGCAGCATCGGCGGCTACTAGCCCTAATAACAGACCAGGGATGGGCGTGTTAGCGTGATGTGAGTGGGCAAAAGTGACGAGATCTGGAGCAGGTCATAACGCGGTAGTGTGCGAAGTCAGAGGTACGAGAGCACCAACTCCGTCGTGTACTGTACGTTTCGTCAAAGAAGAACCAGGACCGTTACTACGACAGAGGTATGGGATACCTGTTATCCGTACTGGACCGTAGTACCCAGGGGCCCGGTCCGGTTCCAATGTTCGCTCCTCGCTCGCCCTTCTAACGCAGTTCCGTAGATGGTAGACGGCAGAACGGTAGGGAAGAGATGCACTGCGTAATCCGTCCGCAGCAGATACTTCGTGCCTGGGCTCAACAGTCAGATGGCGGTCGTCCAGGCGTCCGCCTCGAATCTCGACAATGGATTGTGCAGCGATGGTTACGATAAAAAATCGGAATGGCTCTAACGAGGTTGCGACTAGTCATGGACAAGGAATGACTCGTTCGCCGACTTCGGCATAGCGTGGAAGCTACATTACTTGTGAAGCAGGTCGTGGAGTGTCGGCAGGCCTGGGCATGGTGGTCACTGGTGGTATTTCGTAGAGAATTCCATGCGCAGGTCTCAACACCACGACTCGATCTGCTTAGACTGCTCCATGCTAGGTACTAGGTATTCCGTACCTACTGCCTAACTGAGGTAGTTGGGCGGTCCTGGGTGGTGTCAGGGACTGCAATGTCACTGCAATGATCAATCCGTATGCGTTACCGACTTGCGTTAGCACCCCGTCCAGTCAGGTACCAGTACGAAGTCCCCGTCGCAGACTCGCAGCACTCCGAAGAAACGGTATGCCTCATGTACTTCGTACGAAGTACTACCTATCCCGTAGTGGCATTGGTGTGCACTCGTAGCCTCCGGTATTCACTCCATCCTGTGTCTTCGTACTTCGTAGCGTACGGAGACACCACCTGCACACTACACTGGCGTTGGCGGTGTGGTCAGTGGCCACTACTGGTGAAGCCTTGGCCCCGTCAAGATCTTAAGTCCGTTGACTGGTGATTGATGATTGATGACGACGGATATCCCGTAGGGAATAGACTGAACCTCCCCTCGCTCCCCTCCTCTCCCGTTTCGGAAGACATGAGACAAAGAGAGAGACATAGACAGAGACAGCGTGAGCGTGCTCAAGGTTGCAATTGACGCCTTCTGCTCGTGCCATTCTGCATCACGAAGTGGCGGGCCGACGAGTGTGCCACGCCGATCAACCGCACACGGTGATGATTACCAGTTAGAGCTGAGGTGACCGTGCTGTAATCTACGCTGGCCCGCTGGGTACCTCCATCGGGCGTACTCCATTATCCTTGGGCCATGGCACATGTCTCGACGTGCCGGCTGCTGGCTGTAGCTGTGCGTACTGAGTACATTCCAGGGATGGCCCGTGCAGTTCGCTGGGTTCGCTGGGTTCGAACTTCGCTGGGCTTGCTGGGCTTGCTGGGCTGATGCTTGCCTGTGTGGCCCTGTGCGTGGGGGGTCTCAGGATGTAATCCCTGCGGCGTCGCGGGGTTTAGGACCGAATATCATTTGTCGGCGCCGGACGACATCGTTGCAACCTGTTTAGTGGTATTCCGTAGAAACGAGCGAACAAATCCTTTTTTACTACTCGTACACTAAAAAGGCGCGCGAAGCACGGATTAGTATGTAATCCGTAAGAGCGAGCGTTGAACCCGCACGTAAGCTGCTCTATACGGAATCGTATCACGGATTACGGAGTACGGCGGATTACAGTTAATTACCAGACTTCTCCGTTACGACCATGATCCGTCCGAAGTGCTTACGCCCTTAACCATTATTGCTTCACAATGGGAAACTGCGTCTTTCCAACTGCCTAGCCAATGTAACGTTATAAGCGCTGCATGGCTGCTTCCATGAGAAAGTGAGACCGTACCGAAGGGACCGCGTTCACTGTGTGCAGTACACCATGCGCAGGGAAGGTACTTTCTTCCGTACGGAATACCTACATAGTGCTTCCGTTGGCGCTACTTCCTTCAACCCCCCACATGGCGCAGAGAGGTTTCACTGTCGGTGGATCGTCCGGCGTGCTCACTGGCCGGACGGTCGCGCCTTGTCGAGCACCGCAGTCTGCTTCGAAGTTCGAAGTTCGACGGACGACGGAATGGCGTACTGCTACGCAACGAGGCACTGTATGAAGTCACTGTATGACGACACTTGCATGATCGTCAAAACCTCCCATCTTAAAAACCTCCGGGAAAATCCCCGCCAAGCACGTACACACACCCATTACACCACATATTATTACTATTACGGCAGAGATTTATTATTATTATACCTGCGGCGTGCCTGATATAAGTCGACTACGGGCCGTCAAAGTCTCGACAGGCTCTTCCGGCCCGAAGCGTCTCAGAGACAATGCGATTGACTTCTCTTTATTTACCATAGAGCAAGTCATCTCCTGCCGGTCTCCTGCTGGCATCGCCATCGTCACCGTGTATTCCGTATTCCATACGCCGGCGAGAGTCAAGACGACCGCTTTATAAAGAAATACTTCAAAAAAAACCTCCAGAAGTTACAGAAGATGCCCTCAGCCTCGCTGCTTTCTCATAAAGGCCGCTAACAATAGACATGGCTTCCAAATTATCTAGTACTTTTTGTTTCTCCCTAGTTACCTCGCGATAGCGACGCGTGATTCTCTTGTGCTCACACAAAGCCAGAGTCAGAAGCGTATCAATATCACCGCCGTCTGTTCCTCGTCTCGTCTCAGTATAGAGTGGCGATAAGTCACGGTCTAGCTCTCGGCCCGTCCAATACACTGTCAAAGCCGCATTCGAGCCCGTTCTCTTTGTTCTGATCTTGACTTACATCCTCCTTTGTGTCGACATGGTCGAAGATGATGGCAAGACAAAAGCACCATCGTGCGCTCCACGGGGAGCTGCGATACAAAGTCGCAAGGATGGCTAATCACTCCTTCACCGGTCTCGCCGAATCGACGACGTGAACCATGATTCTATCAAAATCTAATGCAAGAAGACTGTGCCTCTGGGCAATATTCACGTGTGGACTCTCATCAACTACATCTACCTCGTCATGTAAAGATGCTCCGCCAGGACATACGAACGCAAATCTGCTACATCTAGGTACATCGATCGCTCAAGCCCCTGGTACCCTCACGACCGTTGCGCGTTCGACCTCAATCGCTCACACGCCGTCACCGATTCCCGGTAATCAGCAGTTTACCTTGGTGGGCTGTTACGGCCAACCGTCTGGTCAGGGGCGTGTTTTTGGCGCTGATGAGCATAACGCCTATGCAGACAAAGCACAGTCGAAAAACCTCACGATTAATAATTGCCTAGGAGCTTGTGAATCGAAATCTCCGTCAAGTAACGGAGCAGCGGTGTATAAGTATGCTGGGTTACGGAATGGCAGGTCTGTATATTCTTTTTCTGTTTACTCAACATTTGCCAACCCATGCTCTGTCTAGTGAATGCATATGTGGCATCCAGCTTTCTGCAGATGCTCGTAAACTCGCAGTCGGTGACTGCAAGTTACCATGTCCTGGGGATTCCAAGCTGTCATGTGGAGGACCAGGAAATGTCGTCATCTACAGTCACATATCCAGGGCTGCCACGCAGACACAACAATTACAATCTAACGCCAACCCTTCAGCTCACAGCAGCTCGACAACTCACATAGGGTCGACAACTCACATAGGGTCCTCAACTCACGGGAGCTCCTCGACTCGAAAAAGCAGCCAAACCAAGCCAACCATCACTTCCGCCCCCAAAGCGTCTACGACACATGCGGCAAGCAAGGGCCCAGCATCACAGGTCGCGACGTCAGCTGCTAAACCATCTCCATCGCTCGAAGCCGATGCGCCCAAGAAGTTTTTTACCACACCAAAAATTATCGCAATTGCCGGGGGTTTGTCTGGCGTGTTGATTCTAGGCGCAGGTCTCTATCTATGCTGTCGGGTGCGTAAACGCAGACGGCTCGCTCGAACGTCAACAGTTAAGGAGTCTAGTCCGGGCCCCATATCAGCTCAAGCCAACGTCTACAGCAACGTCACCAATGCCGCCATTACGAGAAACATCCATGAGGATCATGCCGATTGGGGCCACGGCGCGAACTATGGTGGTAGTTATGTCGATGGCAGAACACCCGTCTTGCCTACCCTGAGAACTGACGGAGCATATGCAGTGGATCTGCATGGGAACAGGACGACTATCACAAGAGGGGTCTCGCAGACGGGCAGAATAAGCGGGAACGACGGTATGTACGGCTCGTTTGATGAAAGTGTGCGTACTGGCTCTGCCGACATTGCCGAGCTGCCCTCAGGCTCAAGTTCCGCTGTGGAATGGCGACCGGGTACTACGAATAGCAGCCTACCCTCGTCACCGTCTGTAATGTACCACCGCAAATTGTCGTTAGCTAGTGTCGCCACGCCGTCGTCCACGATGGATATTAGACAGCTCGCCGAGCGCGCCTGGAATCGACGGAAGCTTTCTGAACAGTCGTCGCAAAGTTTCGGCAACGCTGCACAGGGGCAACGGAGTATTCCATTCAGGGGCCCCTTGGGCGGTCCACCGAATGTACCGTTACCGCCGCCACCGGTACCTCCTCAAGTGCGGGAGGACTCTTACTCAAGGTTTCAGTCGCTGCCGGGGTCTGTGTCTGGTGATCGAGGACTAAGAGGGGAGGACCTTAGTACACAGCGCCCTCCCATGCGTCCCAGGCGATCCCTCAACTCCATCGTCTTCGACTCTGGACCAACGCAGTATGACATGCCTGACGTGACCCCTTTGGCAGAACTGGAACACCCAACCCCTGAACGAAGTGCGCTTGGCATGTCGCACTCCAACCTGAGCACGCCGACGGTTGGAAAGTTTGGTTCAATAAGAAACTCTCGTCGGGTGACGATGGAATCTTTTCTGGAATCGCCGATTTTGGGATGGCCACATCAATGGGGTGCACCCTGGCGCAGAGCTGATGCACCGGATGTCTCAGCGGAGACGCCGCCTCCGGTACCCGTTCTGCCTCCAGTCGCACCCGGCGAGCGCTTTGACCATAAACGGTGGAGAGGTACGATGTACACCGAGTCGAGATACGGTGAAGACGAGCCGGAAGGAAGGAAGCAACAAATCGGCGAGCTCTCGCCCGTTTCCGCGTCGTCCGTGGGGACGAGTATTCTATACACCCCTCGGGAGTTTGATCGTCGGATATGATAATCTTTGTCGAGATTGATTGATTTGCCCTGGAGTTCAGCGTTAATAATCTCTTTCCTTAGAGGAGAAAGCTCACGGATCCATTCGCATCGATGTTCTTCGTTAAGTATTATATGAACCTGTGACATTAATTGCTTCGATACCCTGATAATTCCTTTTCTACATTTCCCCTTGTGCCTCATTACCTGGTTAACAATAAACTCCAGTGAACATATTGCCACCCTTAGACCCTCTGGTAAGCAAGGGTTCAACAGAATTATCTTGAGCAAGACTGGGCCATGCACTTAATACAACATCATGTCTACATTACATATTCAAAACCCTTTAGTATGGCCACGTGATAGTCCTCCCCCCTATCCATTGATGTATACCCGACTCATCATAACAAACAGCAAGAGTGAAAAAGAATATTAAAACATCATTTAAAGCATGCCAGCGAGGACCAAGACGGTTCCAAGCCCAAAGCCCATGAAGATGGTGACGATGGAGCCCTCAGCCCCCGGACCGGCGATGCGCGCACCGGCGTTCGGCACAGAGGTACCGCTGCTGCTGGCGGTACTACTGACAGTCTCCTGAGCAAGGACACCAATCAGGGAAGAAGTCGTCAAGGATCCGCTAATCGCAACAGCGACAGTGCCGAGACCCGTCTCAGTCGTCTGGTGTCCATCCGCGTCGGTCGTCGTAACGGTGACAGTCTGCGTCTGCGTCGGGCCCCAGCTCCAGCCGGCACCCCAGCCGACGAAACCGTTGAATCCACCAAGTCCGTTCCAGCCACAGTTCGGGCCGACGAACCACGGCGACCCGGCGAATGGACAACCCGTGATGGTCACGACACCGCCCGACCAGGTCTTCGAGCCGCTGTATGCAGACGCCCAGTCGGACCAGTACTGGCTGTTGTAACCGCTGCCATTCGCGCCGCCGAACGGGTTTCCGCCCTGTCCGGGCCCGCCGTGACCGCCGTAGTTCTTGCCAGACCAGCCGCCGGGCGCGGCCCATGTCACGGGACCGCCGGGGTACGTAATGGTCTGGACGCCCGTGCTGCCGGCACTCGTGCACTTCTCGTACTGGGAGCAGAGCGAGGAGGAAAGGGAGGAGTAGGATGTGTAGGCCGACTCCGTAGCAGTGCAGGCCTCACTAATGCAGTTGCCAATGCTGTTCCCGCTGTCTTTGTTGCAGTACTCGGATTGCTGGGGCCACCAGCTTGTAGCGGTGCTGGAAGGCCCGTTCCATGCCGAGGAGAGGCATGATTGCTGCAGTGCGGCTTGTTAGTCTTTGTATTAATGAAGCGGAGAGCGGGAACGGGGACGTACGGCACATTCCGGGGCGCCGCTCCACCATTGCGCCTTGACGAGGGCGAGGGCGGGGAGGGTGAGGAGGGTTGAGACCTTCATGTTGGATAGGTATTTCTTCAAGTGAAGTTATATCTGGCTATAATTAATTCGTCTGAGATTGATTTCCAAGAAGAGAGGAAGAACAACTCTGTCAAAAGAAAAGAAAAGAAAAACAAACCCGATCCCGTCGGACACGGGTACGGGACTTTATACATCTGCAAACCCTCACTCAGCCCCCGAGATTTGTGCCTTGTCTTGTCCCCACCACCACCCCTTTGTCTGGTATCCGTTTTGTTTTTGTTGCTGGGCACCTCGTCGTCGTCATCGCATGGGGTCGATGTGAGACACACACGGCTTCACGTCTATATTTTCGGGATATAATATCATCCGACACACGTTGTAAGTCCTGCGCCGGCCACCAATATCGGATCGGGGCCACAAACTAGATTCCACCGTTTCCTACATCTACATACCTACGGGGTAAGGAATAAGCTTGCCTGCTCATGCATTGACGACAAGAGCCGCGCGTCCTGGCCTTGTCCTGTTCTCAAAGGAGAGAAGAAGAAGGAGAGGGGGCGCATCATGCATGCAGGTGCAGGTAGGCTTGCGAATACCGACCGACCTGCAGCTGCGCGTCCCTCGCTCTTTTCTTCTCACTTAATCCCATCCATCGGTCCAGGTCCAGACGCGCGGAGGTCGGTCGCCAGACGTCATGACTTAACTCGAGGGTTGAAAATGCTCTCAGGCCCCCCTTTCCTTCACGCTCTTGAAACATATCTCATACGTAGACTTCCTCAGTCTGCCTTGGCAAAGTGAAGTGTAGGAATGAGAATGCAGGAATAGATTGGGGAGATCCGGCGTGGCTCGCCCCGGGACCGAGGTGTGTTGCACGGGACGCGTCAGACGGGCTTGTCGTCGCTATTGGACAGCCTCAAGCAGGGTCCAGCTTGTTATCGATACCCTTACCTAGTTCATACGGTGCTGAGTAACGGCTGTCGTCACTCGTGACCTTATCTCGAGCTGATATTGAGAAGAAGAGGAGAGAAAGGGTTGGCGATGACGCCGGCGTACAGTTTGTAAGGTAGAAACAAGGCGAGGACGAGGAACGTCATCTATTGAAGCCACACCACGAGATTCCTGCATAGCTGAATCGAAGCCTACGTAGATCCCAGTTCGAGTCGTCCACGTTGTCGCAGCGTCAGCCCAACATGTGAGACCCTCGATCCCTCGCCCAACTCACATCTCAACCAAATGCCCCCCTTTTCAAAAATCACATGTCAATAGCAAGTTACGTAGCCATTCGAGAATCAACCTCGTATTATTACTACTACCTATGTAGCAAAAGGACTCAGCAGACGGGAAAAAACAGCATCATAACCCCAGGCCCCCTAATACAACACTGTTATACAGATGTCTCTCTTTCTCTTTCCTCATCCTCTCTCTCTCTTCTTACTCTCTGTCTCACCCTCTCTCTCTGTGTCTCTCTCAATCCATTGCGGATGAATTAGTTTTCATTATCCTCATCATGAATTCGCGTTTGTAGCCAGCCCCCCACCTCGCCGCCGTCCCCGCCTTATTGTCCGCCATGAAACATAAAAATAGAAAACAAAAGAACTCCCAATGCCCAGAACGGATGCCCCATGGACGCCGCCAGGCCCCCACCCCATCCTTATGGGCCCCCCCTCTAACAGTATGACGAGCAAGTCCAGATCTCAACTGAAGAGATTGGTTGGTTGCGTTTGTCGTGAATTAGTACCTCGTAGAAAACATTGGCATGGCATGTATTATCCCCCCTTTAATCATGAGGTAGGTAATCTCATCATGAAGCATACCGCATTAAGAAAAGCTTCTGCTCCAGGCAAACGAGGAGGAACAAATATTCGTCCGAAGACAGATATCGTCCTCAAGTAACCTGTCGATTAAAATATCAGAGCATCGTGCCAAAGCTGCCATCCGTCTGGATCCGCTTGCGCGGGCTCCCATCCTCCGTCGTGGACTTGCGATGGCGGAACGTGAATCCGACGAAGAGCCCCTTGCCCATCTCTTCTTCCCGATCAGCCATGCTCTCCAAGGCCTGTTGTTTGTCGTGGACCTCCTTGTACTTGGCCATGTCGGCTTCGTTACTAAAGTCGTCGAAGTAGCCAGCGTCCGTCTCCGAGTCGAGCTCGGGGACAAAGGGCGCCTTCGATTGGCGTAGGGTCGGCCATTCGACCTCTGCGAAGTAGGGGTGGTCGCAGATGTCTTTGATATTCGAGAAGCGCTTGGATCTCGAATTGATACATCTGAAGCGCTGTTAGCATGCATTCTGATAGAATAATAAACCGTTGAGTGACAACTTACGTAGTAATAAAACTCCAAGTACGGTTACTGAGAAAGTAATTAGGATCCTCCCAGACAGGACGCTTGAGAACCTCGCGCCAATGCTTCAAGTTGCGCCACGTCTCGTCGGCCGAAGCACCCGCGAACGGTGGGAATCCCGTAAGAGCCTCGAACAGCATGCATCCCAAACTCCAATAGTCCACAGTGAAATCGTACTCTTCGCCCCGGAGCACCTCAGGGGCCATATAGTCGGGCGATCCCACGATAGACTTGGCGTAGTTGACATCGTTCTCGCGCATCGTCTGGTAGCCCTCACGGCGCTCGGCAATGGTTCGCTGATCCATGGCCTTTCCGAAGGGGACGTGGGTCTCGGATGCCTTCTCGAGTCTGATGCGCATCGAGTTGATCTTGGAGGATGCGACGTTTCCAGCCGCCAGACCGAAATCCGTCAACTTCACATGTCCTGTAGAATCCACGAGAAAGTTCTCGGGCTTCAGGTCGCGGTGGATGTAGCCGAGCTTGTGCAGGGCGTCGACGGAGCAGAACATCTCAGCGATGTAGAAGCGAGCATGGCGGTTAGAAAGCACACCGGTGTTGTTCAGCAGGGTTCTGAAGTCTCCACCGGGGACGTATTCCATGGCAAGGTAGATACTCTTGTCGTCCTGGAATGAGTACAGTAGTCGAACCAGCCACTCGCTGTTGGCTGTTGTCAGGATGTCTCGCTCGGTTAGTACGTGGCGGATCTCATCCAGCTTGAACAGCAGCCGCTTGCTCATGACCTTCAACGCGCACACCTCTCTTGTGTCTTTCTTCTGTGCTAGGAAGACCTGTCCATAGCCGCCCTGACCAACCTGTGTGAGGATCTGGAAGTCACCATGACGGAGTCGTACGCGACGCTTGCGCAAAGCTGCGCGCTCTCTGCCAGTATACTTGTGCCACATTTTGTCATATTCCTCCTGATCTGTGGCGGGCGGCGGTGGTATCTCGGATTTGAATGCGTTCAGTCGCGTCTGTCTGGAGCCGACGTAGGTAAGGAGGTCAAAGTAGTAGTCGAGAAAGTCTGACGAACTGTTAGCATACCAAGAGGGAAGAAAAGGGATGCGGTAGTCTCTTACAGAGTTGAGTGACGTTAACTAAGCGACGGACAGATGGCTTCTTCAAGATCTCGAGCTCCTCAGGGGTCAACCCTCGAGTTGTGTTAAATCTCTTGTTGGTTGGCGCGCGAGGTTTGCTTTCACGAGCTTTGTAGGGTTCATGTCGCGATAGGGCGGCTTGGTTGTGATTCAGCATGGGGATGCGTGACCGTACAGGCGGTGTGTTCTCCTGCCCCTGCTTCTTGGTCGGCGACTCAGGTGTCTGTCCATTCTTGTGTAGGACGCTGTTGTCGACTGCGCTGAGTGGTGTGGATGGGAAGGTCTCTTCGGGAGACTGGAAGTTGCTCTTGGTGGGCGACAGTGGGACGACAGTACTCTTAGGCCTGAGCTTCACTGGCGTGTCAAGAATACTCGTGGTTGTGTTGAGCTTCATGGCGCTCTCGAAAGCAGCGGGAAGTTCGTGGGCACCGGGCGGTATCGTCTTCTTGCTCGGACTTCCTTGCGGCGTGACAGTCGGGTCAACGAAGGTGTTCTTGACGGGCATATCGGAAACCACGTCGTTCGAAGACCGGGGGTCTTTTGGGCCTTGCGACAAGGGAAACATGTTGGAGATGAAGCTAGCCATGCTAGATGTTGGTAGTTGGCGATTCGTGGAAAGATGTTAAGTCAACGCGGAGCCTGACCGCGATTTTGAATGGTGGTTTGGCGGAAAAGGAGAAGAAAAGGAGAAGCGGACCGGAGACGAGAATAGGGATGAGAACGGGGGTGGAGATGGTGATGGAGATGACGATGACGATGACGATGCGGGTGAGGGTGAGGGTGTGCCACGAAGGACCGAATGTTTGGTCGCAATTATTACGAGTCGACAGTCACGGCCGGCAGATGCCAATGAAAGAAGTCAAGTCCCGTCAATGCGAGACGAATGCAATTGCGCACGCGGGAAAAGGAGAGGCAGCCCTTCAATGGATCTGGCGAACGAGTGGTCGAGACGGGACGCAGGCAATTGCAGGAGCCGTTGGGTCACAAACGATACAGACAGAACATGAATTCGCAGGCAGTTGGTATTATTGTATGCTCTCAGCCCGTGGTGGGATTACAGATTACAGCGGGATGGATGGCGGGATGATGGTGGCAGGGTGGATGATAAGGCGCGATTGGGCACGGGCATTATTATGTATCATTGCTAGCGCCTGCCCTAAGGTAGGAAATGCTGGCGTTGGCATTTGGCGGGGTCAATACAAATCAAGCCTAGGGTTGTCAACAATGTCACCCCAGCAGCGGCAGCTAATCGTGCGTCTACGCCCGGACCGGCCTAGCGCCATTTCAGAGCGTTCTACCAGAGTCTTGGGACCTGCACAGTGTCCGTGGCCAAGCGCGCTGCCGTTGTGCGATAGTGCAGTTTAGCGCAGTTGTCCGCCTAACACCAGCTGAAAACATTAGCCAGAGATAGTGCGGCTTAGTGTAATGCACTGTACGGTGGAACTGCTCAATCTCTCTTGTGAAAGGTACAGGACTGGGTTGGAGTACTTGCTAGTAGCAACAAATCTATCCCAAGCGTAAAGTATTCTACGTAATGCTATACCTCCTTTCCAGACCGATGGCGTAATTCATGAGCCAGGTACGGAAATGTCTGCACTGTATTCCGACGATGAGCCCCTTGTACCGCCAGGTACCAAGGCCACTTCTCGTGTACGTGGGCAGTGTAAATACAGTGCGCCCTCATCCAGTCACCGTGCTGGCCACTGGTGATGCTGGATGGGTTACATAATGCAACCCAGAGCTTTACAATTTGAGCCTCATGACTGGAAATGATTCTTTAGACATTGTCGCTTCGACTCATACCGACAGTAATCCTCCAAAATGGCCAAAGAACGCAACTATAATCCCGTGCAGGCGCAGCATAAAGCTGATAAAGCCAAGGCAATAAAAAAGGGTACGCACATTTGCAATTGAGCTTCATTTGCAAGACAAAAGCCTTGTTTCGTTTGTTCTGCGGCGCATTTTTTTACTAACTATTCCTACAGGAAAGGCCGAGGCCACGGCGCGTCGAAACGAGAAACTTGCGAAGCGGAATCCGGACAGAATCCAGAAGCAAATCGATGATTTAAAAAAGATTACCGAGAGCGGCGGAAAACTCACCACGCATGAGCAGTCTGTATTAGAAGGGCTTGAACGCGATCTTAAATCAGTTGTCAAGGCAAGAGAAGCCTTAGGCGACAAGGCGCCAACTTTCGGTCATGGAAGACCGAGATTTGACGATAGAGAGTCCGGCGTGTCCCTTGGTAAGAGGCGGAGAGGATTCGAGGACGTTTCCAGTGGCGACGATGATATTCCGGACGACGTAAAATCTATACCGATGCCGCGAGATACACCGCCCCCTATTCCGAAAGAAGTTTTGGACAAATGGCACGCGAAGAGACGGGCCGTGGCAAAGGAAAACGCAAATGCAAACGATACCCCATTAGGCGACCGAGCCGGACGACCGTCGCATAGACAAGAAAGTACACCTGCTGCTGCACCGGTCGAGCCAAAGACGGTATATGAGGCCCAGCCACAAGTGCGCAACTTGCAAAAGGAGGCCGTCAGCGCCTTTGTCCCGACGGCTGTCCGGATGAAACTAGACAAGAGCAAAGGCCAGGGAGGCTTAATAGAGCCAGAAGAGGCGGATCGGCTCGAGAAAGAAGGGTATATGAGAACTGCGCCCAAGTCAGATAATGGGAACTTTTCGACTGCGGCGAGACAAGTCACCCTTGAGGAGGTTGAAGATGATGATGACAACTAGATGGCCACGAAAATGGCGTTGCATTCGCCACGTCACGGTTGAGGTGGAATGAATGAGAATGACGTGACGACAGTCATTGAGAAAAAAGCAACTAACTCTGAGATACCTACCTAACCTCTTACATATAATATGAGACTGATACTGGCCAAAATAATAGTCGTCTCCATGGAAACACACGTACGTTACACATGTACAGTTTCAAAGCCACTCACAACTTCATGTGATGTACTGACCCGACAGTCATTCCCAGGCAACATCTATAAAGACAGTTGTGGCGATTTCTCATTACACGTTACATTCGGAAGAGAGTCAACTCCTTCTCCAACGAGAGGGACATTGTTCGGCCTGACTTGGGCTTCAACTCTCGGCTTTGATCCACTCTATTTACCTCCAGTTCGGAAAGGGGACTTCCTTGATTGGTTCGTGTTAACCGTTCTGCCGTTGATATGGAAGGGCACTTCTCGTACCTACATTAGTGCACATACATCACACTAGGGAGAATGCAAGTTCTTTCCCAGAGTAAGTAGCAGGTTAATGAAGCAGGAACAATTCAATAGGTGATCGTGCCTTTCTTCTTTTCTTTTGCCGTTCGAAGTTGTCACATGTGTTATTCGTGAGTGTTCCAGAACCAGGGTTGGTTATTAATCCGCCATAACGGACGGAGAAGCATCACGGACGAAGAGCGGACAAACGGTTATTAGTAATGAGTCCGTCTAGCGCGAAGTGAACGTACGAAATACGAGAGATACGGATTTTTATTCCGTATCCCATACTGTAGCTATCTTATTTCCGACCACGGAACTTCGCTCCAAAGATTCAACCGGCTCCTACCTATCTTCCTACTAGAGGATCTTTATTTTTCCTTCCACTCTTCTCAATGACGGCCGGTAGGTAACCCAACCCGAACCGAAGCTACCTAGGTAGAAAACGGGTTATTATGTCGTGCCTGCCCGTAAACAATTGACGCCATTTGTCTCTTTTTCTCCCGGGGTGGAAGTTCGCGATCTCCGTGTGAAATCATCGACTTTTCTCTCTCCTTCTCTCTTCGCCGAGCCGACCTGTGCGCCGGAGATCGAGTTTGATAGATTTTTTAATCCGAGTATAAACAATTCTCTATCCACTCTTCACTTGGGGAGGATAGTATATAATTCTCATTATATTCTTTCTTTTCTTTTCTGGAACGAGAGTAGGAACGCAAGGCCATGAATAGAATCCTTCCCGCTTTTTGGAGACCGATAAAATTTTCCGGATAGGATTGGAAGAGAGGTTTTTGGTTTAATCTGGTCGGTTTTTTTGCCTTGTCGAGAAATGGGTGCCGGAGTAGGAGAAAACGAAAAACAACCACGAGAAGAAGACATGCACACTTCCTCGCCACCCGATCCGTCGAACGCGGACGCCGAGAAACAGGATGCCGCGTTCCACACGAACCCGATTACGCCGATGTCCGCCGTGCAGGACGGCAGCCCGACACCGGAGAGCGGCAAGGGCGACGAGGAGTCCGGACGCGCCGTGACGCTCCTTGGCGAAGAGTCCTATCCGGAGGGCGGCCTGGAAGCTTGGTCCGTTGTATTCGGCTCGTGGTGCGGTCTGGTGGCGGCGTTGGGACTACTGAATACGATCGGCGCGTTCCAGACGTACGTTTCGATGCATCAGCTCTCCGGGTACGATGATGGTACCGTCGGTTGGATCTTCAGCTTATACGCGGCGCTGTGCTTCTTTTGCGGTGTTTACATTGGTCCGCTGTTTGACAAGTATGGTCCGAGATGGCTCATTGGTCCTGGTAGTATTGCTGTCGTTGCCAGCTTGATGCTCACCAGCATATGTACAAGTAAGCATAACTCGTTTCGTTGCGACTTTCCTCCTGTCGTGCTGATGTGTCTCTGCAACTAGAGTATTGGCATTTCCTCCTTGCCTTCGGTGTCCTAGGCGGAGTAGGAACGTCCCTCCTCTTCACGCCCAGCATCACAGCCGTCGGCCACTTCTTCCGCAAGCGTCGAGGTCTCGCATCCGGAATCGCCAGCACAGGCGGCGGAGTCGGCGGCGTCATCTTCCCCCTGATGCTGCAAAAACTATTCAACCGATTAGGCTGGGGCTGGTCGATCCGCATCCTCGGCTTCATCTGCTTCAGCTTGCTCATCATTTCCAATCTCCTGTTGAAGAAGCGCCTGCCGCCGCCGAAGAACATCAGCGCGCATCCGGACTTCCGCATCCTCAAGGAGAAGCCCTTCCTCTTCCTCACCATCGGCGTCTTCCTCCTCGAATTCGGGCTCTTCATCCCGCTCTCGTATATTTCGAGTTACGCGCTGACGAACGGCTTCGACGAGACTTTTGCTTTTCAACTCCTGCCGATCCTGAACGGCGCATCTGTCATTGGTCGGGCTGTGCCCGGTTGGTGGGCGGACAAGATCGGTCCCTTCAACTCAAACATGATCTCCATCGCCATCACGATATTCTCGTGCTTCGTCGTCTGGTTGCCCTTTGGAAAAACGACGCCAGGTATCGTGATCTTCGCCATCCTCTTCGGCTTCGCGACGGGAAACAACATCTCCATCACGCCCGTCTGTGTTGGTAGACTCTGCCACACGCAGCATTACGGCCGGTACTACGCAACGTGCTACACTATCGTCTCGATCGCCTGTCTCATCGGCATCCCCATCGCCGGCAGCATCGTCACAGCGACGAATGGCCGGTATTGGGCGCTCATCATCTTCACGGGCCTTACGCAGGTCTTGTCGCTCGTGATGATCTATGCGGCCAAGGTGATCAGTGTTGGCTGGAACCCGTGGACCATATTCTAGGCATCACGGCAGTTTTCTGATTCGCCGTATATATACCTCCTTTCCCCGTCTGATGATGAATTGAGATCTCTCATTATACGGGGAGGGCAAAACACATAATTGTTAATGCGGTGGGGGGAAGAAGTAATTGTATATACTTAGCCATTACTCACTAACATATTATTAGATGGTAAGGACTGACTGAAGACTTACCGTACATACATCATCACATAGAAAGTATTATATGAATAATCACAAAATGGGTTCACCCTTTGCGAGCGGGAGGTGTTCACAGTGCACGGGAATGAGATGGAGTGATCGACTAGTCAGTCGACGCACATCATTTTATCATGTTGTTGTTTACATGCTGCAGGACATGGCGGCATGAATGTCTCAGCCTTCGTGCCACCCTTTTGGCGTATGTGATTTGATATCGAATTGGAATCATGCAAATCATCTGTAAAAAACGCTGACCGAACCTCAGCCTCTGCCTTACCTATCGTACAACAGCAAACATGGTAACTCCGAAAACACAGTGGTTGTCCCAGCTACCAATCGGTAACCCTCAGGGACTCACCCACCAGTACCTCCGCAGTACCAACAGGTACCTCCCTGTACGTCACTAGCGCTAAAACCCTTCAGCAGGTCCCTAACAGCGTTCGCCTAGTGCAGGTACACTAGCCCTCAGCAAATCACAGCTGGCTGCGGGAACATGGAAGAGAACCACAGCATGCACCGAGGTCCATGGAAAACCAACAACCATTCAACTCACTTCATTCATTCCATTCACCTCACTTCACTCGCTCCACCGACCGACGAGGCTTCGATCAGTATCGACGATCTTGTCTCATCACTCACTCGTTGTAAGTCGCACGCTTTTCACTCATCGTGTTCGTCATCGCATCACACCTCGTCGCAACCCTGATCCTCGCGCCTCTCATCCCATCCCTTCCCATCTCATCGGGAATCAATCGTAATCGTATACCTCCCTAGCAGCACAGCCGAGCCCTGGCAACTGAATCAAGAAGGACCCTACCGACGTTAGTTAACGTTACGTAGGGTGAAAGCGAGCTAGAGTAGGTAGACCACCATATGTAAGGTCCCCAACGACCACGCTATCCCCACCCAACAATCCTAATAAGAGAGCTGGAATATCCCCCGATTCGGGAAGCTCGCGATCGGTAGGCCGAATGGGGGGAGGGATGTCAATTGCCTCAAAAATAGGTCGTTGAAGGGTTGCATGCGAAAAGCACATACCTTTATTTAACCTCTCATCGCCCTTTTCAGCTCTTTTGATTTCTCCTTTTCTTACTCTTATTCGCGTTCATTCTCACCTCATCGTCATCTGACCACCTTGATCTCACTTACTATTCCACACACACAACATCACAAATACCATCAAGCCTCCATAAGCCGGGCGTCTGACGCTGTTTCACATCGACCGGCTTGGATTCACTGCACCTGATTATATCATACCCTTCGTGGCCCCTTTTTTCTTTTTCCCAAGAATACTACCCATAAAACCACCTCTCACATCAGATCAGAACTTTAACAATGATATCACAGTCTTCACCACAACACGCGCCCAGACGCACCGGGACGGAGGACCCCTCACCGGCCCTCAGCCTCTCATTCAATATTTCTGAGAACCCGCGGCCCGCCTCACCACCGTGCTCTGTGACTTCGTCTTCCCTATCACAGGACAGCATGGCGAGCGACTCTACGCGGACAACGGCCGCCTCTTCCTCCTTCCAGGTGGAAAACGCCTACTTCAGCTCTAACCCGCCGCCCAAGGCCCTGCCGCAGCACATCGCCGCAGCGCAAGCCTTCATCACGCAACATGCGGCAGCCAACAGACGCGTAGTGCTCATCACCTCTGGTGGCACCACGGTGCCCTTGGAGAAGAACACAGTTCGTTTCATCGACAACTTCAGTGCCGGCACGCGCGGCGCCACGTCAGCAGAGTATTTCCTGGAATCCGGCTACGCCGTGATCTTCCTGCACCGGCAGTTCAGTTTGCTGCCTTACAGTCGGCATTACAGCCACTCGACGGATTGTTTCCTGGATTTCTTGCACGAGGCCGATGACGGCAGCGTCGTGGCCAACCCGGCACACCAGAGTAAGATGCTGCGTGTGCTACGCAAGTATAATACCGCCAAGCGCCAGAACCTCCTGCTCATGCTCCCCTTTGTGACGATTACCGATTATCTGCACGAGCTGCGCGCCGTAGCGCAATTGATGCGTCCGCTGGGTCCCAATGGACTTCTGTATCTCGCAGCGGCCGTGAGCGACTTCTTCGTGCCTCCGGAGCGCATGTCTGAGCACAAGATTCAGAGCACGAACGCGACGGACCAGCTCAAGACAAAAGTCCAGCAAGGCCCCGTAACCTTGACCACGGAGCGTCGTGAGTCGCAACAGCAAATAGGCGAGAGCGAGGACCAGCAGCAGGAAGACTTCGATAACTTCGACTCGCCGATGGTCCCGCGCAGCAAGCGCCTCATAATCGACCTCGACCCTGTCCCCAAGTTCCTTAAGAATCTCGTGGATGGCTGGGCCCCTGAGGGCATGATTGTGTCGTTTAAGCTCGAGACGGACCCGGCTATTCTCGTTCACAAGGCCAAGTACTCGCTCAACCGGTACCAGCATCACCTCGTCATCGGCAATCTTTTGACGACGCGTAAATGGGAGGTCGTCTTCGTCAGTCCCGGTCATGAGGACCAGTGGATCAGAGTTCCCAGTGCGCGCCGGAAGAAGGCGAGCGGTAGTGGAGCCGAGAATCTCATTGGCGCCGCGGAACGGGAAGGAGGCGGTAAGACGGTTGACGAGGATGCGATGAATCAACCTATGGATCCGGCCAGTCTGCCGGAGGGCGAGCCGGAGCTGGAGATTGAGAGTCTGATCATTCCGGCTGTGGAGGCGTTACATGATGAGCATGTGCGGAAGATGACGGCGAAGGAGTTGAGTACGAGTACATAAAAGGGAAACGAAAAAGAAGAAGAAGAAGAAATTTGTACAAGAAAAAGAAAGGGATGACTGTTTATTTGCATTGGGAGCTGGATGGATGTTGGGTGGTTACTTTGCCTTTCGTTATGTTGCTGTTTTCCTCGTTGATACCTCGACTACATACAACCTCACATACTGTGTCACGGCCATGCTTTACATTGTCTCGCTGTGATTCGGTGTGTGAGAATCCATATATGGCGATAACCCCTGACGGCAATGTTTATGAGGGGCACCTCATGTTCACCAGATCGTTGTTCATCACGTTATTAAGCATAGGTTGGCTGGATGTGAGCATCGCTTTTCTACACATCAGATCTTCAAACGAACTGTCACTTCACCTTGTGTGAGTCTAGGACTCCTATTCCCCGAAGTCGTCAACGATGAGGATAAATGCCGAGCTCGGGAAACCGGGATGGTACTGTGTATACACACTGTATCTACCAGGGACCCTGCAGTAGTCCCTGTCGATCCTTTTGTCGGGGAAAGTCATCCAAAAAGGAACTCCCGAGTCCCGACTGGATGATGAGAACCTGTGAGGATATCACCGAAGAGAGTGAAAAGGGCAACGGTAGTGTGAATAGAAGCCGTAAGACACTGGGTACGAATACATACCTGAGGAATACCAAGTCCCCTGTTGGATGGTGACCGTAGAATGAGGGGTAGACACACTGTGCACGACAATGTTTCGTAAACCAAAAATCATCCATAAAACCGGGCACGTCTCCGACGATATTGTCATGCGCAGGATCTGACTCGATTCGACCCCTCATCCTCTTACTTAGCCGTCACTTAGCCGTCACTTGCTCCCTGTTTTCTTCCGAGGTAGTAGCTCATGAAGTGAAACCCCGTCGTCGTCATGTAGCGATCGCTAAACATCTAGTGTGATCTACACTCGATATGACAGCTTTCTCTCGACTAGGTAATAAATAGCTCTCTATAGCTTCAACGTCTGTTTGGCAACATCATCGGTGTAAAGCTGCTTTTGAGTGATTACCAGTGTGTTCCCGATATTCAGTTACCAGTGCAACTTTCCTCGGAAATTCCGGTGTACCGAAATGGCGGCAAGCAGTACGCCACCGGCCCCGAAGCTTCCCCCGATGAAGTTACCAGCCGGCATCACGGAGGGCTACATCGACTGCCAAGAATCGTGCGGCCTCAACTGGCACGTGCTTAAAGCGGGGGAGCCGGGTAGGCCGTTGGTGCTCTTCTGCCACGGATATCCGGAGCTGGCGTATTCGTGGCGCAAGGTACTACCCCGGATCGCGGAGGCCGGGTACTATTGTGTCGCCATGGACCAGCGGGGGTACGGCCGTACGACTGGATGGCTGCAAAAACCATTCGATGAAGTCGATGTGAGCGAGTATGTAATGACGAACCTGATTCGTGACCTCGTGTGTCTGGTGTACAAGCTAGGATACTTGGAGGTCTTCAGTATCGTCGGCCATGACTTCGGTGGCGTCATCTCTGCCATGGCCGCCCTGATGCGTCCGGATATCTTCAAATCGACGATCCAAATGTCTCATCCGCACCATCCGGTGGCGACGCCACAGTTCGGGGACAGTCGCGTCAAGGCGAAGGTTGATATCCAGGCGGAACTGGCGAAACTCAACCCGCCGCGCAAGCATTACAAGTGGTATAATTCGACGTCCGAGGCGGGACCAGAATGGGATAACCCGCCGCAGGGACTGGTGAGGTTTCTGCGTGGCTACTTCCATCTGAAATCTGCGGATTGGGCGGGGAACAAGCCCCATGCTTTGAAAGAATGGAGTGCAGAAGCCCTCGCTCACATGCCTGACTATTATATCATGCGGAAATCCGACACGATGCCTCAAAGTGTCGAATATAATATGTTGTCGGAGGATTACAGCAAGACCGAGCGGTGGTTATCACGAAACGAGCTTCAAGTGTATTGCGAGGAATGGGGCCGTACGGGATTCCAGGGCGGGTTGAACTGGTATCTCGCCCAAACCACCAAAAGTCCAAAGGCTGCTCGAGATATGCTGCTTTATGCAGGAAGGAGAATCGAAGTCCCGTGTGCATATATAGGCGGAACGCAGGACTGGGGCCACTTCCAGCAACCAGGGGCTCTCGAGAGCTACGAGGATCCGAGGACGGTCAAGCCCGGGTGTTTCAGGGGCGTGACAATGATCGAGAAGGCCGGACACTGGATGCAACAAGAGCAGCCCGAGGCGGTGAACCGAGCGATTCTCGAGTTCTTCAAGACTCTGCTATAATAAATGACTTTCACGTGTTGCTGCCTGTGCCAGCGGATGGGTGGATGACAAGAGGGACTCGTCATCTCAGGTCCGAGAAACAATCATTGGTGAGAGGTAGGTAGGCAAGGGCCCGATAAGAGGGGAGGAATCAAGGCCAATGGATCTGTTTGTTCCGTTTTTGAAGGGGAGGTACTTCGGGTGATAACCTTCGTTCGGCCGAGAGCCAATCACAGTCCTTTGCTTGCTTGCATATTGAGTTTGCTTCGCATCCGCTCTTTCCTCGCCCCCTTATATATGACAATGCCGGTTCCCCGTTCAAACCGAGCAGCCGTACTAGAGAAATGGGTAAGTCCCGTCCACCGATGGCTCAATAGGTAGCATGCAGACTCTCTGACATCGACACAGTTAACTCACCGGCCTCCTAAGCCGGAGATTCTCGGTTCGAGTCCGGGGTGCGGCGGTATTCTTTTTTCCTTTTCGCCCCTTATTCATTGATTTTTCCGTCTTCTATCATAGACACGTTTAGCAACTCATATATAGCTCACGTTGTATCTAGTTTCATTCTTGTTATGACCCTCAAGATAAGTATCCCTTTCAATAAGCAGGGTTATGATGGCAAAAACGGTCTTGAAGTGTCCCAATTTACGTTCCCTTGCAGGCTCTGATGACGAATCACTCCTTATCAGGGCCCTCACGGGTACAACACTGAGAACTCCCGCTCCGCTGTACAAGCATGCATGGTGGTAGTCCTCCACTACTTCTTACAGATGATCTCCCCATCAATCGCAGAATAGAATCCATCAATATGTTTGGCCCACTGCCTCCACGCACTCACCATACAACCTGCAATCTCTTCCGTCACAAACCCAAGTTCTGCCCCCTTTTCCGGATCCGACGCCAACTGAAGCCGCGATGCCATGATTTCGCCAAACCACGACCGGTCTTCTGGGTTCGTAAACGTGACACAAGAAGCGGAAGCCGTGATATTCTCAGGTCTGAATCCCGCTCTCCGAGCAAACTCCCTACCCCGGCCCCCTTCCATCGTCTTGCCCGCGTTTCTCGCGAGCATCCCTACGAGAGCCACGGACTCTTGCAGGCCTTTTATGGTCGGATATAGCCTGACACTCGCCCAATCTGTCTCTCTTGCGCAAACGAAACCGCCGGGTTTGCACATTCGTCGCATCTCCTTCAAGCCCCGTACGGGGCCGGGCTCGTCTCCGGCGGCAGGTAAGTGGCCTAGGACCTGGTGGGCGTGGATCACGTCGAAGGAATTGTCGGCAAATGGCAGATCCAATACGTTTCCCACTAAGAACTTCACATTCGTAACACCGCGTGACTTGCACAGTTTACAGGCGGTATTTATGGCTTCGGAGTTGAGATCGATGCCTACGACGCTTCCCTCTGGCACGCGGGCCGCCAGATCAAGCGTAATGGCCCCTGGTCCGCAACCTATGTCGAGTATTCGCATGCCGGGTTTGAGGATTGACAGCATGTAGGCTGAGTTCACTTCCGCTGACCGACGAGTGTAGGTGGCGATTATCGCCTCGTTGTAGTTTCGCAGGTCCATCTTGTTCGATCCGCGATGGCGTGACTCTTTAGATCTGAGCACTACTGAGAGTAAATCTTTCTGAGATTTATCACTCAGGTGGCTGTAAGAAAAGATATATCATAGAGATTCCGGTGCGATTAGGTAAAGCGCGTGCAGATGACGCGGGGAAGCTTGTGTTACTCATCTGAAGAAGGCGCACCTATCCCCATGATCTCATCGATTTCCTACAGAACTCGGATGCGCGGCTCGAAAATTTGTTTGAAATAATGGTGCGACAAGTTTGAAGTTAATTACATGAGAGTCCGATGACCTGTGCCTGCCCTAACTAACTTATTGGTTCGGCAGCAGCGATCGCATAGGATCCGGTACTGGTCAGAACAGCAGACGTGTTGCATCAGATCGCACTGCGGATTACTAACAAGAAAAGCCAAATTGCTGCTAAGGAGCAGGAGGGAATCTCTCGGAAGTAAACGGACTACCTATCAGTACCTGGTGTATGTGGACAGTCCGATCGGATCTCTCCCTGCTAAGCCGAGCCGGGATTACAGTCATCCTGCCGGGCAACGGAGCCGATGTTCTATTTTTCCGGATTTGCCACCCGGTATTCCGGTAGCACGCTGCGGACACGGAATCATCTTCACCGAGATAGGGGTATGCAAGATGCTTCATCCAGAGTTGCTTCGAGGACGTTTCTATCTCTTCTTCATGTATTTTACGGGCAGAAGTGCACATTCATCTATCCTGTCGGTTGTGAGAAGTGGGCGAGACGATAAATCACACAGTGAGAGAGAACGACAAAGCCATAGAATCTACCATGCTTTGGCTCGATTCTTCTTGTTTAACTCTTGCACTGGCCCCAACTCATCCATGCCTTCTCAGCTGGAAGGGTTTGTGAGAATCTAATTGCTTGAATCGGCTGCCCTCAAGTAGGACGAGTGTTCTTATGGCAGAGATTGCTGCCTTGACCCTTGATACTCTGCCAGTACTGAGTTTTCCGATCTAGCATTGAAAAGACGGGTTTGGATTCATAGTTATAAGGCCCACCCAGCATGTGTATGCAGATAGATTCATGAACTAAGGTGCGGGATCGTGGACTTTGGTGCTCATGTTGGAGTGTACGGACATTCGACATGTCACATGGTCAACTTGGCCCGGGACGATAACAACCAAGTCAAACAGACTCTTCAACTTCTTCAAACGATGAGGAGATAACCCCAAGGGTTTTATATCCAAGTTTGGGGATATTTATAACATACAATTCCATCCATCCGGAGTAAAGGAACGCCAAGTCGCTCCACCCTTCCGAGTCCCGGTAAGCTCACCGTCGCAACCAATGCCACCGAACACTTCACCTTGGGACCAATGCCCGCGATCCTTCAAACTTATTCTCCGATGCAAGTTCTCAACCAGGTAACATGTTGCTACGTGCATAAATAGGGACACCACTTCGAGGCTGGTGCGGATAGATCCGGGGCTCGGCCACGTTGTGTTCGCAGCGGATGTTTGTTGCCATGAGAACTGCAGTGCAGTAAGGCTAGACATGTTCATGTGGGCAGTTCATCTATTAAAAACGTGTTCTGTGTGTATTCGGACCGTGGTACGGAGCTGAGCCTCTCGTGGTGTGTTACGGTTGCAACGTGCTGCAAGATGGGTGGTTTGTTTATTTGTGTTTTTTTCGGTGTCTCTAAATAGACATGCCTGCCGATCATTGCCTGTTTTTTTTCGTTGCCTTCTCACTACGGAGAATAATTCAAGATGTAATTATAGTATCTCGAAATCAATAAAATCCATCTGGGATCGCTGTGCTAAAGATATGCGGCAGGATGCTGAAGGATCAATAAACATCTTCAACTCAAATTCAACAGCCTACATTCGATCACGAGATATGCAGTAGTAGAGTGAACGCCTGAGTCTATTGAAAGAAAGATAGAAGGAAATAACAAAAGAAATCTATGTTCTAAGGAGTGTAGAGAGTTTTGTGTAAGCCCCTTTTCAACGCCGTATCCATCTATAGTTGAAGTGAGTGTCCTATTTCCCCCCTTGCCCGTTTGTATCCCTTTCTGAATCTCATTGAATAATTGAAACCCCTGTAAAACGACTGAAAGCAGTTCAATATCGCCATGTAGGCCGATGTCCTGATAGCTTCGTGGTGTTGTCATATCGCTCGGGACATTGGTCAAAGCTATCTAGGACTGAAGTCGATGATTCACGACCTTGATGGGATAGCGTTAGTGGTGCTTCTTCAGAGCTCTGGGTGTGAATGACTGCGTACCTCATGGTTCACCTTTCCCTGGGCTTGATGTACTCAATCGGGCAATCCTTGCACTTTCTGTGTCCGCATGCCTGGCAATGATCTTGGTTCACGGCGAGGTGCGGTCCAAAATTGCAGTAGCACTTCGGAAAACTTGTCAGTACGAGACCACATTGGAGATGGGTAGGTGAGTAGATAGGTAGGTAGCTTACGCAGTAGAAGTATTTGTCGGCGCCGGCCATGTTGATGATTGTGTAAACGAACAGAAGTGTTGACTTAATAGAGTCTTTGAGATATCACGACCTTGATAGGGCGTTGATGGTATAGTTGTGATGATGAAGTTGGTTGAGAACGTGAGTGTTGGTTTGAACTGGATTGCGAAGCTTGCTCTTGTGTCTGTGTGTGTGGTGCGGTGACGAGGAGAAAAGACGGTCGACAACACCGGACGAGATCCTCATTATATATCGATGAAAGAGGCCTCCTTTCCATATGGTATCGTCGTAGACGACATGTTCAACAATCACCTCAAAGTCCTTTGTGTTTGCCTGTATGTAGGCACCGTCGATGAGATGCTGAACCACCATGTCGGACATCCTCAACATTGGCTCGCCTGGGAAAAAAAGCCTCCCTCCAGCACCGCCATGAATCCTTGATGCCCGGCCTCAAGAAACCAATCGCCCGTCGATACGACACGGAGTTGCGGATGAGATGAGCCCTGCTCAAGGATGAAGATCTTTTCTTCCCAACCCCAGCTGAAGCTGTGCGTGATTCCATTCTTGGGTCATCAATCTCAAATCCCGTTCCCTTTACCCCCTGGGGAAGAGCTCGAGAGAGAGAGACGAACCGGTCTAGCTCATCCAACGGTTTTCCCGCAGTGCCACGAAAAACGATGGGAGCTGGGCCGTTGTGGCTGCCCGGGTTTGTTTCGATCGGGATGAGATTCCCGGACGGGAAACGAAAAATAGGCATCCTCACGAAGTCATAGGTGTGAAAAGAAATACCTCGTCCGTTGTAATACACAGCCATGCCGGCGTTCAAGTCCTGGTGTCCCAGCACCGCACTGCATTTGAACAGTAGACATGAAGCTGTGAACGTCGATACGAGCTTATTAATGCCTCAATCGGTGAACAGACGGCCTGAATATCTGCCTGGCGATCAAACCTCGGACGTGTAGCAGAAGAAGTAGACAGATAACTACCAGCTTTGGTTGAAACCGTACACCGGTGTCTGGTCACCGTGGCTGAAGAAGGACTTGCTCGGCGGCACCACCACCAGTAGACAGAGAGACCCGACCAGGCCATGCACCGGCAGTTCCCCGTCATCAACTCCCAGCAAGCCGCACACGGCCCTATTACCGTAATCCCTTTTAAGGTTCTTACAATCCATCTGCGCGTTCGCCTATGTTTCCTTCTTTCTGGTACTATCCTCCGGGCCCGTATATGTCGAGTTCCTCAAACACCCCCCCTTGATGATCATCAATCAGGCATCCATCTATCGAAATGGTTCTTCAGGCGAGCTTGAAACGAACAGCTTCAACGGAATCTATCTGACCTGAAAAAGAGGCAGCAGCAGCAGCATGGCCTGAATACGAAGGCGCAGTAGATGGGATGGGAGAATAAGATCCTTCCGCAGCTATATTGGGCATAAGACAACAGACGAAGCTCATCATAGCTTCACCCTCACCGATCTACGGGTCATCGGGCCTGCCAAGTAGATGGCTTGCGGATTCCTGAGTTAACGGCGTGCCTGGGTTGCCTGAACACACCTCGTTACGCCGGCGGCTCCAAGACGACCTACGGAATACGCGCGCAGTAGGACTAGTATATGTATGTATTCAAGTATCAAGTATCGATGAAAGAGAGAAGAGGGAGAGAGAGAGATACATATGGACAGCGATGACGACCTACCTACATACATACCTGTCCAGACAGGGCTGTCTCACATGGAGGGCTGCTGAAGCATTGCCACACCAACGTCGTATCTGGGGTCGGTTCGCTTCGGCGACTGTGGACAGGAAAATTTAGCAGCAATATAGATCCTTGTTTCTATTTTGTTTTTGGGGAATTGGGGTGTTCATACTTGGACGAGGAACGAACACCCCCCCTGAAGGAAAACAGAGATCAATGTGTGTTCTTCGAACGAATTACAACTCAGCCGCTACATGCACAGCTCGCCAGGGTTTCGGTCCGAAGATCTTAGAGTACACATTTATGAAGCTGAATGGGCTGCAGAAAAACGGTGAAGTTCGTGCGGATTATTCTTAGAGATATCGGTCAAGAATCGATCTTCTTTCCAATCGGGCTGGCCCCTTCAATACGAGCCGCATCGATAGTCACCGAGCTCCCGCGATCACAGAATAGATTGAGAAGTATAATCGCAATCGCAATCGCCCAACTGCTTGGCCTAAAAAAGACCATCGACCAGGTTAGGCGATAGGATCGTGAGGGGTTGGCGGTTCGATCTCAATGGTCTGGATAGATGAGGCTTGCACGTGCATACTACCCAGGTGGAATGTTACCGTTGAATTGCAGCCATCCCCTACATACGAGTACATGGCAGCGATGTCAGCTGCCTGCCATCCAAGGTCAACAACGGTCACATACGTGCATAGGCAGACCAGTTTGTCCCACGCATGTCCATCCCACCATGGAGGAGCCGCCTCGCAGCGATTACCCGCGTACTCGCTTCGCTTGCACGGGTAATCATGTACAAGTAGCGCCGCCGTGTTCCCCGCCCTATTGTCTAAATCAGACAGACACAGACGAACCTCCCGAGCTTGGTTTTTCTTACCCCAGCCACAATATACCAGGTCTTATTTTCTGACTCCGGATTTGTTCGGGGTGGGCATCCAAGCCAAAGGTAGGCCGGTCACATCTTATACCGGCAAATAAGCCAAACCGTTTGTAAAGGATGGCTTCCGATAGGCGCTCGGGATTCACTGAAATGTCTCACGGAGAATCCGGGAGGCTGATGAGACAAAGTCACACGTTTCATGATCCCAAAGCGTGAAAAGACGCCCAGGCTACAACAAAACTCGTGAGTTGCGGAGTTGTGATAGTGACGAAGAGTGCAGCTGGAAACGAGAGGCAGTGTTTGCTTGAACAGACTCTCAGTGAAGGCATCGCTGCGGCGATCATGCCGCCAACCGAGGCAACAAAAATATGGCCAGGTGACTCCCATTCCTATCGCACCACATGACCCGAACAATCATTCCTAGTAGGTACTCAGTTCCCAGAATCCCGAATTATTTATTCTGTTTTGCTGAGTGAACTTGATTTAGCATCAACCAAAGCATGGCCACCGTGCAAGTGATTGCCTTACCTTGAAATGAGATCCCAGGATTGTTTATATTGATCAGAAAGCGGTAATATGGCGACGCATGTGTAGGCTACAGCCACCATCCATCAAATAGTGCTGTTAAGGCTGCTTCTATTTTGTCGCGAGTATTCCGTCGCATCGAGGGGGCCAAGAAACGCCTCTTGCGACAGGGGCGGTTACGCACTCCGTTGGCTGATTATGTCAGTCTGTCAGACGCTTCCAGCCAAGACTCGCCCTATGAATCATAATTCATCACTATGATCTCCAAATATCTCCAAGTCGCCAAGTCATAGCGAGAATAAAAAATTAAGGCGAGCACGATGGGAGCGGATCACCCGAGATTCAACGGGCACAGATAGGTATCGCAAGTGAGTTTGTGGCTGCGTGGTCGCCTGGTCGCCTGGATGGATACCTCAGACACCATGGACTCCTTATTATTGATATGGTCCGCGGACACGAACTGAGTCGGCCTGCACTTTCGCTTCTGTACTAAGATCATATATGGGCACGCAAAATAATGGGGAGCTGAAACTTACCATGGGATCTTACGTACTACTTGCGAGCCTCAACAGGAGAGGGACCCTTCACCAAACCATCAGCCATCACTCCATGGAACTGGACCCTTAACCATCCACGTCATGAAATGTAAAGCACAATTCTCCCAACTCGATGTTCCTAGCATCTTCATACAATCTTTTCAGGACGAGCCGGAACGGAAGGCTGCGGGCATAGACTGTTGGAACCTAGGTAGACTAAGAGATTATTGATCATCTTGCGAACAAACGTAAATCTAAGTCAAGTGATCTTTCGGTGTTGACTTTGGCTCTTTGTTGTTTGGAGCCACTACGGGGCTGGTCGCCGTCGTTATCAACAGTACATGACAGACAACTGGAGAGGCCAGTCGAGGCGAACATTGCTTGGGAGCATCAGTAAGGTGATCGATCAGCTCAATCAGTTGCGCGACGTAGACTAGGTACCTATCCAGTCGTTCCAATCAAAAGCCGAGCCGGTCCATTGCGTACTCAGAATATCTAGGTCGAAAAGCGTTTTGCGATTGAATACTCGCAGGTTGTGAGTAGGACGACATGGTCAAAGTCGGGTCTTGGAACTTTCCATGAGCCCGATTGTTTGGAACCGCAGCAAGTTGCCTCGTTTCATAGGTTGACTCAGAAAGGCCATGTGCTGAATGCAACTTCGTAGATTTCACCACAGAGCTCCTGAGAACAATCTGTTCAGTTGAACAACGTCACACTGCGGAATACCAATCCGTACGGGTGACTGGTTAGGACCCGGGGGCTCGCAGGTTTCGTGTATGGACCGTCATTGTTCTGGGTTACTCCGGATCCCCAGCCAGCAGTCTCATGAATATCCTACCAATTCTGATTGATTGCCTTTCCTACCAGGTTTTACTCGTCGGGCCTAATAACGGCGGGCAGCCTTAGTGAGGGATCTCTGGCCAGTCCTTCTGTAGTACGACAAGGCTCATGAATTTCCAGACTCCCAGTGGACATTCCGGGACAAATTTTCTTATCCGTCACTTGACATTGGAGCGTTTATTCGCATCAAGCTTCTTACGAATGCCACTGTCTGTCGTTGTATGTAACGTTGTAAGCCACACAAACGACGGCGTGTAACTACTCACCGCGAAATGTTTGAGGAGGCCTCATAATCGATCGTCCCTATAATCGGTGCTTGTGAGAGGCTATGATGACTCTCACGACTTTCACCACTTGTTGCAGACTTGGCACTTCTCGTTTGCTTCGTCTCTCCGTCACATTCTTGACGCCCTTCCCCTTGCAAAGCCGACTCTATCGATGCTGCCTAGTAGCAGCCCGCGTTCAGGCGCCGACCCTTGCGATAGTAGTTTACAATACGATCAGTTGAAGGTCAGCTGTAAATCCCGTGTATGCAATGGCACCCGAGCAGAATTTTCCATATCCGAGGCGTAGCCATACCCCTGAGTTGAGGGTGCGTTCCAGCTCGCGTTCCACAGAACTGCCTACCCGGCAGGATTTTCACTTGACGATGTTTCGTGTTAGCAGCCCCAGTATGATCGACTCGAGATGCCGGACCAAATTTTGTCGAAAACTGATCTGTTCAGCTGGAGAAGGATCCGTCGCCCGACCATTATGATTCGCAGTCCCTGAGGACGGAGTTCTCGGAGTTGAGTCGAATTTTCCAGCCGTCGAAAGGACGATGCCGGCCGGCGACCTTCGACTTCTTTTCTCCCGGCACCCTTTTCGTGTGATTGAACTTTCGCGGCGTATTCTACAACCCGTCTAGGTTCTTGGCTGCCGACCCATGGCCATAATAACAAGAGGTGGAATAATGTAAGTACGAGTAGCTGAACGCTTGATGCAGTTCATGAGGCAGGCAGTTGATGTTTTGTGAAGAAACGTGAGTCAGGACCTGCTGCGTGCTGCAAGTGAGTACGGAGTACATACGCACTGCACCTGTTGTGGGCAAGTGCCGGTCGGGGACCCGGCAAGGCGCCCTGCACGGACCACTTATTAGACTCCCTAAGCCTCGCAGTCTCCACCTGACTACCGATTTCGATTACACCATCCCCTATGCGGTTAGTGGTCCAGCGCGCTAATCTCGGATATTGGTGCGACAGCCCCACCGCCCCTCCGTCTCGCCCAGGCGCAATCCAGGTCGTGCCAGCCAAAGTTGGTCGTAGCTTGGTCGTAGCTTCCTCACTCCGTGGATGTCACTTGGATGTTCTGGGTATAATTGCGTCACTACTGAACCATTGTCCATTAATTAAGGGATCCCTTAATTAGAGATTAAGGAGATCGCCCGCGCGCAGAAGTCCCGTCCCGGCTGAGTCCGAGAACAAGTCTTGCCAGTCTGGCCCAGTCTTGTCCAGTCTTGTCTTGCCCAAACCAACATTGCCTGCAGCTCATCGTGCCATTAAGGTATTCCTCCTGCATCTGCACCTCTGCGTTCCCACTGACCAGGCTCTCCTCCATCCGTTCGTCCAGCTCTGGGTTGTCTCGAGGACTGATTGGCACAATATCTCGCGATAACGAACGCACGCATTTACCCAGACTCGATTCTCTGATTCGCGCTGCAGCTGTTCCGCATCCACGTCACAGTCACA
Source organism: Xylariaceae sp. X167 (assembly GCA_028637775.1). Classification (NCBI taxonomy): domain Eukaryota; kingdom Fungi; phylum Ascomycota; class Sordariomycetes; order Xylariales; family Xylariaceae; species Xylariaceae sp. X167. The sequence goes on along the minus strand of JAJFDK010000022.1, from coordinate 167,650 downwards.
TCACCTGAAGTCTCCAAAATGCGTGCGGGATGCCGGCTCTCGAAAACACCAAGCCCGTGACGCGGTGGGTTACCCGCACCATACCTTTTATTCTGGCCGCGATCGTTGGGTTTGCGACATATGTTATGGTCGTTTGGGCCTGCTGTGAGTGCCTCTTGTGCCTCTTATATAGGCAATACGAAGGCGAGAGTCGAGATCCATTCGAGCGCACGGCTAATCAAGGCGTTAGTAAATTATTTAATTACTGACCAGCACAAACTTGGGGCGGCAATTGCCATCCTGGTTCTTTATTTCGTATTCCTTGTCTTGATGATAAGCACCTATGCGCGGACATGGTATAATGCGAGATTCAACCCAGGTCTCGTCCCCCTAGGCCCGCGGGCTATCGAGCGGCGCAAGGAAGAGCAGAAATCTCGGAGACGTAACGCGGAGAACGATTTGGAAGCCCATGCTTATGAGGCTGGGCCGAGCCGTAATCCGGAAACTCCTGGACTCGAGGACTTCTATTCCCGCGACGTCTTTGTATGTGAGAGCGATGGCCGTCCCAAGTGGTGCTCCCAATGCGCCAACTGGAAACGGGATCGAGTTCATCATAGCCGTGATGTTGGCCGATGTATCTACAAAATGGACCATTTCTGTCCATGGGTCGGCGGCATGATCGGCGAGAATTGTAGGTCTGCCAAATCCAGGTTTCTTTCTTAACTTACTAACCCAGCCCAGCCTTCAAGTTCTTTGTCCAGTTCAACGTTTACACGACACTATATTGTTCTCTCGTAATCGCGGTGACTGCCTATGTTCTTCAAAAGCAGACGGATATAGGCGCCGGCGATACCTGCGCGAAAGTTCTCATCGTAGTAGCCACGTTCTTCGGGTTATTTGCTTTCGGGATGACTACCACATCTATGCGGTATATCCTGCGAAATATGACGAACGTCGATATGCTGTCCTCTAAGCAGAGATACTATCAGCTGGCTGTGCGAGTTCCTCGTGGAACTAGGTCCGAGAGATTCGGCGTAGTCGTATACCCTCCGGGGCGAACAGAATACAATACGAATGACAGAAGGAGACGATCCAACCTTACGAGTCTTGGAACGCATACACCTCCTGGCGCGCAAACACCCGAGGAGCCACTTCCGGATACCCTACCCGCCACCACACCGCATGATCTCGCATTACGGACCTTCGCTATCCTGAAGACGGACCCAGGCGAAAATCCATGGGATCTGGGGCCTTGGCGCAACTTCCAGTCCGTCATGGGAACGACTCCTTTGGATTGGCTGCTTCCCATCCGCCCCTCACCCTGCACTAATCACGAAAGCCATGAAAGCATTTACCCTATGGACCGCATGCTCGACCAGCTTCGCAGCAGATACGGTCTCCCTCCGGGGCCCCCGTCAGACGAGAGCGTCGTTATGGAGATGCGGGACTTACGGGCTTAATGAACGAAATAACTAATACTAATACTAATAATGATACCCCCGAGCGCTTACGTGCTTTGTTTGCTGGCATGTTTGAGGAACAAATGCAACGAGTTTGTAGGTAGCACTTACACCTAACATAGCATTGTTCAATAAACAGCTATTGTGCTTTTTCAAAATATTCATCATGAGAACCTCCTAATATGTGATCTCGGTATATGTGCGATGATTTACGATACTTGATATGATATCTGTCGCATATCAAACGGGTAGACTATCGCAAATCGCACGGATAGACTATCGCACGGGCAAACTATTAATCCAGATCTAACTGAGATAATTGCAGCACGGATGGGGAGAAGATGAGGAAGGGCCTCAGATCGCATAGATCTGCCGTCACTAGCGGAAGATATTTCCGACAGGATCCCATGCGATAGCTCGTACTACTAGTATGCGGTGCGCAGCCCCCTGGTCGTGGATGTTGTTTACCAAGGAGTCGCATGCTATCGCACGTACCGTAGTACCCGATACGCACACGTTTCCTCCTATTACTACCGAATAGTGGATGGATGGTATCCGTCAAGGAGTCGCAGGCCATCGCATGTACTATCGTATGCGGTAATACGCAGTCTTCTTGCACGTACTCCCTAGAACCGAGGGAATCCAGGGGTTAACGGGTGAGAAGGAGCCCTACCTATCGATCACGTACCTGGATCTGTCGTAGCTAGCAGACGATACCTACGATGGGATCGCATGCGATAGCTACACAGTCCCTCGAGGGGGATGAGGGGATTGCATCGCATGATATAGGACGAACCATAGTATGCGATACGCCGTCTATTTGGACGTACTCCCTCTAGAATCGCGAGTTGCCCATGGTTTTGACAACGTACATAGTACCGAACGAGGGGATTCAGGGGGATAGCTGGTGCGATAGGTAGCGGATGATGTCCCCAAAATTCGCATGCTATCACACGAAATAGTAGTCTGCAGTACGATGTCTGCCGCATATATTCACCTCTGAGTCTCCCATCTTGATGTTATGAAACGCGTGTAGTACCCAAGGAGGGGATATCCGGCGAGGAAGAGCCTTAGATTGCATATTTAGATCTGCTGTCACAGGTAGGTAAGTAGTTGATGATGTCTGTAAAGATATCGCATACTATAGACCGTACTTGTATGCGGTACACAGTCCCTTATGAGTGGACGACGCCCATCAAGGGATCGCATCGCATGCTATCGCGCGTACTTTGAGCATGCGGTTCGCAGTCTGCTTGCACATACCTCAGATCGGGTGAATTATGAAGTACGGAACAGGTCCTCGACGATAGCTATCCAGGGATCGCATGCTATAGACTGTGCATGTATGCGATACGCAGCCCCTTGGTAGCGGGTGTTGTCTTCCAGGTATCGTATGCTATCGCACGTCTAATAGCATGCGGTACGCTGTCTGCTTGCACATATCACCTTTACAAGTCCATACTGTAGAGGTCTGTTGATTCGATCATGGTATCAAACGAGTGTAGTACCAAAGGAGGGGAATGCTGGCGACCGGTTACCCGGGTGGGCATCTTCCTCGAAGCTTGGCGTCCGGCCATCATATTCGCCCATTCACTAATAATGGATTCATAGTGGTTCCATACAGGGGTCAAGATTGACCTGGCGTAGCTCACTAGTGAGCATGACGCCGTGGTGATGGAACAGCGGGACGATCCGAGCCTATATCCGATAGTCCACTCTGAGTTGGTGTAGTTGCGAAGACTGAGACTGCTAGTCATGGCATACTCGCACGTACTCGATTGTAAAGGTTTGAGTCTCCATTACTTGACATTCGTCAGTCGACAAGTCGATGGAGGGAGGCATCTAGTCGAGCGTCGATTGCCAGACACAAGTCTGCAAATAACTCCTAGATCAGATGTCTGCTATGATAGTAGGGGCGTACTGAAGCTGATCATGTTTGATATTCATTCCTTTCCAGATTCCATACATCCCGAGTCGATATATAGAAAAGATGCGAAACCTGACTGGCAGGTCCCCTAAATGAATGCTGCGTAGGAAAATCCACAAATTATGCCTCAATCCAAGCAGACAATATGCTCAATTTTCGAATGCTGCAGGTAAGATCTCCGGACCCCTGACTTATCCGGCAATGCAGTTCTCACACTTGATGTGTTTGCAAACTTTGCACAAGGTCACATCGCCACCTTCAGCATACTCAAACGCGCCTTCATGGTCACATTGGCAGCATAGGTATATCTCAGCTGTCTCGTAGACCTCATTGTCTGGCCGAGTGGCTTCCAGCTCGGGAGATGAAGAGGGACTTCGTTCAGATGACCTTTGCACCCTATTAGAGGCAGACTCTAGTGACTATGAGATAGCTCACATGTTGACAACCAGGTGGAGAGCTATTGCTCCCGGACGAATATAGTGATCTTTCGGAACGGGGCGGAATGACGTCTATTGGGTCTTCTAGAGCAGAGCTCGCATCTCGAGGCGTTGGTCGGGTAAAGTATGCTTCATGAACACACCACGACCTCATTGCGTCGGTCCACAATTTTATACTTGGGATCTTGGTCCAAACTGTCTTGAGCCATTGCAACCAGCAGACCATGCCGGCGCCTATCATGGACCCAGTTCAGACATCATCGGCGTTTGCTGCATGGTCGCGATTGCCTTCTTTTCCCCGCTCAGAGATCGCAATATGTGCTGTAGCACTCGGCCTTTGATCTAAGATGCCTTTAGCTGTGTAAGGCATCGCAAGAGGGGGAGGATCGCATGATCTTCTTTGAAGGCGCATAGAATCACCCTGATTCATTCCTGCAACCAAGAGCTTTCGGAAGCAGGGTCGTGTTGATTTGCCTCTTTTCTTCATGTGAAAACATCGAGCCGACTAACTGAAATCGTACCTATCCTGTTCGACGTAGACCATTCGTGGCAATGACGGACTGGCTGCTGAAGCGCGAGCCCCTTATCTCGAGATTAAGAGTTATGTGAAAGAATCTCGGTCCGCGGTAAATAGATACCCATCCCCATCCTTAGCATCACATCCGAGTAGGAACAAGGTACCACTACCACCCTACCATGCAGGGCGGTAAGGTGACGCTCGAACCAAAATCGAAGACTTCAGTTATTGGCTCGCAAAACAGGCCTTGTTTTAACCTATTTAGTGGAGAAGATCCCACCCTATCTTGCATCTGATATCTGCGTGTTGGGGAGATGACGCAAAGCTTCCGCGAGGGAAACGATTATCTGGCCTTGCGCGATCCCGGTATCAAATGCAGACTCACGAAGTGCGCCGATAATGTTTGGTGAGTTGTTTAGAGAATCTAGTGTATATCAACCAGATATTATACCGTGGATTTTCGGCAGCGTATCTGTGCTGCTGATCGCGTGTACCGAGGCAGAACATATAAGTATATTGGCACATTGTTGTTCCTTGGAGAACTTGGCCCGTGTGAAGGACCTTTATTGAATTAAATGTTGTTAACATCGAGGTTTGAGAGTCGATGTGTTTGAGTGGAAACATCGGTGGCTGATGAAGTCCCTTTTTCTAGGAGCTATTCTTGGATAGGTAGTTCAAGATGGAAATACTAAACCAGAATTAACATCTCGACCGACCGCTCGAATTTGGGTGAGTTTCAAGAAACAATCGTAGTTGGTCACCACATCCATCTCGCATTCTCGTATTCTCGCGCGACAGCACACTCATGCGTGTCATCATCGCGGTGCAGGACTCGCGCTCCAAACACCGATCTCTAGTATTCCGCACGAATGGCACGGGAGAGGGTCGCAAGAATCAGATCGTTCGAAGTAAGAGGAGCGCTGTTCGTTATTCTGAGGCCAGCCCAGTAGAGTGGTTGCCAACTACACGAGGAAGCTCATGAAACTGGTTCGCGGGAATCTGACCCTCTAGGTAAGGTTGCACCATTTGGACGTTATTTGGAATTGGACATATGGAACCTGAATGAATCATGATGATTCACCTATCACATCGATGGAAATAATAGGCTGCAGCCTTTCCGCTCATCTGGATGCTTCGGTTCGCTGGTTGTAAAGATATCGTCAAATCGACTTTCGATCAACTCGATATCGGATCGGCTTCCATTAGGATTGGTCACCGTTCAACCCCGAAGCTGCTTAGGAACAAGTATAGATCGAGACGCAAAGTCTTAAACCTGTTCAACGACGCGAACTATTTCCCATAAACCCCCAACTTCCCTCCGCCTACCCGCTTTGCCTATGACAACGAACGACGCAGGCAGTACGGTCCAATAAGAAGCGGTGCATTCCTTGGTGCCATGGAATTGAGAAGTCGCCTATCCAATAGAATAGATATGTTGAGCTCTACTCAATTTAGAACCCGTGCATCCAATTGCACGAGAAGACCCTACTACTGGTGACGTGCCGTTCCACAGCATTTGTACGCCGTAGTAGTAGGTCGAACGGCATCAAAGGCTCAGAGATGCATCGCGGAGGTACCGAGCCGATGGACAGCCATGGCTGCTGTCGACAAAAGAGTCTGGCTTATAGATCGTTGTTGTAAGAGGGTGCTACGTATCGTCAGCTGTCAGGGTTGAGCCTCCATGTCTGAGCAGTGATGTTACAATGACGCTGCAAAGGGACCCGGAACTATTGCAAAGGCTTGTCCGAGTCGTGAAGCGACAATGCTGACAATCACGACGAGCAAGGTCGGACCGTTTAGAAGGAAAGTTGAGGGCTTCAGCTTGTGTTCAGCTCGTGGACTTTGGTCAGTCTCAAACCAGGTGTACGGATTACCTATGCACCCTTCCGTTGCCTTACAGCTAACGTCGTGTGATAGCATGCGATACGACCCTTCGAAATGGATTCAGCCTTCATGAGGTTACCATTATAGCACTTCACTTTGTGGCCTGTCACACAGCGGCAGAAGACATTTGTGAAGGGATGAAAAGGATCTCGACCAGAATGAATCATACCGACCACAAAGTAGTAAGCTGGCGTGTGTTAGTCAGCAGCAGTGACTGTGGACCTCAACTCAAATAAAATGGGATGTGGCGTAAGATTAACGATCTGTGGCGTCTGCAGTGTTCCGTGGCTGGTGGTTAGTGCACCTACGAGGTGACGGTTTGTATATTGGATACTCATCCTCATCGTCTCTTCTTACATACAGCACAACTCAGGTAATACCGACTATATCCCGGTTTGCATTTGAACACTCTGATACATGTCTCATTTGGAGAAATTTGCGATGCTTGGCATTTATTTCTCAGGCTCTTCTAACCTTGTTTCTCCAAATCTCTCCTCTCATCGATCACCATAGTAGAGCCCCAAATGATATCTGGCCGTCTCAACCACGTCACGATATTCGCGTCGCCCAATCAAAGGCATACATTTCATCGATGTCGTCTCCGGCTTTTCGCTTTCAACCTCCCTCGCCCTCGTACGGCACTGGGCTTCGCAGGTCGAAGTTCACATTTCGCCAGTTGAGTCTCTTGACTTCGTACTCGACATCCTCACCGCTGCGCGTCATCGCTCATGTTGATCTCGATGCTTTCTATGCTCAGTGTGGTATGTGTAAGATATCTTTATATCCGTTATCGTGACAATCTTTCTTGATCACTCTCTGTATATGTTTTGTCCGAATCTCGAAAGCTCTGCCGTGCTATGTTGTAGATGGCACCATAGCTAATGCAATCTCGTGCACGCAGAAATGGTGCGTCTGAACGTTGACGAAGGGCTGCCCCTGGCTGTACAACAATGGTAAATCCCAAGTTGCCGTTTGCCCATATGTTTCTCCATGCCTCAGCCTATTGGGACTTCCTCATCTATCTCTCGACATTAACCAGCAGACTAAGTAACCCTCTGTTACAGGCAAGGGTTGATAGCTGTCAACTATCCGGCGCGTAAGTACGGCATCGGTCGCCATTGCACCGTCACAGAAGCGAGGAAACTGTGTCCGGACCTCATTGCTCAGCATGTTGCCACATGGAAGGAGGGGGACGACAAGTGGGCGTATCACGATGATGCAGCATCCCATATCGGAACACACAAGGTCTCGCTGGATCCATATAGACTCGAGTCAAGGAAGATTCTGGCTCTGATCAAGGAGTGCCTACCAGCGGATATGCAAATGGTTGAGAAAGCTAGCATAGACGAAGTCTTTATTGACTTGTCTGCTCAAGTCCACAGCATTCTGCTCCGGAGGTTTCCTGAACTGGAGGGCCCACCGCCTTACGACGACCCAACCGAAAACCTGCCTGTGCCTCCAATTACTGCCTTGGATTGGAAAGCCGACGCGTTAGTGGACCTCGACGATGCCGAGGCTGAAGTTGATGACCCTGATTGGGACGACGTGGCTATCTTGATCGGATCTGAAATTATACGAGATATACGGGCTGAAATATACCGGAAACTGCGGTATACCTGCTCCGCTGGTGTAGCGAGTAATAAAATGCTCAGTAGTAAGTATTCCTGTAACGTTGTACATCCGTTCTGGCAGCGTTATTGCTCGAGTACGGTCCAGCTTTGTGCTCTGACATTCTTCCCACCCGAGCCTCCCAAGCAACACGTCAAGTTTCTGTAACGAGCAGCCATTCTCTAACCTTTGGTCTATTATAGAGTTGGGCTCCGGTCACAAGAAGCCCAACCAGCAAACGGTGATACGAAACCGGGCCGTCCAACGGTTTCTGTCGGACATGAAGTTCACTAAGATCCGAAATCTAGGAGGGAAGCTCGGCGAGCAAGTCAAGTCAACATACAATACTGAATCAATAAAGGACATGCTTGCTGTGTCGGTAGAGGATCTCAAGCTCAAATTGGGGGACGACACAGGTGTCTGGTTTTACAACACAATACGCGGCAGCGACTTGAGTGAGGTCACGTCACGAACCCAGATCAAGTCCATGTTATCTGCTAAATCGTTTCGGCCGAGTATCAATATTGTTGAGCAGGCTGTGAAATGGCTGCGCATATTCTCAGCTGATATTTTCTCCCGCCTGGTTGAGGAAGGGGTTGTCGAAAACAAACGCCGACCCAAGACCATTCAATTGCACCATCGCTCTGGAGGTCTGACCCGCTCACGCTCGAGTACCATCCCGCAAGGCAAAGCCCTAGAGGAATCTACATTGTTTGGTTTAGCCGAACATATGATGATGCAAATACTCAACGAGGGGAGTGTTTGGCCTTGCGCTAACCTGAGTTTAAGTGTTGGCGGCTTTGAAGATGGGATCACCGGGAATATGGGAATCGACGCCTTTTTAGTGAAGGGCGACCAAACATCAGGGTCAAAGATGACATCGCGCAATGGATCACTCAGCTTATCCTCGCATGAACCTCAAACGAAGAAAAGGCGCGTTGAACCTTCTGGGATCCAACGGTTCTTTCCCAGGAGGGAACCAACCTCAAATAGGGATGATATTGGCGGTCAAACCGCTGCCATCGACTTGGACCACAGCCGAAGCCATGTCGACAGTTGCTCAATCGAATCAGGCAGCCGCCTGGAGCCAACCACTGACTTTGGGTGTTCGAAATGTCATGCAAGGCTAGATAGCGCCGAGGCATTGCAAAGTCATATGGATTGGCACTTCGCCAAGGATCTTCACGACGAGGAGTGTGGCAAGTCAACATTCGCCAGCGGTAAGCCCGTCATCCCACGCAGTGAAAAAAGTACGACGCCTACGCCTCAGAAGAGACACCCCAATGGCGGCAGTAGCAAAAAGCTGGAGCCAGGGCAAAGTAGGTTGAAGTTTGGATAGCGAATGAACGCCCGAAAAGGTTCGCATGCATACAGATTACATCAGTCAGTAATAGTAGGGCTCAGCTTCGTTTCCTTCTACTGGCTTGACGGTGATCTTCTGCGATGAGAACTGAACTGGCCAGGCGAATGCTAGAGGAGGTTATGGTGCGAGAATGCCCTGCTCCTGCTCCTGCTTGAATGTGACCTTGAACGGGACCCGGAGTGGTAGCCAGAGATCCAGAGTTGGGAGGATGCGACTGTGGATGTCTGCTTCAAGGCTAGACTGTGAAAAGTTCCGTAAGGAGCCTTCCGCAAGACCGAAACGCAGGTCAGGTCGCGCAACCCTCAGCATTACAGCTAGGCAGTTCGTGATTGCAGCACCTGCACCTTATGACACACTTCAATTGGCTATGCTGTACTGCAAATGCTCATACAACACTGACTACGCACCAAATTTCGAGAAGTGGTTCGCATAGGACCAGAGCATTGAGGTCCAAAAGGGGACGAGGGTCTGAATACATATTCCTGAATACGGATTCCCGAGGTCCATGATACAAACCTCACAGCATCCCATTGGACTCTATATTAAGCTGTGAATGGGATGGCGATGCGACGGATCTATCAGGTGTGAATATGGCCGGGGTAGCTACTACTCGAGCGTTCGCTTCTCTTGCTATCTGAGTGTCTCTCTTACCCCCGGTCAACATTAGTTGCATCGACGGGCACGAGAATCATGGCGAGAAGAAGAAGAGGTTCTTTACCCTTTACCGCCCTGTCGAGAGTAAGCATGTACGCAGTACGAGTACGGAATGCCTACGATACCTACGTCTCTTAGGTCCAAGGAGCAATGAGCAAGCTTGCCGATGATTGGCGCAGACAACCCTTGGGCATCCAAAAGTGGAATGCAGATCGAGAGTACGTTGGGCCCTGGCGCATTGATACCCAACCCAATCTACGGATTACCCATTGCACCCGTCGCTATCTTTTGCAGCAGGGAGCGTCTTGGATGTCTTAGTCGAGTTTCTCATAGCACCATCCACATCGGGATGTCCCTTGACACGAACTTGACTGGCCCATAATAATAGCGATGAATCATCACATGGCTCTGAGCAGGTAGGGAGTTTACTGCTACCTCCGGCTGCTAGTACGAGTACGCAAGCATCGCAAACCGATTCATGGACGTTAATGCCGCTTCGAAGGGCGCTTCTAGTGTTTAACCGGTAAGCTAGCTAGCCAGTGCCACATTTGATCCACTGACCTATGACGAGGGAAACATCGCGACTCTGGACGAGAGTGAGCACGGAAGGATGTCAACCGTGACAGCACTCCCTATTCGTTCGCCCTCGTATTGTCTATGCGAGTTGTCTTAGGAAGCACATTGAGTGTCATGTTAGGATGTTCAGAGGATGGTCGGTCCAGTCCGGTTTTTCGTGATCTCATCAGTCACAGGAGAACTGGAACGTTGAACAAATGGGAGTCAAGTGGAGCAAAGAGTGGCATGCCAGTGAAATAGGCAATGCCGCCTGTAATCTCTGTTAGCAGATCGGATAGCTGTCGAAGCCGCAGCGAACATGAGGCTTGCCGAATGAGTGGACCGTGACAGTCGGCTTTGTCGTTTCAAGAAATCGCTTGTTTCTTTTCGTTCTGTGGATCACGCTCGAGTCGGCGCAAGATCAGGGCTCCTTGCCATCTCTTGGCGTTCATCTATCCTCAGTCGAAACGGCAATCCACCAGGGACAGCCGTCCATCACCCAAGGAATCGGGGTTTCGATCCGAGTTACGAAGCGTGTTTTTCATACAGGACTTCGTATTTTTAATTTGTTCACCGACAAACACTCAATCTCGCATAACATGTCCGTTTCGAGCCCCCAGCAGTCGTATGACTGGATGCTCTCCCTCACCGACTCCGCGAGGGAAAAAGAGCCTGGGTGCCTAATTCCTGAATTCAGACAGCTCGTCTGTCTCCCCTCGACATAAACAGCAGAAACAGCAGCTTGTGCTCGTGTAGAAAGCATCTGTACCTGATCGAATTCCAACCGGAGAAATAGGACTTAAAGACTTCGGGAGCGACGCCCGTCAACACCAGGCTCGTGACCCTTTAATCACCACGATGCTCTGGCATGTAAGTAGGCGTCAGGCAGGAGTAGGCACGTAGAGGGAATAATAATAAAAGACTGGGACTCCCGACACCAGATGCTACCCACTACCCACCACGACACTGCTTCCGCATCATGTCCGTCTCTCGTTTGGCCATAAGACCTCACATGTTAGTAACTGAGCACGACTTTACCCGTTGGTGACTGTTGTTGGCGCCCTTGTGCTCCTCGCAGTCCCCAGTCCCACTCCCGTTCTGATCCTCTATACGGAATAGACCATGACGGTTCTGATCATCCCGCGACGGCTCCCATTGTTGCGCTCGTTCCTCCCGTCCACATAGAGTAGAGACCTGCATTTCATCGGCTGTCTGTGGGCCGGTCTTTTTCCTTCCCGTCTTGCTTCCATTCATTCTTTCTTTTTCTCCCCCGCTTTCCCTCGCCCTCACAAGAGCCCGCCTGGCTAATTCGATTGGTCCCTCACCCTCGAATCGCTTTCGCACACTACAAGTCTTGTCCAGCCAGTCAAAAGCTCACACGCACGCCTCCGATACGGTGATACTGCTCCACCATCCTGGTACGTAGTGTGTAGGCTAGATAAGTACCTGCGGTAGGTATCATGGATGAGAATGAATTGCTACCTAGTTAGGCATTGTCTTCTCCCGGTTATGCCTATTCTTGAATAGAGGCCGTGTTTTTCTCTTTTTTTTTCTTCGTTTTTCTTGGCTTTTCGATCTTTCCATGATTGTCTCCTCTTTCACTTACTCACACGCGCTCACACAGATGCATACAACAGCGACTCACCCTCGCCGCCTCAGTGAATGCAGGATAGGTATGTAGTCATAGAGCGACACTGGGGCATTCATCACACCTCCCTATTGAGTATCAGCATCAGCTTCAATACGGAATATTGGATCATTCAGTCCGTCAGGACTGTGCGAAGCCACTCCCTGGGCTTCTTGCAACCACTCCTTCGTACTTTGTGCCTCTCACTCACCCGTTTTGTATCTCAAGGGTGCCTATCAGGACGGTTCATCGATCCCTGTCCAGCCCTCCGGCGTAGAACTGTCCTGCTACCTGGTATTGTCTGACGTCTGTTGCCATCGAGTTGCGACTCTGTGTGAATATAATCCGTCTTATTGGTTGGCGAGTAGGACCTCAATTGGAAACTGTGTTCCTCCGAAGTTGTGTGCTTGATTGCTTGCTGCTTGCCTGCCCGCCCTGCCCGCCTTCCTGTCTGGCCTGGTCTGACCTTGCGCTGCTCCGAGCGTGTCTTCGCCCTTCGCACGCTTGCCGCGGACCCACGTCCTGGCCGGTCCATGTCCACTCCACTTGATCCGTACATCCAGCTGCCCCTGTTGCCCCATTAGGTACCACCTGCTAGCTCAAGTACGCAGCAGTAGCCCCGGCCAAGCCTGTACCGTACCTACCTCTGAAGTAACTATCACCTGCCTACATGCGTACCTACCTTCACTGCTACACTGACGGCCTCCTTATATCACTACGGCTATAAGTACCCAGCAGCACGCTAGCTCCAGTACACCTACGGGGCCTGTACCTGCTACCTACGGGGGTGCACCACCTGCAACTGGGATACTACACTACCTGTGTCTAGTACTTAGTGTAGTGTACCTACAGTAGTAGGTCCGGTAACTCTTACCTATCACTGCCATCGCCACCCACCACTGACCAGAATCCAAGGTCCCAGCCCAACCCCCCGAGCCTTTTTCTCCCCCACCGCCCACCTACCTGGGTATTCTCCCTCACGCTTCTTGGTCTCCTTCTTTTCCTTTCCTTCATTCCACCATCCACCTTCCTGCCTCTCTGCCGACCCCAACTCCCTCTCTTTATTGCTCTCTCTCTCTAGCACCTGTCGACTTGGATTACTCCGTATTCAGCTTCGAGATGGCCCGCAGACCCCCGCCCACCGGCAGCAGCGTGTTGCCTCAGCAGCAGACGAGTCGCCAGAACGAATACTTCGTACCAAGGGATGGTATCGACCGTGAAGTCATCACGGCCGACATCTGTCGCTACCTTGGTAACGATGCGCTCGTAAGACCCGGTACTTACGAGGTATGTCGTGCCATGATCATCCCCTACGACGTTATATTCGGCCTATCTCTCTCCTAACTGGACTCCGATGATGCAGAACCCCGAGAATGGCCAAGTCATTCAAGGCTATTTCATCAACGCATACCGCAATCTGACTTCCGTGAGTCGACTTGTCGCTACGCCGTGGCACCCACCGTGCATGCGCTGACCCGGGTTTGCCGTGCTCTAGGCCATGATTCAAGACTTGAAAGCGGATTCTGAACGGTGGGATCTGGAAAGGCGGCAACAGTCGGCGAATCGTAATACCGCCGGCGGAGGTACTATGGCCTCGAATGGCGTGTTTATTAGATCCTCTAACACACCTCCAGCCCAGTATCGCAACTCAGATATACACCAGTCGCGACAGTATCACGGTCCGACAGACAGTGCCTATCCTCCTGCGACTACCGCTGGCGAGCCTTTTGACAACGGCCCTGGTATAAGGTACCCAGGAACCGGTTCCTCAGGTTATACCGGAGCTGCCAGTTCATATCCGCAGCAATATGCGACTTCACCGGGTGGGTATAACCAGCACGCTTATACTGCCAATCCAGGCCAGTTTGCGCCTCCTCCTAGCAACGTGCCGTCCTATGGAAACCATCCACCGCCCGCAGGATATGGGCAGGCCGCCCAAGACCCTCCGTACAACATCGTGGGCGCCAATCTCCGTGCTGGCCCCCAGTCTCAACCAGACCCGTATGGCAATGATCCTTACGGCGCCTCTAGGGATCCCAGGGGCGATCCCAGAGACCAGAGAATACCCGTGACTACTTCTATGCCGTCCAACAGGGCTACTTATACAACAGCAGGACCCCCCTCTGGGCCGGGATATCCTCCTACTTCTGGACAAAACACAAACTACTATCCGCCCAATCCACCGGCAGGCAGTGGACCTTATCCCCCACCAGGACAAGTACAGCCAGGAGATCCGTTCTACGGACGTGGTGCGTACAGCAAAGGCTTCTAACGTCACAGTTCATTCTGATTATTTAGCGTCTCCAGCAGGCACGGCAACCTACAGTGCCGCTCCAGACCAGCAGTATGAAAACATGCCCGCCCATGAACACATGCCAGGATCTTCACAAAGTACCCAACTGCCAGCCAGTGGATCGTCGCAGCACCACAGTGAACATGACAGCGTTGATCGCCACTCTGATCCGAGACACCCTCATCGATCTCATCGAACTGTCCGGTAATTTGTTGCCAGAAGCATAGCCTTGGAGTTCCGGACCCGACTGTTTGCCTGCCTGCCCTGTGAAATTATTCATTTGTTTCATATCCGAGGAAAGGACCGATTATAACCAGCCATGGTCAGCGGAGTTATCTATTATCCCAAGGATAGAACTGGATTTGACTGAAGATAATACCCAATCTTTCAGAGTTGCAAGTTGCACACTTTCTTGAATAATGCTATTGGACATCCTGATCCCGGTTCAACTACAATCTACCCCTTGGGCCGCCTGATGTCGATTTATCGCACTTGAGTTATTGAACCACATTGGACCCGGCGCAATACCTGGAACGGGCTTGCCACGACTTTTGCACTTGACCGGCCGTTCTGCTTGCCATCCCATTTGCACAGTGGCCCTCAGGCGATTATGGGCATTCACAAATCCAGATGTCTTCCTTGTTTTCCTTTCCTCTCTGCTTTCTTTCTTCCTTTCATCTTTTCTCTTTTTCCTTTTCTATTTCTAACAGAAGACCATCTTCCGTCTATGGTTACTGGCGTGGATGATACCGCGTTCCCTCTGCTGTCCGGATCCAGCCCAAGCTTGGAGGTGTTTTACTACAATCCTATTTCCCCTGGTTCCCTTGCCGGTATGGACGAGAGTTGCGGTGGAGTATGCGGTACTACGTTGTGCTAATAGACAGGGCGTGCGATCCGGACAGCGAGGTGAGCTTTTGACGACGGCTTGTATATATATGCCCAACCTCTGCGAAGGAGTTTCCCATCTTGTTCCATGCGTTTGCCTAGCATTTGCTCCGTGGATGACCGCTTTATCCCTGCCAAGCAGCTCACTGACGCACAGAATGATACTGGACGACGGACAGTGTCATTTCTCCCATGGATTGTTTTTTCTTTCGAGGATCCTGCCTGAAAGCCCGTGGATATTTATACCTGGACCATACCCCTGGATCTCTAAGTCGTTACCCGGATTCTCTACAACAATCTCCACATGCCATGGGATTTGACGTTCGGCTCTCTTCTATAGGGCTAGTCAGGCGGATAGGTTTCTGTGTAAACCGTTGAGTGCCGCTAGTTCCTTGGATGGGTATGAAGAACAAGGTGAGATATGAAGAATTTCTGTGCCATTTCCGGATTTTCTATTGCTACGAGCCCTCTGCCGGTTTTTATATCCTGTCAACTTTGACAGGATTCGGGCTCTTTTCAGACCCTATCATTTCCTGGTCGCTGAACCACTGGCTTCCAGGAAGGCTCCATCATTATCGGCCCCTCGAGATGTTGTCATTACATCTCTTTATGTCCGGAGTCACCCAAGAGCCCAAGCCCTTCCCCCTCCGAGGATCTTGCTAGGATAGAATTCCATCATGTCCGTCAGGTCCATCCTATCTAGGCTGCTACACGCCAATTGTGCGTGGAAGCCAACCGTCCGCGACTGGCTACATCAGATCTCTTCCGCCGGAGTCGAATTCTTTGCGCATACCGTCTGTCTTTCAGCGTCTAGTTCCTGAGAGACCTTTCTACATGTCAACGAAGCCGAGGAGCATTGAGCCATGGATTATTTTGCACCGTGGACGACTTTGTGTTGCGTCATGTTCGTGAATCTCATATTGTCTCTTTGTTTGTGTCTGTTCTACTCGCATTTCAATATGTTTTCTTCTACTACTTACCTTGATTGGCCTGGATCTACCTGGTACTGGAACGACGTGCTTTGCGGATACTAACCACAGGAGAGTTTTAGGAACTTGTTTCACACTGGATTCCAAGCATGCGGGAACAAGATGCTGGGTCCTTGCAAATGGGAGATGAGCCGGTCGTCATATATTGTGTGGTGGTTCCTGATGATGGGAGGCGAGGCTGGGTATGATTTGCGAGCGATTAAACAGGCCAATGAGGTTTCTTTGCACTTTTGGGGGGCTGTATCGTCTGTGGTGTAAGAAGCTGTTGTGATGTTACAGAGTCCGAAGTTTGTGCTGGAATAATGGGTTATGTTGGGTCGTCGGGAGTCTTTGCGACAAATGATTGATACTGGTTGTTCCTCCTTCCTATATGCGCTCATGTTCGACGGTATCAAGTGCACAATTGCCCTACCTGTTGTTTACCTGGGAGACATCCCCTATCTTGCCGTCCTGGTCTCTCTGCCGACCCTTTTATTTTGAATTTACGATTGGGCTTGGGTTGACCAGGTAGGGAGGGCATCACCTCACTAGGAATGGTATGTACCATGTCTTGGCGCCGTCGGCTATCTTTCGATGAATATTTCGTACTTCGTACTCATGACTGTGAATGTCGTTCTTTGCATCTATCTTTCTCGACCCTCCCACCGTCTCCTTAACACCTCCTCTTCCTTCCACCCCTCTTCCCCTCTCGTGCCAATGTTGCCTTGCGTGCTGTGGGTCAAGGTAGAGCGACTTTCAGGCTCATTAGTGTAGAGTCTAGATACATAACAACACGATATCTGACGTCCTTGCCGGTTGAAGGATTGGTTAGGCGTCATTGAGACGGCCTGACGAACCTCAACTACATTCCGTCACGAAACTGTGAGTCCAGAGGTGGCGTGTGTGTTTATTGCAGTGAAGTGGGTGGTCATGCCGAATAGGTAGTAGATAGATGACTCCCTTCACCGAGCACACCCACGAAGTCAGGGTTTTCTTCTACCGAGATCTCTAGCGAGGGCTGCAATATGCGTACGATCGCACTTCGAACCCTACCTGCCTACCTAGAAAATGCAATGTGACTCGGGCGGATGAGTCGCCTACAGTAGGTACAGTAGGTAGGACGCAAGACAGAATCCCTGCATCCTGGCGTGCCGCTCTCCACAGTTTTTTTCTCGGGGTGAGACTATTTATTATGTGCATTAAAGGTACGGGTGCAGTAGGATCCAGGATTCTTTTCCGCACCCAAGAAGAAGCTGGATGTGTGTACCTTGGTTGAGGGCAGATGTGAATCATTTTGAAACAGACGGAGCCAGGCACGGAGCATCTTGTGGTGTTGTGTGTTTTTTCTTATCTGTGAGGAGGAGTGGTGCGGGTTTTATGTCGATTCGGTCATGAGCTCCACACGGGTATGAGTATGAAGAGTCTTTTGGACATCTGTCACCAGCTTATTTTCTTGAAGGTGCGAGGTAACTCATAAGCTGACGGTATTTTATATTGATTTGAATCCCTGCGTGTGACCGAAAAGGAGATGTCAAGTTGGTAGCGGCATTCCGTAGGGATTCGGATCTCTCTAGAAGAAGCCGGTCCGGAACCCGATGGTACACTTTCCTATACAGAAAATATACAATGTTGGTTGTTATGAGCCTCCTTACAGGTTGGAGGCCGGGATTGTTATGAATGAAGTTGTTTTCTCCCGCATATTGAATGCGCGCAGTGCTTCCCGTATGTGTAATCCGTCTCGTCAGCGTTCCGTGCCTTACGGAATTCCTCGTACACGGGCGGAATCATCAAGATTGTCATCGGCGGATTACCTACGGATTACCTCGCAGGTTATTGGGCACCGGCCCTTGACCCCTCGCGACAGCTGCAATCAGCAGGAAGCTCGAGCCGATGTATGGCGCCAGCTGGTTGCCACCTCGCCCCAGGTGAGAGTGGGTCGGTCACGTTCTCAAACCGCAGCAACGGGGTACCTCATTGGAGGAAGACAGGTACGAGCTGGTACCTCGCAAATGCTGCGGGCTGTAGGTTCCTCCCAGGTACCCTCCTAGTGCACCCGTCGACATTCCAGGACGCAACTACCGCTGATAGACAGGTGAAAATTGGGCTTGTCCGCTAAGAGATAAGAGGTACCCCTCCATCCCCAAACCTTCCAATCAGTGCCGCGCTCCACATCAATCAACACTTTGTGCCGTTGATAATTTTTTTCTCAGGTACATGTACCTTTTTCTCCCTGTCCGTCCGCCGTGGCCCGTCTGTTGAACTTTTCCATCCAACGAGCTAAGGCAGCTGGGTTTTAGGTACCTCCCGTGTTGCTGCATGACCGGCCTGTACTTCGACTTCGCACTGCATTATTTTGCTAGCTGAACCCTCATCCTCGTGAATCAATCTTTCTTAAGCCCATTCCGAGCCTGGCCTGGCCATCCAACCGCTCTCATATTCACAAATCCGGTACGGAATCCTCAGCACCAGCACCAGCATCACGACCGAGCCCACCATCGACGACAACGTCACTCGGTCTCCCTCTTCTGCTCCATCCCGATGCTGTCGATGGCAGCCTGATGCCAGTTGATTTCTGATTCATTCATTTCTATCCCTCCGCGGCCGACATCAGTCTGTGACTCTTACTGTTCCAGTTCCCTTGCCTAGCATTTTGGCCCGCCCACCATGGATGTCAACGTCGTCCGGAGTCGCATCGTCGCAACTCTCTCGGCTGATGCCAACCTTCGCCGGGCTGCGGAACTTGAGCTTAAACAGGTACGACCGCTCGTCCCCATCGCTGTCACGCCTTGCTGTGTCATGCGCCACTGCAGGCCCCCGAGCAACCCAGCCGGACTGTTGTTTACTCTTTTGTTTACCCGTTGCTGATATGGTATTCGCGACCCCAGGCCGAGGGCCATCCAGGCTTCACCGATGTCCTCCTTGAAATTCTAAGCACCGAGTCCGATGACTCCGTCCGCCTGTCTAGTATGCTCTATTCCTCCTCCCGTCGCTTGCTGCGTCGCAGCCGTCTCGGCTCCCTTCCGTGTCTAACTAACTGTGTACAGCCGTCATCTATCTCAAGAACCGGACGAATCGAGGCTGGGCCCGGAGCGACCACTACCCCGAAGATCCCCTAATTGCCGACGATGAGAAGCAACGCTTTCGCGACCGCATACTCCCCATTCTCGCGAGCTCTCGCGGTCCCGTCCGACAGCAGTTGCTGCAGCTAATCCAGCGAATCCTACAATTCGACTTCCCCGACAAGTGGCCTACTTTCGTTGATGTCACCCTGCAGCTCCTCCATGCCAATGACCCCTCTTCGGTTCTCGCTGGTCTGCAGTGTTTGCTTGTTACTTGTCGCGCATATCGTTTTAAGGGCGGCCAGGATGCCGGCCGACTCGACTTTGACAAGCTTGTCGAGGCCAGCTTCCCGCGACTGCAGGAAGTTTGCAACGAATTGGTTAACCAGGAGAGCGACGAGGCTGGAGAAATGCTTCATATCGCTCTCAAGGCTTATAAACACGCCACATGGGTAAGTCTCTTTCTTTCGTGTGGGATGGAGCGTCTATGTGACGCTTTATTTTTTTTCTCTTTCACACGCTTCGGTTACTAACGGGCTGGTAGCTTGAACTTTCTAGCTATTTAAAGCAACAGGAAGTCAACTTAGGCTGGTGCACCATTTTCTTGCAGACGGTTTCTAAAGCGATACCCGCCTCGGCTATGCCAGAGGATGTCGAAGACAGAGAGCGTCACCACTGGTGGAAGGCGAAGAAGTGGGCTTATTTCAACCTCAACCGGCTCTGGATCAGGTAAGTCGTTTTTAAGCCTTTCGGGCTGCTCTGTAAGTCGCTAACAACAACATCCAGACATGGATCTTCTACGGCGCTGGTAACAAAGAACGACGAAGCAGCCCGGTTTGCCAAGGAGTTCGAGTCCACGGTCGCACCCGAAATCTTGAAGTACTACCTGACAGAAATCGAGAAATGGGTTTCGAAGACAACATGGCTCAGCAAACCCTGCCTCTCTTACACACTTATCTTCCTCGACGAATGCTGCCGACCGAAGTCTACATGGAACTTAATGAAGCCGCATCTCAACAACCTGGTTACACACCTCGTCTTCCCTGTTCTTTGCTTGAGCAAGGAGGATGTTGAGCGGTTCGAGGATGAGCCGGAGGAGTACTTACATCGCAAGCTGAACTTCTACGAGGAGGTTTCTGCGCCCGATGTCGCCGCCACCAATTTCCTCGTTACCCTCACGAAGGCCCGCAGGAAGCAGACTTTCGAGCTGCTTCAGTTCATTAACAGCGTTGTTAGTCAATACGAGGCGGCGCCTGCTGAGAACAAAGACCACATTGCGAAGGAAGGTGCCCTCAGAATGATTGGTACATTGGCTCCCGTGCTCCTCGGCAAGAAGAGCCCTATCGCCGACCAAGTCGAGTATTTCCTCGTGCGATATGTTTTCCCCGATTTCGAGAGTCCCCAGGGCTACCTTCGTGCCCGTGCTTGCGACACCATCGAAAAGTTCGAGCAGCTCGATTTCAAGGACCAGAACAACCTGCTCCTTATTTACCGTCACATCCTCGACTGCATGGCTGATAGGGACTTGCCGGTTAGAGTCACCGCATCATTGGCTCTGCAGCCTCTTATCAGACACGATGTCATTCGTGTCAGCATGCAGCAAAGCATTCCTACCATCATGCAGCAGTTGTTGAAGCTAGCTAACGAATGCGACATTGACGCCCTTGCGAACGTTATGGAAGATTTCGTCGAGGTATTCGCGACCGAGTTGACTCCCTTTGCTGTGGCCCTCAGCGAGCAACTGAAGGACACGTACATGAGAATTGTGCGCGAACTGTTAGAAAAGAACGAAAACCGCAACGACGATGATGGCGAATACGGTGACTACTTGGATGACAAGAGTATCACGGCTCTCGGTGTTCTCCAGACTATCGGCACTTTGATTCTTACCCTAGAAAATACCCCTGAGGTGCTCCTACACATCGAGGCTGTCTTGATGCCTGTAATTCAGATCACCCTGCAAAACAAGCTCTACGGTAAGTACACCCCCCTAGCTCTCTAACGTAGCCTCTCAAAAATAGGTCTTACTGATTATGAATTAGATTTGTACAACGAAGTTTTCGAGATCATTGACAGCTGCACCTTTGCCGCTAAGGGAATCTCGGGCACCATGTGGCAAGCGTTCGAACTCATCCACGCAACCTTCAAATCCGGTGCTGAGCTCTACCTCGAGGACATGCTCCCTGCTCTCGACAACTTTGTTCAGTACGGTGCGCCGCAACTGGTTCAGAAGCCTGAATACATTGCCGCGCTGTACTCGATGGTCTCTGACATGTTTGAGGACCAGAAGGTCGGCGGTGTTGACCGAATTTGCGCCTGCAAGCTTGCTGAGGCTATGATGCTAAGTCTCCGGGGTAGCATTGACCAGTCTGTCACTGGCTTCATCACGATGGCCATGACGGTTCTGACTGGAAACGAGGTCAAGGTTCGGTCTTACAGAATCCATCTCATGGAGATGGTGATCAACTCGATCTACTACAACCCCGTTTTGACACTAGCCGTCTTGGAGTCCAACAACTGGACGAACAAGTTCTTCAGTCTGTGGTTTGCCAACATGGAGCACTTTACCAGAGTTCACGACAAGAAGCTCTGCATCGTGGCCATCATTGCCCTACTCAGCATCGACTCCGCCCAGATCCCTGCCAGCGTGTCCACCGGATGGCCGAGACTTCTTCAAGGAGTCACCTCTCTGTTCAGATCATTGCCTGAAGCCATGAAGAACCGTGAGGAGGCCATGAAGGACGACTACAACTTCGAACATAACTTCGACCTGGATGACGAGGACGAAGACTGGGGTGATGACGAAACCAACTGGACAGCAGATGGCTCTGAAGAGGACCCGAGCGACCAGCGAAACGAGAATGACTCATACCTCAACTTCCTGGCCGAAGAAGCCCACAAGTTCAACTCAGTCGACCAGTACGACGGATCAGATGACGGCCTGGGAGAGGACAGTGTTCTCTTGGAATCTCCTTTGGACAAGCTTGAGCCGTACCAGTTACTGCGCGGCGCTCTTATGAGTGAGTTTTCAAAATTATTATATAGTATCCGGCTGTTGTGTTGTTACTGACCTTTTTTCCCCTCCAACAGAGATCCAACAAGAAAACCCTCAGTTCTACTCCACTCTGACTGCACATCTCACCCCTGACGACCAAAATGTCATACAAGGTGTCTTCAACCAGGCAGAGCTCAATGCTCAGGCAGATTTACAGCTGGCTTCTGTTCTCGGCCAGGGAGCGGCATCAAACGGCGGTAACTAAAGGTCTAGCCGACGATGATTCCTACCTGGGAAGACCACCTTAGCCTCATGAGCTCTGGTTGTATCTGATTAGCTCTAATTCACACACATACAAGCTTCGTGCGTGAGCAAGGCTTGGACGTTGTTGCAAGACTGTTGTGGAGGTCTTTTCATTATTTATAGTGCGTAGGGGGTTGACATGGAACGAAAGCCATTGAACTAAGTTGTAGCCGATTGGCATAGGGTAGCTTAGTAGCTTAGATGGGTAAGGCAGGCATACCCTCGTGTCGGGATTTGTGAGAGCACGACTTTACGTTGTTCAATCACTCCAAGGTTCTGAAGCTTGTCGAAAGAGAAAGAGAGGTCCAGAGAGAGAGAGAGAGTAAGGAAGGAAGAGGATAAGAGAGAAAAGGTGCAAAGAGTAGCTAAAAGAGGGGGGAGAAGGGGATCAATGAAAGTCCGATAACGACCAAATGGGATGAATGATGATTTTCAAAGCACAAAATAAGGTAGGGAAGTGCTAGACAGCGTTAAGTCCAACAAAAAAACAACTTCTTCCAAGGAAAGAATCCATCTATTGCAACGACAGCATAACGAAAGAAGAAACCGAGACCGGTGGGTTCTTTCCACACGTAAGACAGCAGTATTCCTGGACTGTTCAGTTAACTACTTTCACGGCTTGCTTTGATCGTAGGCAGATGAGATGCACCATTTGTGTTTGAAAGGAAAACACACGATCGTCGTTATGGATGGATACACGTGACGCTATCCGTCTGTAGGCTGTACGTTGCTGATCCGGATCTTCAAACCCCCCGCTGACGATCGCGCTTTAGTTCCGCAGCCTCATACATGTATGTACAGGTCGCAGCAGACGAAGGGTCTGGGGTGCAGCTGGATGAAGGACTCGTTGTGTTTGTGTGGGGACGTGATGTTTCGAGGTGCGTTGCGATATGATGGGTCTTGAAACAGGAGTCAGAAAGATTTCATGGTCTCTTCTCGCGGGTTCTATCTAGTATGCGTTACTCACTGCGCGAAAGAATGAGTGAACAAATAGCATAGAGGCAGCAAACATACGATATCACCAAGCAGTATATATGTAAAGAAGCCCCTCTCCGTCTCTCTCTCTCCTTTCTATACCACATTGTCCAACTCTCCTGCTCATAAACGAACAACGGCCCACGGTACCATCATCGCTACATCGACAGCCAGACCCTTTCATCAGAACCCTCCAGTGAGAAAAGACAATGGCTGAAATAGCATGCGTCTGCTGCGAATGCGATTATAATGTGCGCTGGAGTTGGACTGAGTGTTACTACTGCGGTCATGAGCTTTGCGAAATATGCTTTTTTGGTTGGGATTTCGGGTGGGAGTAGTCGGGAGGATGGGGCGATATCTTGACCTGGACGGGGTTATGGGGTGGGAGGCTTGGAATGTACGGGAAAAAAAGGGGTTGACGGGCTGGAGTCATCATGAGTTATGACTGCTGGTTCGGTGTTGGCTTGCAGATTATGGATGAGGAGGCAATGGTCATTGAAAAGGGGTACTGGACATGATGGGCTGGATATCTGACAAGCGCATTACTGCGAGACTGCGAATGAGTCAAGAGACTCCCCGTTACTGCGCGTCATTCGTTGAGATCACCGACCAGAGTGCCCCTGAACCCAAACTGCAAGCATGATACGTTTGTCCTCCACAGCGATGAATCAATACAATTCGCTTCAACCCAAACTCACGAAACAAAAGACCCAAAAAAGCAAGCATAAAGACAGTGATTGTTGAAGTGTTTCATTACTACTTTCATGAGTTTCTGTCGTTAATTCATCTTCCTGTCGTGAGATCGAAGTCCATGACTGCTATACTATGATTACTGTAATGCCGGCTGTTCGCAAATTAATAACCGAATAAAAATATCAAATCATCCCAGAGAAGAAGTCCCATCAGCTCAACTTCTTCGTCATAAACTCCGCCAACTCATCCAGCAAATCAATCGTCTCGGACGGACTCGCAATCCACGCCGTCGTCGCCACACTCCTCGCCTTAAAGTCATTACTGCCCGCACTCAGGAACTGATCGCCCACATGCAGCGTCTCCTCGGGTCTAATGGACACGGGCTTGCCCCCGTTCTTCCCGCTGCCAAACCACTCCTGACAAACCGCCACACCCCAGCTCTTATCGCCAATATCGACAAACACGTCCCGACCGCCGTTAAACGCGCAGAACGGCACGATCTTGCTCCGCTCCATCCCCGCAACGCTGAGCTCGAGGATCTTCTGCACGACCAGGACCGTCTCCTCGAGCGACTCCCGCGGAATCCGCACGTTCGGATCACTCGGGATGATACCGACGGCGCGATCCTTGCGCATGAGCGTCGCGGGCAACTTCATGCTCTTGACGCAGTCGCGCAGCGCGGCCTCGGCAACGTCGAGTAGGGACTTGATGCTCGCGTCTGACCAGGCCGCCATCTCGGCCGTGAGCCAGCGCTCCTGCGGAATAGGCGCGAGTAAATGCGGCGAGTCCGGGCTGAATTCGAACATGTAATTCGCCTCGCCGCCCATGATGACAATATTTTGTCTCTGCTGCGGGGTGAGGAGTTCGGATTGCGCGATGGCGTCGAGTAAGCCGTGCAGGCGCGCGTAGTACTGGTCTGCTTGCGTGTAGCCTGCTGCGGTGACGATGCCGATTTTGACGTTTTTGACCAGGAGGTCGATCATGCGGGAGATGATGGGGCTGTTGTGCTCGAGGGACTTGCCGTCGTCGTAAAGCGTGACGTCTCCGTCGAAGGTGGCGAGTTGGAGGGTGCTTTGGGTGGTCACGGCCATGAGTTGTGCTGTGTTGAGGATGAGACGGACGTCGTTGAAGGAAGGGGGAACGAAGCGGCGCGAGGAGATGTAGCGCTTTCGATCCTGGAATTTGAAGGCTGCTTCTAGGGGCAGTCTGGTGAAGAATGTGCCGATTGTGGGCACGAGGAGTTTTAATTTTGAGGTCATGGCGTTATTTTGGGCGTTTGTTACTATTGAGGGGTTAGTTTTAGTGAGTTTGAATGGTTTGGGAATGGGATTTACTGTGATCGTCGATCATGCGCTCTACGTCCCTCATGATCTCGGCGTAGCGGCCCCGCGCCTCTTCGGACATGGAGGCCAGATTGACGCTATCTGTCTGGAATACGCCGGTTGGCTGCGAGCACAACACGAAGGGGACTGCCAACAATCCCTTGATCCATTCTGATGAAATGTTAGCTTGGGGTCTATGAATGAGAAGAGTGGAATTGTGATGATATCTCTATGAGTCCTGCCCCTGGATTGTCGCCAAGACTCGGAGGTGAACGAGTCGCTGAGCGAATTGCACAGCTGGCTGGGCGGATAGAAAGGAGACGGAATGAAGAGTAAACAAGGGATTTATAATTACCTATGAATTGATCTCTCCGGTGCGTCTTGAGGGCATCTAGAACGAAGATGTCAGATCACGACGATTGCAACAGCTGTCGAATAGGGGGTTGCTTACATTCTACTCTGTACCGAGTCGTCATTGCGCCGATTAAATAGGAAGTCTCACGATAATAGAAGGGAGATAGATGAGGACAATTCTCAAAATAGTGAGTTGAGAATGTGTTCAGTTGTGTAGGTAGATTATGAGTTTTACTTGTTGAAGATAAAGACGAAAGATGGAAAGCGTTCCGTCTTTATATACGTAGTAATAGTCGAAGCGAGCGAGGTCTCCGTATGACACACGGTCGGGAAATCGGCCATGGCTAGTGGTCACCTGAGGGAGCTCCGAGACGGGACCTCGCAGGCGTTTGAGATCCGCCTATGCAGGTACCCAATAGTGCCCAGCATAGGCGCTATTCTAGCCCCTAGGCTCCCTGAACTATGGGCGGCCCTAATGCGATTGATAAGCAGGCGTCTACGGTTGCG
This sequence comes from Xylariaceae sp. X167, assembly GCA_028637775.1. Taxonomy (NCBI): domain Eukaryota; kingdom Fungi; phylum Ascomycota; class Sordariomycetes; order Xylariales; family Xylariaceae; species Xylariaceae sp. X167. The sequence continues at coordinate 141,285 of JAJFDK010000022.1, read as the reverse complement.
GCGTGCACTTTGATAACGCGTCTGATACGGCGATTACCGTAGAGTACGTTCTCAGAGTTAACACGCAGTATCGTACTTCCGTATAGATTGATTTTCTATTTATTTTTATTTTTTTGTTTACAAACCTGTTCTCTAGACAGGGATCCAATCTGCCCTTTCACTATCACACAGCATACATTAAATCCGTCTGTTATGTAATTGTAAGGCCCTTCTGGAGTCACCCGACTTACACGTGCAGCTCTGTCTCGGTACTTATTGGCGCAAGCCGTGCCGGTCTGATCCGGGCTGCTAGGATTGGAAACGGCCCGCAAATCACGCCGACTTCCTCTTATCTCTGAGCCGAGCAAGTGTCAAGATAAGGCTTACGAATCGTCGTCATCAAGAGGCCTCCTTACTTCCATTTCCTCCCTCACACTTCAAACCGACTGTTTTACATATATCAGGTAGATATCCTCAATGATACCTCGCCATTGACTCTTTTACTACTGCAATTACTGTTGATGGAGCAATTGAACACTGGCTGCAGCCATTGTACCGCCTCCCCTCGGCCCATTGGATCCCCCCTTTGACCCCTCTCTGCCCTCGTTGTTGACCTCCCCGCGACTCGTGACCCTCGAGACGTGCCAAGGCACATCCGCTTACCGTGATGTTTGAAGATGACGTCTTTGTTGACACGAAAAGATGCCATTCATCATACCTCTGGCCAAGGTGTAACGAAGAGTTGCCCATTCGGATCGCGATTCCTTGCATGTGTCATTACATAACTTATTGATGGAGATGTTCTCGAAACAGAAGTCGGTGTGAGCGCGGACGGGTCATTTCTGCCCAGGCATACGAAGTACGCAAGTTGCACTGCTACGTAGCCCGGCAAAGCCCGCAGATACCCCACGCATTATACTCCTTCTCCCGTCGATCGACAGCAGACACATCTGCAGTGTTGTCCGAAAGCATCGATTCGACCTCCGTGGCGTGGTTGAGGAATGCTTGCATCGCCACGCCTTGCGCCTCGTTGCCTTTGGTCGTAACAAGTGTTGAAGCCTTGTCGAAAATGGACATTGGCATCTAAGAGCTGAGCTGGAGATTACAAATCCCTAGGACCATATTGGATTTCCGATCAGGTTGCATGCTACCCAAGGCACGCGCGGCTGCATCAATCCGTATTCCGAGGACTCCTTGGCGAGCCAGCCGAGAACAATTCGCACTTCTTTGGTGCAATAGGCGAGCAAGATTCAGGTGGCGCTTGCATGGTATCCAAAAGGATATAGCAGTCCTGTATCCTGGACATCAGAAGCCCCTGTTTTGTCCGCATGACTGAACGCCTCATGGATACCGTTACGAGAGTCTCGTTCAAACTGCGGTGATGCGAAACACCATGTGTCCGTACGAGCGATGCCTCCTGGACGTATAAGCCGCCTGGAAGTTTATCCCATTGGAACTGGAGCCGCCTATTCCGCTGCTGCATTCCTGTCGACAAATGCGTTACTAGGAATCAGTATCATGCTGACCCTGAATGAGCTGGATGGCTTAGGACTATTGGGCTTCGGCCTCCAGTAGGCATACGCCGACAGGTCTCAGAGGGGGCAGGATCAGACAGATGATCGTGACATGTCACCGGGTCACCATGAAGCATTCAGGATTGGCGTCGCCCGCCGAACGACGTTGTTGGATCTAGTGAAAAACCATATGCCAAGGCTCGTAATGTGCTGAGACATTGAACTATACAGCTTCCACGATGGTCTCGACTTTACACTTGGGAGCCTTGCCCCTCACGACTTCATGTTTCCTCGCCAAACGCGCCATGGACGAACATGTCGCTTGACTACAACAGTCATTTTAACATGGCGGATGCGGCTGGATCGACTAATTCGGCTACAAGGTATGATACGTGCAGGTCGCTTGAAACCTTGAGTGAATCCTCAAAATACGCCATGTCCAGATGTCGAGCGTACATCATGATATTCTCTGAGTTTGAAACAGAAGTTCAGGGTGCGCAAAAGTGTTGGTACGGCAGACCAATTCGTGAAGGCAATCTGCAAGACTGGCGAGGAGCTTCGCTGAGCCGAACGCCATTGCAGTTACGATGTATCAGTTTGGTCGACCAGTACCTACTCAGCGACAAAGCCATCCAAATGGCTGCCATTCAGCAGTTGAGAAGTATGGAAAGACAGATATCGCCCTGTCGGGATATGGTCAGGTCCCGGATGGTCTTCTCCCAGTCCGCCTACCCGGTAGCTACCGGGTAGGTCTGGGCAAATGGCCGGGACGTCAAATGTGAGGTAACGCTGTGGTTGTGGTTTTCTACCATGATAAAACTAACGGGGCAACCATACTCCACAGATTGTCGAGTTCGTGATTGAGTACTTCGTATGTTATGGATATCAAATGGTGTCGATATTGATATCCTTGATGTTTCGTCGGAGACCTCCGCTCTGGGAGTCATTTTGAGCAGGGCGGAAGCCACCATCAAAACGGAACCTGGCGCTGAGAACACGCCGTCTGCCTCTAGTTCCCGAGTAATGATCTTACAATGAGTCAAAATAAGCGGAGAAGGATGAATAATCTTGTGGCTCTTTCAATGCGGCCCATGGCTGGCGTTGGTCTTTTCTGCCCCCTAGCAGAATTTTACAAGGAGCCTCATCCGATATCGCAGCACGAAACGCGTCGGCTTCACCGTGCGCTTCAGAGATACTGATCATGCTATGTAGATAGGTATCAGGCTTTGTGGGTTCCAAAATTCGAAATCGAGAAACTCCTGAGCCCCGGAGTCTACCGTGTGCTTTCGCCCGACTCCGAGTCGAAGGCAGTAGTGTTATGGATGGGAGCCTGGCTGCCGATAGGCTTGAGAAGAAAAGGGGTCATCATCCTGCCAAGAGGTCCTATCGCATGCATAGCAAGTATCTCACCCTTCATATGAGCTGTGCGAGCTGGTCACGGAGAAGTATGAATTTGGTCTGGGAATCGAACCGAAGGGGTACTGGATGGGCTACACATTTGTCGGCCGGTCATCAATTAGTCGGTCGAACACCTTCGACCTTTACATGCGTTCCATTGGTCGTGATAGCCACATACCGACGAGCGATCTAGTCGAAAGACATGGTCAAGTGTTAGTCGATGAGTGTGTGATGTTACTAAACCGTTAAACTTGAAAAGCAACCCGAGAAGGTGTTCATCAAAGAAGTTGGTCAAATCACACCTCAACAGCCCACATATACTTTTCACCACACCAGATACTAAGAAGTGAATGAGTCCTTGTGAGTATCACGTTACTTGAATTGGAGTTAGAATGGTGACCACCATGACTGGGAGTCTTTCATCGGTCGGTCAATCAACCGCTAAATAGCTGTCGATCAGACGAGGGAGCGGTCTGCGGTCGCTTGGTTGACAGGCAAACCCTAATACTGAACGGACCTGCGGACTGTCCTCCGGGATAGTGGCTGTCCAGTCCAAAGCTCCAGACGAGGAAGCAAAGATTAAGCGCCTCGGTGTCACTATCTGTATTGTATCAGGTGACTATACCCTGAATGCCATCCCGGAAGTCAGAAACTACGAGAACGAAGTTCTCGCGGGCATAGACGAAACGGTTTGAGACCGGGGATGGTTCGGATGGTTGAGGCAGGCGCTCACTAGCAGTGAGGCCGCTACAGAAAGGGGTCAGGTCTACCGAGTATAGAGACCTGAACTGTCCCCTTTTTCTCAACAGGGGAGGGACAGAATTCAAAGATCCGTTGCTCAATTCCATACTCGCTACGGCCACGCTTCGGCTTTGCCCGCGCTATGCAATTGTGCTACCTCTGTACGTGACTTGGTAGACGCCGTCACTCGGAGCTTGCTTTTCCCTACAGCAGTTTGGGCAAGCACAGGATGGGTGATGGCTCCGAGAGTTCCCAGATGGAATAGGACCTAGTCCAAAGACTGGCTCTCGATGGGAGATGTGGCGGTACTGATCTAGAATAGACTAAAGGACATTACACGACGATGGTAAGGACTGGACCTCCCTCTCGAAGCGTGAGAGGAACGGGAATCAGTGGCACTCGGCTCTATCCCTATCATACTGCCAGTACTACTATCCTATGCTATTTCCTATGTCGCAACACATTCCTCACATTGAAACCAATCCATGGATGTAGATGATCCAGGATGAGCACCCATGAGCTACCGGGTAGGTGGTCTAGGAGCTACGGTTACCTAACGTGTTGCTGGAGCCATGAGGCTTTCTTATGATCGTATCATCAAACATATATCCCTCTGTACATCGCGTTCCCTAACCTATCATGGCTATCGGACATGTGGTGGCCGCAGAGGGAGAAACATGCACTTGACTAAGGGCATCCCGACGCCCCAAGGGCTCAAAATTCGAGCGCAGTCTGCCTAATGCTGCGATGCCTTCATGGGCGCGCTCGACACTGGTCTGGCAAACAAAATCCATGCTCGAGGTGAGGGTATGTCTGCAAGGCGAGGACGCCATAGGCTCGAGAACTGGCCTGGAGTAGAGGTTCGCCCCCTTTTTTTTGTTGCTGGACCCTCTTGTGTGTTGTGTGAGTCGAACTGCTACGAATAACCTCAGACTTATATCAATAGAAGGTTATTTTACAGCACTTTGTCTCAAAAAATTCCACTTTACGAATCACCATCTCATTTCGTAAGGAGATGGAGTTTGTATCGCGATCGAAGACCGTTCCTTCAACTTCTCTCCAGACTCCAGAGTCTATGTCAACCCCGCCTCTAGAAGGCAGCACTTTCGCAAAGATAACTGCTTCAAACAATCTGTTGATGATGAATTTTTATCTGTACAGATTGTTTACTTCCAGTGTGACTGTTGCTAAGTCTCTATCTATTACAATATTCAAACTGGACGTGCCATTCGTTCAGTTCTCAGGAGGCAAGGTCCACTTGATACAGGAGCAAATCAGATTCTCACACTCATTTGTATTGGTTTTCAGTTCAAATTCAACCCCGTTCCCTTTTCACAGTAGAAAAAAGTCAATCCAGAGATAAGTTGCCCGTCATTCTCACGCTGGTGTTCTGACTGCCTCAGGTGCCTCAACCTCGTGAGTCGTGATTCCATTCTCTATCATCCTGACTAAGACCGATTACGAACCTCAAAACACCATCAACTTCTATACGATCTGAGCATCTTCCACGTCATTATCAGTCATAGCTGAAGGAAATAGAGTGCTGACGATGTGGAATCTTCAAGTCGACGTGGTCACAAGGAACAGGGAGAGAGACTCCGCCGGGACCCGTACATCCGGAATCAGGGCAGACAAGCGGACGCTACGGCGAATGATCACGTCCAGGATTTCCCCTTCCCGAACCCTCCGCACCTATCGGCATTGGGCATAAACTGACATTATTTATACTGTTTTATAGGGGGTGTCGCCGTATAGGGCCGGTTCTGATCGGATCCCCGGTCGTGCATGCGGGAGAGTCACCGCACTCCCGAGATAGAGCACACATAGCCGGGATATGATACACGAGCTATCATCAGCGGTGATAGGAGCCGATGCTGACTTGCTTGCTTTCTTGCTTGCTGCATGGCTCGCTTATGGGATAACGACATCTTTTGCCTGCCCTTTCGTCCAATGGCCTCGTGCATGCAGGGATGCCTGACAGGCCGTGTTATCCATGGCGACGAACGCCCCGGATCGATGGGCCTATATTTAATCCATTCGAGCATAGAATCTGAGGCTTGCAGTAGGCAGTAGTCGTCTCGGTGTCTCTGAAACAACAGAGCGAAGTACTCTGGTTCTTGCCTCGAAGTACCCAGACAGAAATGTCTCTGATAGGATGACATGCGCAGGCATGCAGGGGAGTCCGTCTATCCGACATAGCCGTGTTGTCCGAGATGCCTGCCAGAAGAGAGACCGTCATTCATCACGCGGCATCCTCGCCTCGCCACTTAAAAGCAAAAACCAGAAAAAGAGAGAGCGCGAGCGAGCCATGATCCGGAGTTCTGAGATGGAGGCAATATCGGCAAGGTTGGTTCGCTTCATATCTCGAGCGTCGTGATGTTCATGCTCTGTTGCGTCAGTCCGTCAGACTTGCGCAACCCGCCCTATAGAACAGCGGAATTATATCATTGGCATACAAGACCCTCCTATAGCAGATGCCCCTTGTCCTATATTTGCGATCGGGCTCTCTTTCTTGGGCAGTCCCGGGTACCGGGCAGAATAGATGAGCAGGAAGCAAGGATAAGGATTCGACAGCGTGCTTCTAGATTACCTGCTTGCTGACATTGGCGTCGCTGACAGCTTGGTGTGTGTGTGTGTGTGTCTGAGGTGAACAAATCAGGGCTCACCGAACGAGTCAAGTCGCATACGTGAATAGCATCAACACGACGAAGCGAGCCCAAGAATTCACGATGTCGGGAAAAAGTCGCCGTTTTCTCACCTGCATTGCAACCCCTCCTCGATCGTCTCTTCGTCTCTCGTCTCTCGCGTCTCGGGTCTTCCCCCTCATTCTTATCCGGGACGATATATAGGCAAATGACCAAACACAGGCAATGATGGTCGAAAGATAAAAAAGCAATGTTGCGCCATCCCCCCTCACGATCCCTTCCATCGTCGATTTTCCCTTCCACCCCCCCTGCTCCCATGACACTTCCCCATTAGCCAGCTGCAAGCCACCGACGCCACTGCTTCTATCCCGCACCCACGCCCAGACATCACGGAGACAGATGCTAAGTCAGCTTCCCTCGTCCGGGGTGCATGAGCTACCGCCCCTACCCTTGTGCCGGGCGGTGAGGGGTCCCTCATGCCACCCTACCCTGAAGGTATCTACCCTATTCCGTACGTACCTACATACAGAAGGACCTTTGGAACCCAGACCGAGGGCTGGGAAATACGAAGAGCAGAGGAGAGGAGAGAAAGGGAAGGAGAGGAAAGGCGGGGTTTCGGACGGACGTCCTGCGTACCAACAATGCGCTCGCCGATACTCGCCTGATGCTGGTTTTCGCGGCCGGCAACGGGACTGCCCAGTTGAGGTATCCAGTCCAGTTCCAGTCCTTGTCGCTTCCGAACGCGGAACCGACAAAAAAGTACATCCACACTACGATACAACACAAAAATCCCTGAACCAGGTCCAAGCTCCTTTTTTCATATCGCAATTCATAAATGTTCCCCCTGCCCAGCGATGCGGCTCTGGGAGCCAAGCCCGAAAGCCAAGACAAAAGAACCCAACTTTGCCTTGCTGCGATGCGAACAAGGGCGGGAAGCGGGAACGTGAGCAAGACCAAGAAGGGGGGAGGGGGGCGTCCCAGCCCTGAAGGCCAAGAGATGGGCGATCGCCTTCGCTCGCTTTAGTCGGCGCCATCAATCTCATGTAGGTAAGGATAAGTAACGTGCTTAGCTCATTTCTTGACCGCATGTATGTGTATGTGCCTAGAAAGATGTCAGATCGAGACCTGACTGATAAGCGAAGCATTGCGTTGCGTGAGATTCGTCGGTTTCGAGAGGCCAGATGGGTTTCATCCAAGGGCCGCTCCTATTCAAGGCTGTGACACCGAACTAGAGCGAGCAGCAAGCAAGCAAGCAGCCAGCTATCGGCGTGCATGGCTCTGTTAGGTAAGGTAAGGATAGGGAAGGGGTCTATCTTCCTTCCGGGTAACGCGTTGTCGCCTGATACTCGGTCCATGCGAGACGGCGGGGGGGAGCATGTCAGAAGAACACAGCCGAAACAACAACCTGCCTCCTCGCATGATGCCTACCTGCCAACCAATGGAACGCGCTCCACTTCCCAGCTGTGATCGTTCACCTGTATGTAGGAAGCTCACAAGCAGGAGTGAGACAAACCCCTGGATTGGATGACTATGAGTGATTTTCCGTCTCGAGGGCGCCGTGGCTCGGGTGCAGGACTTCTGACGGATTCGATCGCAAGTGAGCTACATCTTCAGTATGTACCGTCTTCCGCACCCGATGGACGAGATCTCTCAGTGACCATCTCGAACCGAGAGACGGTCTTGCAGCTGTGGCCGAGAGAAAGCGGAAAGTCGGGTGGATAATGCGCGGTTCCCAGGGGGTTTCGAGGCATCGTTTATCCATTCATGCAAGCCTGCGACTCCAGTTCTTCACAGCTTGCCAACCGCCACCACCCTATGTGGGCTGGCTGGATCTATAGTCCGTAATCCGTAATCCGGACGGAACACGGCTCACGAGAGGAAGAAGGGGGCTCCACGGTCGCATTGAGAGATTTCTTTTACCCGGGACGCCGTAACCGTTATCCGCACCGCAACCGCAACCGCAGACGCAACGCAACCCCCCACGTGTAAGTGCGCGTGTGGTAGGGGACAGGGGGGCAGGGTTCGCAATATATAACCCATCTCCTTGCCTATAGCCTTGCTGAAGCGACGCATGAAATACGATATAACGTACAGGAGTATGGAAAGAAGAAATCCTGTTTGTACGGAGTATGGATGAGGCGGTATAATGGCTTCGATGGTCATCAGTCGGCAGGCAGGCAGGATGAGATGTGATGGGGGATGCGGACTACTCGTATACATAGCGGTGATACGGAATATGTACAGCAATGCGGCATTAAACACCAGGCTGAAGCCTGAGTCCATGAATATCTCACACTATCTCCAGTCAACTCGGTGAGGTTATTCGCGATTACACATCCCGAGATCAAGTTAGTATCTGTATTTCGAAAACTCCCATGAATGCGATTCGTCGCGAATATCAACCAACAAATCCATATCATCCCAAAGAGACACACACAACCAGAACTTCCACCAGTATGGACGGAATATTCCCTACCTATAGCACCACTTCACAGCCATCACGCACATACGTAACCGCATTAACGCCGTTCTAAAAAAGGGAAGCAAGGCGCATGAAACCCAAGCTTTGCCGACTCCGGCAACCTGTACAGTTCCCTTTCTAGCTTCGTTTCTGTTTCAACGGCTGGCACTACCTACGCCTAGATAGATAATCCGTAGGTAGGTAGGTACTCGTGAAGACGACGAATTCCGTGATCTGCGGAATTATCTTCGGAATTTTCCTTCATGGCGTGACGGGCGTAGTGCCAAAGTGGGGAAAACAGCACCAACGGATCCTTTGGGCACTAGGATTCTCTCCTTCAGCCGGTAGGGATACCCAAGAGAGAGGCGGGAGCGAGACAGAAGAAGGAAAGAGAAGAAGAAGAAGAAGAAGAAAAACCGTTAACGACAATCCGTAACTACGACTAATCACGCCAATCCGTTACTCAAGGAGGTGAAGAACGCGAAGAAGAGAGATAGGGCCCCTCGCTTCTGATCTGATCACCGGCCCGCTAGTAAGAAAAAACGCCCTGTCTGTAGCTAAATATACCTACCACTTCCATCTCGTCCCAGCCCATGTCCGTCAGAAATCGGATCGACAGAACTAGGTAGATAAGTAGAACAGCCAGATACGATGCATTCGCCGCATTTATCCCGTCCCAACAAAAGCCAAGTACCTATCGTATCTCGTCTCTGGGACGGCGTCGAAAGAGACAGAGCGAGAAGAGAGAGAGAGAGGAGACGGCATGATGCAATCGGCACCGCACCGCAACGCAACGCAACGCACGCACGTCCCCTCGACCACGAAACCGAAAAGTTTGGGCTTGGCTAGTTCATGACCCTCGCCGTTGTTTCGTTCGGGTCGTTCGTTCGTCATCTGCAACCCCATTCATCCATCATTCTCACATGCAAGACCCCCTTTCAGCTTGCTTCTGAAAAGGCAACACACAAAAAGACACCACAACTTCAGTCCGTTCAGGTGATCTCATACCCAATAATCCAATCCAAGTAAACCCCCCGCGCACGCGTCCCCATCCCCCAAACAACAGACCAGCTTCAACTACGTACCTCCTAACTCCCTAGCGCCCGTCTCGGTTTCCGAGATTCGTTCGTATCGTATCGTATCCGTTACCTACTGCATCGTAAGAAAGAAAAGAAGGGAGGCAAAAAAAAGAGAGACCTGACGTAACCGGCTTAGTCTCACGATGCCCTCCTTCTCGGCCTTTCACGGAGACAACAACAACAACCTAACCTATGACAACATCATCATCAATCAGCCGGGGACTCATTGAACCACATCCCAACCACCCCGTCTAGTTATTCCGTCAGTTAATCCGTCAAAGTACCTACCTCCCCGGTACATATCGGAACGCGCAAACAGTAGGTGAAGTAAACACCCCCCCGTCAACCATCCCTAATTGGCCATCTTAATCGGTCCGGTATTTCGCGCTTCAAAAAAAAAAGTGACAACTGTGTCCCGTTTTTTTTCTTTCCTTCCCCCGCGGGGTTTCATCGAAAAAACGTACGTACCCTGTACTTGACAGCCAGACAGACAGACAGACAGACAGACAGACTAACCTCCTAATGTAATGGTAATGGTAATGGGGTGTGTGCGCTAATTCTCACGTTCCTATCAACCCCCTTCCCACCTCCCCCTCTTATCAGCTCCCTCGAGAGAGGTACGTAGTTACACCGCGCTAGACTCGACCAAACTGTCGGATCCCTCTCGCTCGCTCATGTGCCACTCGGCTCTTACATACGGTAACCTGCCCTGCCCTGCCTGCGAATCACGGCGCGGCTTGGGTTCTGTGAGGCTTGGTAATAGGTCAGGTCGATGTACTCGTAATCCGCAGGTCGCATCCAGTCACAGTCACGGCGCATTCACAGCAAGTCATGGGAGTAAGACGCCAGCAATGTAGGGAAAACAAGTCTGAATCGTTCGCGTTCAAACTCTATAGTTGACCTATCTAGACAAAGACGGGCTGGCTCTGGACAGGTGCTCCGGCCAGCTCTCTATTGGACTTGACTCTTGTGTCTTTCTTGCCAACTACCTGATACCATCCGTGAAGTCTTGACATCGAAAACGAGCCTTTCTCTTCCGGTTGGCTTTCCCTAAGCACCGAAACCTCTCACTGCCACCCCAGTACAATACACGACAACCGCATCATGGTTGTCGTAAAGCTCTCTATGAACCCCCTAACATTGAGGCCCGAAGTTGCCATCCTTGACGAATGTAGTATCTGTCGCCGAACCCGCGTAGGCAGAGACGAATCCCATAGGCCCGGTAAAAACCCACCACCGGTGCCTGGGTGTAGTATCAAATAAAGAAAGGAAAGAATTATGTACTTTCGGCAATCGGGCCACAATGTTTCTAAAGGGTAGTCGAATGCATGTAGACCATCCCCCCTATTCCCCCTTTGGCAATGCAAAATCAATCAACACCTCGCCCCGAACGCCGTTGTATGGGCCCATCTCTTGGTCGCAGAGATCCCATATCTCATGCAAGACAATGATTATGTACTTCTTGGTTTTGTTATGAGCGTGTTCGCAACACCTCTTTAGTAGCCAGGCTTGCCGGGCATCGGAGGCAGGCCGTGACCCGTGCTCATCGGAGGCAGATGGTTGTGGCAGAAGATCTTGCCAGTCGTGCTGTTTGTAGAAGCCTTCTTCGAGGCATCGATGTACTTGATGGGTTCGTCGTAGCTCTCGAACTGGCAGCATTCCGCATTCTTGAGCCATCGGTTCGTGACGACTTCGTTCATCGTGACACGCTTCTTCGGATCTGGCTGTAACATGTTGAGCAGGAGACGACGGAGAGGAAGCGGCCTGACGAATAAGTCGAAAGGCAAGAATCTGGGGTAGATATCTTTCGCCTCCTCGGGCTTGGCCGCTCTCTTGGCCTCAGCTTTATCCCAAGCGGCCACCAAATCCGTGTAGTTCTTGGGCACGACACCAACATTATTGGGCCCGGCCTTCTCCCACAGAGGCGCGCCAAAGATGAGGTAGATCATGACAATGGCCGAGCTCCATACATCCAGTGCCCGGGGATCGTACGCCTCCGTCTTGCTAATAACTTCAGGAGCGATGTACGGCAGACTGCCGCAGATGCCAGGCTTGCAAAGTCTGATCTCACCCATGCCGATGCCGCACTGGCCACCAGCCTCCCTTAGGCCCGGATGAATGCCAGAGAAAACCTCGGATACACCGAAATCGGTGATCTTCAACTTGCTGTCCTTCGTGATCAAGAGGTTCTCCAGCTTGATATCACGGTGAGCAATGCCGTTCTTGTGAAGGTAGTTGATGCCCTGGCAAAGCTGCTTGAACAAGCACACTCGGTCCACATCGCGACCCTCCTCTTTCAGGTACTTCTTCGCAACGAGACTGAAAAGATCGCCTTCGGAACAATACTCCATCACGTGATTCCATCGACCATGGTCGGTACACAATTGGAAGGTCTCGATGACGTTCGGGTGGTGCAGACTCTTGGCAATGCTGAACTCAGACTTGATCTTCTGCTCGTAATCCTCGTGGGACTCGAAAGAGCCTCGAGAGCGGAACTCTTTGACAGCGTAAAGCTCTCCAGGATAGCCTCTTCGTTCCATGAGACTAACCTTGGCCGTGGCGCCCTTTCCTAGATGCTTGCCGTGTCGACCAAAGATGTTATGGTACTCATACTCTTTCTGAAGGTCGCCAACATCGATGGTGAAGTCATCGGGGAGACTGAGACTCAAGCGTCTAGCTTTCATTCCAGTTCCAGCATCCGGTGGGATGGCCCACGGCTGGCGCGTCAGGTCATTCTCGGCATCCTTCTTGCGCTCCACGCTCTTCGCGCGACGAGGTTCCTGGTTTCGAACCGCGCTAACAAAGTTGACCTTGTGGCGGAGGGAAAGTCCGGTTAGAGCTCGGTGCTTCTTCGCAGGAGTCTCCAGATATTCTCCCGAGGTAGGGCGTAGAGAAGCGTGAGACTCGGGCTCAATAGTGTCGGGAGCCGACGGCGGCGTGTTGGATCTTGTGGTCGCAACTGATCGGTGGTACGAAAACCGACGGCGGCCATGGGATCCAAATAGTTTGCTGCTCGTGCTGCTCGTTCCCAGGTTGCTCTCGGATGTGCTAGCGCTACTATCGATAGACTCCTTGGCCGGAATGGGAACAGGGGCACTACCGGCGCCTTGCTCCTCGGCGTGGTGATTGCCACGTCGTAAAAAGGACATGGCTTTGGACAATGTCGAGTGACGTTTCGAGAGGGACCGAGACGTATGCGGGGCGTTCTGCTCCGGGAAGGGAACCTCTTTGGTAGGAGTAGGAAAATCTTCGGGTAACGGAGCGAAGGGTGTTGGCGCAGCTCGTGCCAGCAGTGATGTGCGTGTCGGAACAGATTGCGACAAGGTCCCCTGCAAGAATGTCTTGCTGTTCTGGGTCAAAGGAATTTCGAGGTGTCCTGCGTTGCTGATAGACCCTGCGGCAAGACTATTGGGGACCGAGTCGCCGTAGTAGTCTTGATTGTCGCAGAAGCGGAACTCTTGTGACTGACGGCCGCTTACTGGGGTAACAGGGTCGTTGGGGAGGGACTCGCTACAGGTTTCCTCGTCGCATTCTTCGGGGATCGAAGGGGCGTTCTCTCTAGATTGCCAGTGGAAAGGGTCGTTTGGCGTCTCCAGAGAGCTACTGCATGGCGAGGGATTCGACGAGGAGGCCGATGACTGAGAGTGCGGGATGATCAGGCCAAAGTCGAGCGCCAGATTGGCACGGTTGCGTTCAGAGCCGCCGGATCGACCAGGCTTGGACGCCGGTATGGGCCAGGGCGCCGAGGTCGCAGTGGTGATGTTGTTTAATTTACTGCTTGTAGGAGTCGTGGTCGCAGGAAGTGCGTCGACAGAAGTAGAAGTAAGAGGTGTAGTTCTAGGCGCGGAAGTGGTAGAATGGGTTGTAGGTGTAGAAACTGAAGGACTTGTGGAAGAGTTGTCGGATTGAGTTGTGGTGTCGGAATTAGAGCGGGTGGTGGTGGGAGGAAGACGGTCGAGGACAATGGGGAAGGAGGACCCTAGTGATAGCGCAGATGAACGCATGGCTGCAGCCGTTGGCGACATCGTGGGTAATAACTGCAGGTGGATTTTAGTGGGGCGCAACTGCCAGAGAGTTTCGATTCGTCCTATCAGGAGCCGGAGTTGCGGTCCAGTGATTCCAGCGAGTCCAGCGGTTCCTTGTAGGCAGTGGTAGCAGGTCCTGTAAGCTGCAACCCAAAAAAGTCGCTCACTGTGAGGTGAGCACCTTGGTCGTGACTGCCGCGATTGCGATTGCGATAGCGATTACACAGCACAAGCCACGCCAGTTGGCAGCCGAGGCCGTTGCAGTTGCTGTTGTCTGGGCGAGCTGTCAGCGGGAGTCCCAGTCTTAGTGCAGCAGGTCTCAGTGCAAGTGCAAGTCTCCGTGCGGTGCAGCGACACTGGTAGGCATAGGTAGTTATAGGCCGTCCACTGAGCGAACAAAGAAGTGATAGCCAAAGGGGGACAAGCGAAGAGAACAAGTCGAGCCGTCTGAAGAGGTTTGCAAAAGTCAAAGACCCGGACCAACACGGGGAAGAAGGAAGAAGGAACAGGAGAAGGGACGGAAGGTGGATGTCATCAATATAATAAAAGGCCCGGAGCGTGAACGGTGCAAAGTGCAAAGTGCGGTGCAGGTGCAAGTGCAAGCGCAGGTGCAAGTGCAAGTGCAGCAAAGTGCAGCAAGGCAAGTGCGAGGCAAGGTTGGTTAGTGATATAATAATGAACTAGTGTTGGTAGTGAAATGGAGCGAAATGGGGCCCCTCCCTCTCTCGGTCGCTCGCTCGCTCTCTTAAGGAAACCCCCTCCTCCAACTCACAGCCTGCACGTGTACATTCCTATAGGTACCTGCGACCTGCGATGGACCTAATCCAGTTATTCCGGACGGGGCAGAAACAACGGGCTTCTCACTAGACGAATACCGAACTGGCCCTATTATTACTGTGATGCACGGCGTACTAAGTACACGACTATGTACTTCGTACCCGTGCTATGAGAACCTGCAGGGAACAGTGACGCTTACGGCGGGATTTAGCGTGGTGTAAGTGAAAAAGGTTGCAAAAGGTGTACCTGAACTTTCGACGGCCAAGAACGGTAGGTAGTAGTACCTCGCAGGTAGCAGCGATGGTCGGAGGTGTGAAGGCGCCGGGCAGCGTAGGGAAGTATCCGTACAGACAACGGCGGGCTAAGGTTTGGCTGGGTACCTCAGGGCAGTAGTGGGCAGTGAGCCTAGTGCGGTGGGAGTGCGACTTTCAGGGAGGTCTCGCGGCAAAAAGCGTCGAGTCTTTTTTAGCGCAGTCTGTCTTCCGTACTTTCAGGTCTTTGTTGCCGTCCGTAAACCTTTTGTAGGGATTATTGCGGCGAAGGTACGGAGAATGTACACGGTTTCTGCTCTGCTTCTGCTCATACGTAAGTGACTGGCTGCTAATCCGTACAAGGAGACGCAACAACCGTTGAACAAAGCTGTTCAATGCAGATCAGGTATGTAAAAGTACAGACAGGCAGAAAAAGGTGTGCAAGGAAACTGTGAAAAATCCTGCAAGAAAAAAGACTCCCCATGTCCGTCACTCCATGGGCATCCCTACCCTTTAGTCGGTCCCGATGCCGTCGTGAACGTTGTTAGGACGGCGCATTAGGTATGGTAGGTACACCACCTGAGGGCTAAGCCAGACCACACCTTACCGTCAAAGCGATCGGGGGAAGGATAGGCGCGAAGCACCTCAGGAAGTTGGTGTGGAAGACCTAACGGTGGAGACGGTCGATCAAGCCGACCGAGCTATGCCCAGCCAAGCTAGTCCGCAATATGTAATCCGCAAAAGGGAACCAAATCAAAGAGACGCCGAAGGGGAATTATCAGAGCGTGATAATCCGACGGACGGGACAGGATAGGGCAGAATCGAAATCGAAATCAGAGAGAAAAAGAGATGACTTAATACCTCTTAACTTAAGGCAGGTATTTAGCAGCAGGTATGGCGTTGCTTCTATATTTAAATGTATATATAAAAGGCGAAGGGAAGGGAATAAATAATAATACGACGCAGTGACCCGGTGTGTGAGATGAATTCGAAATGACTTACTTACTTGTTCGGCCTTAGTAACAACAACGGTCTGTGTTGGAGCTATAGAGAAGTGAGATTTCTCGATTCGGCTGTCTCTGATCAGGGGCGGGAGCACCAAGAACTTAAAGAATGCAGCGGTTGTACTCACGCCTGGCTTGGTTGTCTTGGCCGACTCTTCTTCGAAAATTCGATGCAGCCAAATTCGGAGTCGGCCGTTACACTGCTGGGAGGCTAGAGGATTGCAAAGTAATGCCGAGAGACTATCAACAGATGCCAAGGTGGAATCAAGATTGAGTGGCTGTCACATAACACCACGGACGAGTAGCAGTACTACCGCCGGCTACTTCGTACGCACCACATCGGCAGCATGAGCAATGTAAGTCATGTTCACACGGCATATCTGCGATCTTCATAGGTTAGATTAAGTAATAGATACAGATACGGGGACTGCCAGCATAGCAATGCTTCTGCGTCTGCTTCTGATTCTGCTGCTGCTGCTACTCCTACTCCTACTGCTTCTGATGCTACAGCTGTCGAGCGAGTGGGAGCACACTCCCCTTATATGCACGAGTCGAGACGGGGTACAGAGTACCCATCCCTCGTGTACATCAGGTGCTTAGCCAAGGTACCTAGATATGTACGTAAATAGAGCAAATCAACGGAGAGGCATTTGGCAAAGACATTCCGTACATATTTCTAGATCACATGATCGTCTGTGGAGATGCGTGACCTCCAATCGGCGTACGGATTACACAGCCGGCCGTGCAAGTTGGGAGGGTACAAAGAGATAGTATACATGTCAAGCAGAATAAAAAAACACCAAGTATGTAGACGGATAGCAAAATACAAAAGTTCTAAAATGGAAACATCAAATACTGCGTTTCACAGACAACAGTCAGGACAGTCAGAACAGTCATAAGTTCGTGTTCGTGATAAGAGCGAATGAGCGTGCCGGAACCGGACGCTGGCCGAAATATGTCCGGGCACCGATCGGTCTGTTTCGGCCCGTAACGCCTCTGGAGGCCTGCCGTTGTTTGTTAGGGCAAGGTACGATCTTACGCAGAGGTAAGCTGAGATAGGAAAACTTATGCCGGATATAGTTCGGTCCATCATCATGGCCGGTCACCAAACGAGACCGTCGGTTCTGTTACACCTCGGTACGGAATACGGTAACCCTACCCAGAATTCTTCTGGATTGATCAAGGTCCCTTAAAAAAAGGACACTACGATACGTACCTGCGTAGATTTCGTACACTTCCCCGCCGCATTAACACTGAAATACCGGTAGGGCGATTCCCTAGAGGGAGACGGCAAATTATCTCGCACATTGCCGCTCTATCTAGCATCTCTGCATAAGATTAGATATCTTCCGTAACTAGGCCCCGCGGCAATGACCAACTGGTAATTAAACGAGAAGAGCGCGAGAAGAGGAGTGAGAATCCTGATTCCGTAACGTGCGTTTTTTGGGCTTGTTTCCAGGGACCCACTTCACCCACCTTTCACCAAACCGGGGTAAACCCCATACTTTTTACGGAGCATTTTTTTGTATGGGGATTTTTTTGGCGATTGCCCTCTTGTCGCAGGCTGTGATGTGCCCCACCTTTCACATCACGCACATGAGATTTTGCGTGGTAACAAAAAAGCCAAGAATGCTACAAAGTACGGGGTACAGATACGCCAACTGAAAGAGAAGTCTGTATGTCCACTCATATCGTCGCGTGAACTAATCCGCACAGAAGACGTACGCGTAGTGGATAGAGGGACTCCGTAATATGGAATCCGTGGCAAGGTACGGATCCGTAATGTTGACTTACATCGTACAGTACCGGTACCAACGTGTCTCGGCAGATGGCGTACTTCGTACTGTGCCAATACGGAAACATAATAGGATTGTTCGTTCCCATGCCAAGTCAAGGCGTATTAAATCCCAACACTACGAGGCATGACCATGCCGAAAATGTAGCGCGTACCAGAGGCCAGCTGTGCAATGGTGAAGTGGCTGTAATGGTCAGGTAGGTACACATACAAAAATGCCGCATATGATACAATCGGTTGTGCGCGCGCATTGCAATTCCGTTCGAGGCTCGGATTAACCCAGGGAGTCAGGGCAGATGATAAGGGCGTTAGGTTAGTTGGTCTCCACCGTGACCATGCACTTCTCGGACAGCTGTTCTGTTGATGCTGTTAAGAGCGAGCTAACAACAACAGGAGCGAGGGTGCAGGTACGGATCAGATTACGAAACTGACGCCCCTCCGTACAAAATAGTATTCTGTTCTCCGTATTCCGCAAGTTGAGGTCCCTCTTCGCTCCAAGATGTGGTACCTTCTTACCTTATGCATGTAGGTGGTGGTATCAATATATGCAGTGTTGGCAAAGCAAAGCACGACACAGGTTTCACCCTACATGGCCAATGACTTACACGACAGTGCATTCTAGAGCGCCGAGCCGAGCAAGGAGAAGGCAGGATCTGTACTTCGTATCATGTGCTGTCCGTTTCTCTTATTATAAAGCAGTAGGTAATCGCTCCTGGTTCTAGAAGCTGAACCGTTGAGGTTTAGCGAGAAGCTCATCTCCTTCAATCCGCACATCCGGGAGGTGGGAGGAGAGTAACAGATGTACGGAATACGGACGGAATACGGAATACTACTGTACGTGGAAACGCGCACGCGACCCTATTCCGTATCGGAACAGCGAATCGTGGGTGGGGCAGTTGGGTTCGCCTGAGGTCGACTCGCCGTACGCCACCACGGTCGACGCATAATCCGTGCCGAGGCATGTGGGTTGATAGTTATTCCGTGGTCTTATGTAACCTCGCGACGTACGGGCATTACACATTATACGGAAACGGTAAGTGCACTAGGAGCCTAGAAGCGTTTCTGGTAGCGTATCCCGTACACTAAACCGGAAATTCGCCAATTCGGCCACGGCATCCCTCGGCGGCTTTGGGGCTTGCTGTGGGACCCTATCACCAGCCGTGCGAGCGCAGATTGGCCTGCTCGTACCCTGTTAGGCACGGTACCCGGACTGCGCTTCAGTGAGAGTGACCGAACGTGAACACATCGGTGTTTTCAGGTCTTGGCGAGCACAATGATCTCCCATTAAGCCGTATAGTCTGCCGACTCTATACAGGCCTAACCCTGGTAGTACGAAGTATAATCTACCGGTATAAGAATATAATTTACGGATTATAGAAACACAGGAAGGAAGTCCCGTCTGGGCATGGGGCAATAAAGCCGCAGCTTTGCGGATACAGGAATTCCCATTTGCTGCCCCGGAAACCATCCTTGTGCCAAGTTGCAGACTGTCGGGACGGCGAATCCACGCACACGCACACACGCACACCTACTCACGCACGCAGCACGCCCTGCTTGTTGTTGAAACAGTCTATTTACTTACAAATGTCATTTCGCAACGTCGGCAGCCCTGCTCGTCGAATGAACAGCCGCATGAGAAAGGTCTCAGGGCAACGGCATCAGCCCAGGCCCCAAAGAAGAGGTGTCAAGACGCCAGCCCATATCGAATCTGTCCTTACGCAGCTGGAGTCGTATCACCATCCACAAAGAGCAAAGTCGAGCGTCGTTAGGGAAGCGAGCAAGCGAGAGAAGAGGGCCTGTCTCTCTTCTCCACTTCGCCTGCTGACGAGATCGACGATCTAACGCGCGCGACGTGACCGTGTTTGAAAAAAACGGCCGGCAAAAAGGATGGGCTTGATCACACCCGTCATCTTCTTTTTTTTTCTTTCTTTCTTTCTTTCTCCTCGGTCATTACGTAGCACCAGCTGTTCCAAAAACGGCGAGCCGTGATAAGCCCTTGTCGTTACCTATGCCTACCTGAGACCTGACACCCTCTCGTGCGTTACACGGCGCCCGCAATGGGGAGGGGAATGATGAAAGATGATGTAGGTATGTCTTATGTCTTG
Source organism: Xylariaceae sp. X167 (assembly GCA_028637775.1). Taxonomy (NCBI): domain Eukaryota; kingdom Fungi; phylum Ascomycota; class Sordariomycetes; order Xylariales; family Xylariaceae; species Xylariaceae sp. X167. Next base: position 121,511 of record JAJFDK010000022.1, on the reverse strand, counting down.
TCTTGAGACCTTCTCCTGCGTCTTTTTTTTTGCTGCTGCTGCTGCTGCTCCCTACATACATACACACATACATATCGTACATACATGAGTATGCCTCGCAAAGCGCTTGCATCTTGTGGCTACAAATACATGATGCAGCAGCGAATGTGCTCAGTTTCATGACCACCAAAGGCAGACGCAAAATACCGCTCGCGGAGAAAGGAGGTATAGGGAGTAGGATAGCTGCCTGGCCGCAGCGGTGACCGCAAGAGAGGCGAAGCCATGTCTCTCGGATGTCACAGTTATAAGCAATTGCCAAGATGCAGTGTTGCTTTAGCTACGGGTAGCCAGAGAGCCTGAGCCAGGTTAGGAGCCAGCCTGCGGGCTGAGTATACACACCACTCTACTCATTCCGGCTTCGTACACACGACACACTTATGCCATCAGGATTCCGGGGGGGAGTATCGATTCCAAAACCGCCTTGAGCCGAGATGAGTTTACTCAGACTACGACGAAGGTATTCCGTGCCTGAACAGTGGTCATCCGCCCGTGTTACCCATAGCAACTACCGTGCATTGTTATCACGAGGGAGAAACGGGGATATTATATTTAGAAGCCAGAATTCCAAATCGGGGCAAGGACTCGAACATGCGTCATCGCAGGCTTAGGACCGCCCATTAAGCAACGGAGTTGGTTCCGTGGTGTAGGGAGGGAGGCAGGTAAGTATTCCGTACCGGCGAGGGATGGATGGATGGATGGATTTATTATTATGCGTGCGTACGGAGTTACGTCTCGTCTCGTCTCGTTTCACGTATGGCGTATCTGTAGGCCATGCAATCCCGCAAGGGTAGCGCAACCGCGTCCGACCGACCCTAACGACGGGGTGGCTCGACCACATCCTGAAAATCATCCACGACAGATCACAACGCCAACGAAGGGGCACGATACGATCGCCCGTTATTTTTCTTTTGGGCGATCTGCCGCCTTTGCTTGTTTTTGCTCCCTTGCCCTTGTGCACCGGTAATCCGTTTCGACCTATTTGCTAGTTCGGTGAGCGAGAGGAGCCTCGATTGGTTCCCCAGGGACCCCGGGACCAGGACCGGATTTGCCATTGCTATGTAGGTGAGAAAGTTTGCCATCGATGTTCGCTTCTCCTTCTCTCCAGCCCTGCGGCAGGCCGTTTCTGTCAAAAACTGTCAGCCCTGAGAAGATGCTTGCTTGCCTCCCTCCCCCCGAAATCTCCAATGATGGGCACAAATGGCGGTGTAAATGGGGCCTTCTAGAAAAGAACGCGCAAGACGTCTACTGCGTGCGATACAGATACATTGACCGTAGGTACTCGTACCTGGCCACGACCACGACCACGACCACACCTGACCTTACCTTACCTTGCCATGCAACGGATACCAACTGGAGTGCTGCTGCTGGTGCTACAAGGATCCATGGGCCCGTACGTTGACGCGTGCGGTATGCCAACCATCTAAATCGGCGGTGGCGTTTCTGTAGCTTGTTAGTGTGCCGGCCGAATGAGTGGTTGGGCATTCGCGGCACTTCTCAAGCTCTTATCCATACATTTTACATATGGATTACAGCAAATCGCTGATAATCCTTTGGTCCGTCTGATGATGAATGATGATTGCACCAACCCAGTTCCGGGAGAGCTTTAGTATGCACTTCCCCCGCCTAAAGAACAACATCATCGTCACCTGCCCCCTTTCATGTTTCCACAATTTGCATCTCGAAACTTCGATTGAATTAAAGCTGTGCTCCCGCCTACACTACCAGTTAGCCATGTTGCTAGCCAAACTCGGACCAGGACTGGACAGTGAAACAGACTGACAAGTTCATAGACAGACAGGCCAGCTAAACCACGCAACGCCGTACACTGTAATAATTGTTTATTGACGACCTAATTTACAACGAGATATTTATGTATTTACACACGGTCTAGCGTTTCACGGCTAGGTCCGAGAGATGCGCCCTCTTCGCATCATCATGCAGCAGGTGTCTAACCGGGATAGCCCCAGGGGGAAAAGAAAACAGGTAAACCTGTCAAGTGCGGTTTGTTAAATGGGGTACGAGTAGGCCATGGGTATCAGGGGTTCACACGACAACGACCCTGGAAAGAAGAATGTGCCCAGCGATCGTCGTCGTAAGGCAAAGTGGTACAGAATAACCCATGTAATCCGTACATGACCAGGTTGTCTAGGTATTCTGTACGATACATGACACACTTGCTGTATTGTTGTTTGCTTGGGCTAAGAGATGTCACAGGTTTGCGGGCAGAGATGGGGGCCCTATTCCAGAGAGAGAAAGCAGGCCGGACTGATGACGGACGCGGTGCTTTGGGTAGAAACGATCAGCACGGCATCGGCGACATTATGTTGATCAAACATAAGCAAACAGTGGCACTTGTGACCAGAATCCTTGAGTCTTGAGCTCGTGTCTATCCATCCCGAACGGAGTGACCTACCGCATATTACATATTATCTACTCGTACGGATTATCTATCTGCTTCGTGCGTACGGAAACGTGTAAGAATCACCAGTCACGATGCTCGTACCGATGAACCATGATAAGCTGGGGAAAGGGCCCGAAAGACCACCCCCATGCGCTGGCCGGGCTCCATCAACAACGTAACGGGGGATCCGTTTCTCACTCACCTGTCGCCCCTGCCAAGTCGATTTCCGTGCGGATCCCCAACCCGATCTCCTGGATTTAGCATTGACATGGTGACTGACTGCATGCGCTATCACGAGCAAATATGCACTTTATCCCGTTAAGATGCGTCTGGTAGTAAGTCCGTACACGTCGGTCCGACCCAAGGCACAGAAGAAACGAGACAGAAAGAAGCAGCAGCAGCAGCAGCAGCAAGCAGCAAGAGAAGAGAGGCATGACACGCAGCGTCTTGGCGTCACACGCGCTTGGCTCCTCCGAAGGCCGGCAATCCATCCTATCCCATCCATGCATCCGTCCATCCATCCATTCGTAGCTCTGCAACCGTAAATTCTCAAAGCCCGCCCGCCTGCCTGCCTTAATGCCTCGGTCCCTTTTTTTTCTGTTCTCACGATGATCTCGCACAAGACAGAAATGACAACACCCGTGTTCCCGTCGTCCGGTCGTGTTTCCACATTGGCGCGCCCATGGGGCGACTCGGTCTATCTTTCCCTCTCATCATCATGTCTCTTGCCAAGCAGCGGGGTCTGGATTTCCAAGCATCGCTTACGATACGTATAGAAGCCAAGCGTTGTTCCCATTCACAGGCAACCAGGAAAAACACAACCCAAACAGCTATGAAGGTCTATGCCAAGGACCAATTCGAACGAAACACCAAGACCCGGACTCACTATTTATTGTAACGTTCCTCTTTTTGTTGCTCCCCTTGTCTCGGCTCTTCTCATACCCTACCGCAAGAAAACCTGCTGATAGTGGTGTGGAATATAAACATACGTCCTCCTTGCGGACGATGACGACGAACAATAACAACACGGCACTTTGGAATCTAATCTGCCTCTTGCCAAGATTCCAATTGTGATGTCGGGAAGGGGACGGTGGTCTAGATGGGTCTTGGAACCCGCGCACCCTCCTCCGTCATCGCTTGTTCCCTTTGAACGACCACGAGAGACCAAAAAAAGAGCGAGAGGGCAACGCGTCCTTCGTGCAACCATCGTGAACCAAGGATACGAAAAATTTCCCTATTTGCCTGCGATCCGAGACCGCCCCCTCCTCGCAAAGTCCTCATTTTTGCTTGGCCTTTTTTTGCACTTACGGATTACTTGGCCCTTTTTTTCATGTGAGTCCTACGATACGTGATTCTTTGCCGCCTTCCCGTGGCGCTTTGCTTGGCGATTTGTGAGACAACCGATTTTTCTGGCCTGCATTTTTGGTCCTCTTCCTCGTACATACATACATATGAGTTGTAGTAAGTATGTAGAAATGAGTTGCAGGCAAAAAAAGATAGGGGACTTCACTGCTGCTGCTGCTGTCTCGCGTAAGATATTCTATACGAAGGCTACATACATGATGCGTTGTTGTTGTTGTCCTGTTCGTTATGTCATGGCCGTCGATCTGTCTCTCGTGAGCCTCAATTTCCTACCCAACTGAATTGAAGCGGATCTCATCGCGATGATCTCAGCCGTCAGAGAGACAACCCTAGCCAACGCGAGCCTCGGTCGGCAATACGGTCCTAGCGTAGACAACTTATTCCGAAGTCGTCTCCGTATTACCGCTCACAACTCCAGCGCGACAATTCGCCGTAACGGCTACCCATTCGATTCATCAATGTCGCTTGACATCACTCGTACATATTCGCCATCCTCGCTAAGGGAGGTTAGCTTCAGCTCCCCAATGACACTGCATACGTTAGCCGCAAATTCATCGTCTTCCTTTCCGTACGGTGTCGTCTCTTTTCTATCTTACCATTTTAGCGCCCTGAGCCAAGTTCCATTCGCATCCATCCATTTGCATCCTCATTCCAACAGTCACTCAAGTCTCTCCTCATGTACGAGTAGGAAGTACGTACGTAGTTAATATCGCCTTAATTAAGATCGGATTCTATGATTCAATAAGAAAGTCTTGGCCCAGAAAATCATTGGAAATCCACAGAGGCATATCCATACAGATCTACAAATACCAAGACCTGAGCCAAGAAAGCCATGCCGACGCTTTCGTTCATAGGTCTAAGGTCCCGTACTTTGCCTAACAGACCAGGTAGGTACTCGTACATTGGCACGGCTTAATTACGCCGCTGACAAGAAGAACGAAACGAGAAAAAATAAGCCCAACTCATGGACAGCGATGAATCTCCGACGCTAACTACGCTGGATCCCGAGGGCAAAGCGACAACGGACAAATCGCATTGCCTCACCTCCTCCTCCTCGTCCAGGCCTACGCCCACGCTAAATCCCCTACCTATCTTTAGATCAGCAAGTCGGTAATGGACTCGGTATCTCTACAATCTCGCAGGAAAAGCCATGGCGTCTTCGTAGCATCCTGTAGATAAAGCAGAGCAGACCAAACTACCAACAGTAGCGGTCGACGAGAAGGAGACGAAGGGAACGTAACATGCAAGGTACAAGTCAAGTAATCTGTAATCCGAACTTGTCCTTTATTCCCGCGCGAGCGATGCAGGCACAGCACAGCAACCGCACAGCGCAGCACAGCAAATCTACACTACGCCTCACTTTGCCTTCGCTGAACGGAAAGCGCCATGTTGTTAAATCACTGCTAGCCATGTCAGCTTTTCTCACTAACCACGAACAGGGCCTCCCTCCGTGCTGCTGTAACTTGTGTGTGTGTGTGTGTCGACGACTCTATTGAGCCGCGGAAATGCCCCAGCACGCTTGGCACACAGCCAAAATCCGCAGCGCAGGGCCAAGCCAAGCCCTGCCATCGTCTAATAGTCAAGCAAACGCCGCCAAGGCATCGGGCTGTCCAGGGTCCTTTCTAAACCGCCCTTCTGACGCCTCTGGCTCTCTGGCGCTGCTCTCACGCTCCTCCGACTCTCCCTAAGACCTACCGTAATCCGTATTTTTTGCTCCATACCTACATTGCGAACCCCGGACCTTCCGGTCCATCCGGTCCATGCAGCATGCCCAGACCGTCTGCCCTGCATAGTACCTATCGGTAGTTAAGAGATGCTCAATCTCATGCCCGTGCCTTCACTCCGCTCCGATGCTGGGAAGTGGCATCGAGAAGAGAAGCTTAATCCGTTCCAAACACGAGCGTGCTTGGCAGGCGCATAAAGTCGTGGTACGAAATAATTGCTGCTTTTTTGCCAGCCACGGAAATGTCGTTCGACCATGGAGGAGAGGCTTATCGCAGCGTTCTAGATTCCTTTTCGTGCCTGTGACATGAAATGAAACGTAGCAAAGCGAGCCATTTTTGGCGCTGAAGTAAGGAGCAAAAGGAAAAGGAGGGAAGCAGAATGCGCAGAGACAACAGACCCCGGGACTTACATGATATGCGTACATGATGTGGCCAGCTCCCTCTCAGATATTTGAAACTCACGTACTTACTCGTACTGCCTGCGTGCTTCGTGCAACCTTCCTATAAGACGGATGAACTTTTCAGAAACTCGCAGTCTTGCCCAATTAGAGAGACTCCTCGGGGATTATTCACTCCCCCGGATACGACTCTGTCTGTGGCGGGTTTTACGCTCGCTCAGCTTCGTGATTCCAAAGAGAAGATGTGAGCTATCGAGATCCGTTAATAAGCTTTTCTTGTCCCTGTCCTCGATGTCGATATATCTCTCATGCAGGCATCATGTAGGTTGATGATGTGATGTCGGCGACGGGGGGATCGGCACAGGGAATGGGGTTTCACCATGTAGGCAAAGTGAAAAAGTCTCGGTAGTGGCAAGGCCAGGCACCCCCCTTTCCATCGACGACCAGGATATTTTCATCTGAAGAAGTCAGATACATATCATATGTCGTGCTCCCAAAGGACATACGCCATCTAGGGCCGAGGCGTTAGATAGATAGACAGACAGATAGATGCCTTGGTTTGTCTTTCTGGAATCAGAGTCGGACATCATGTCAGCTTGCGAGTCGCTTCTGATAACGTTCGCGCGCGCAACGCCAGTTCGTCGCATCTAAATGAAACCTGTTCAATCTCCCCTGACCATAGGCCCCCTTAGAATTCCGACTAGGTTCCCATGTGTTTTCTGCTTATGGGTGCATATATCTCGTTTGACAGCTCATGAGATTGGCTGCAAGTATCTAAGACTCTCGTCCCGATCCTCATGATAAGATATGAGAGTCGGGAGTATCCTGGCTCAACAAAACGGTTCTCGAAACCGAGTCCCTGGCATGGTCGTTCATCCGATCTTTCACTTCGAGTTCGAGTTGCAGGTGAGCCGTCTCTCATGAAGACATGGTCTGGAAACTTCAACTCCTTATCATAATCTGTAGTGGTCTTTCATCTTGTTCCCGTAGAAACGAGCGATTGTGGCTGTTTCTCCGCAACCAAGTAAATTCGTGTGTGCTTGGATCTTTACTCGTGCAACTGTAACTTCATCATCGACTCTGGATACTTGACAGCGTCGAACGGGTAGTTCCGTTCGAATGACGACGTTTTCGTCATTTCGTGGTTCGCACTCTTCTTTGCAAATTCAATGATGCGTCTTGTAACCTAATCACCTTATGGTCGAATATATGGTCGACGCGGATACGTGCAGCAGCAAGTTCGCAACGACCAGGGTCTTGTCTACGATTGAGTCATGATGCGCTCCTGTTATTGGTCCTCTTGAAGCCGGCCAAGTCGTGCTCAACCAACTTCGACCACTGTCGACGGGATATGCCATATCTGGTGGTGCGATTGTATATGTTGAGCCATATATATAGCCTGTATCGTGAAGTCTTTCTTCTTTTGTATGTGTTGCAACGTCATACTGCTTTCTTCTCCAGGCCGTGAAGCCTGAGAAGTGGTAGATTTGCCATCGTCGTGAAATGTGTCTGAAATCTGCTTGGCGTCCTCTCAGACAAACTCGTATAGCTCTGTAATCCTTGGAGACTTTCATCACCATGCTTGTCTTTTTCCAATGTCCGACGTTCTCAGCTCCCTTGAAATACGGTTGATCGCATATCCCTTTCAACTAGGTCGCAGCGTCGTCGCTTGGATGATCTGAGTTGCTCTTGGTTCTACGACTTGACCTCATGTGAGATGTGAATCTTGACTTGCTGCGTGTAATGTACAGTGGTCAGTGGCCATTCGAAGAAAAAGCGGCGCAATTCTCGGTAGAAGATTCCGTTTGAGGTTTGTGACATCTGGTCGCAATATACAAGTTTGATGAATGTTTCCCAGCGAGATCCCGATGCGCAAGACTGTCTGCAGAATAAGTAAGGGGTCATAGTCCAACCGGTTGTTTTAGATTCTTCCGCTTTGTCGAGCTTCAAGTAATGAATAGTCTTCGAAGTTCCCGCCTTTGGAATGTCGAATCACATCGTGGGTATTGAGTCTGTCAGCCATGTTTAGTCGCAAAGCTAGGTGAACTTGTATGTTGTTTATGATGATGCTGCCTCTTCTGTCGACATTTAGGAGTCCTTTTCATGCCTGCATGTTTTCCATTTGGTTAACGAACAGAAACCGTACTGAGATATCGAATCAACCTTAAGATGGCTTCTTCCTATCTTATAAGTTATATCCGTGTCTTCAGGCTGCGATGTTGTTCCAGCCAAGTGAAACTCAGGCCATGAATTTCCACCAGGCTCGAATGTAGTATAGTTGACAAGGTCTTGGCCTGGACACATTGAATTGAGCCTCAATTAGGTACCTCGAGATGTTGTTTCCAGTGTTCAAGGGACGTGTTGGGACTAAATTCAGCATCTTCGAAGAGCTTGACGGCTTTGTCGATGTTGATCTGGGCGCAGCATACCAGCTGTTATTGGTCTGATACTCATCGTCCTCAATCTTCGATCTTCTCGATATTAGGTGTAGAGGACCGAGGCTCGTCATGCTAAAGCAGATTGACTGTTGTTATCATGATGCGGTTGGCGATAACAAATGCCATGATCCCACGGTTTAGGATTGTCAACGGATATCGTCGTGCTTGATAGGATTGTGTACATTCCGATATACTCTGCAACGGTGGTGACCGGCTCTGGAGAGCGCGCGTACTTGGGTGTATGGTGGATACTGCAGAAAAGCCTCAGATTCTAGGTCGCCTCCTGTTTCAATAACATCCAGGAGTCCAGTGTTCCCGATCTAATTCAACAGAGAGCAGAAGTTCATAGTGAGGATCCGACGATTTCATAGATTTTGAAGAGAAAAGGTCAAACATCAAAGAAACTCCCGTCTTGTCGTCTGTAGAGTGTCATGACTAAGCCATCATCTGTCGCTTCCCAAAACAGGATCACGATCGTCTCGTCCATATGTTATAAGGCCGAGGAAGGCGCGAGAGACTCTCATGATGACGCGATAAGACGGCTGAGGGTGCCACCAAGACTTTTTACAGGAAACCATAATATATCATAAGGAAGGAACGAGCAAAGAGCATATAAGGACCGCACCGAGAGTCGAGACAAGTTGGAACCCCTGATTTTTTGTTAAATGAGACGACTCCTAGTCTGCGACTATGCCGCTGGCACCTCATCGGAGCCTCCTTTCTCAGCCTGCTGCCCTGTCGGAGCCACGGACGTACTGTCATCTGACAGATAACCATTGCCTTGAGATATGCTGAGATTGGTAGCTTGTAGGATGCTAACATCCCTTTGGTTCATATCGCTGTTTATCTTGTACCCTCGTGGACTTTCGTGAAGTTGATACGCTTGTAGCAAGTCAACACGTTATAATGCGATGACCAAGAGAGGGAGAAATGATCACCACCATAAAAGGGGTGGCACCCGCTCTCGACTCTAGAACCTACGCCCTGGCTGGGGTTCCATTGTTCTCTCCCCAACGCGCCCATATCTTGCTATGTGTACCGGTAATTTTCGTCGAAATAGTGTTGGGAACATTTACAACATCATCGCTGCTGATGACAGACCTTCTCAAGCGGATCGGGATGTCTTCGTCAAGCGCAAATTTCTAGCTCGGTCTGGTATCTGAACCGTACACCTCAGAAAATGATAAAGGCCACCGCCAGCAATCTACCTTGATGGAATATTTGAAGAAAAAAAAAGCATCAAAAAGGAAAGGTCAGGGGAATACATACCGATCACGCCTTGGCTCGGGTCTTTGGGTAGTAAACTAGTGCCCTCGCTCCAACGCGCCCCATGCTTTCGCATCTCATTGGGGTACTTGTTTGCGGCTTTTCGTTCGTGCCGAGCACTGCTTTGGATTCTTTGCGCAGACGGAATATTTTTTTAATTCCTAGCTCGGAGCCGTATCTGAACCGGTGACCTTTGTTGCAGTGGAGTTCGACTTTTTACCACTACGGCACCTTTGGTTTACTAGTTGGAAGGACAGACTGCAATCAATAATTATAAGGCTCTTGTCATTGGAGGTCCGTGTGTCTGTGGGAAGAGATGGGATGAGAGGAGAGGAAGGTGCGGCTTGGGGGTCCGAGCGTTGGCACCTGACGACTGCTCTCGCGGAAGTACGGGGGGAGACGGGCAGGGAGCCTCAGCACCTGACATCAAATGGACTACATAAGTGGGATGGTTCAGAAGAGATCATTACTACCGACTCCGGATATTATCCTATTTGCCGGTATCATCCTGTTCGCCAGAATAAAGTGTATGTCTGACATTGATGATTGCCCTCCTAGTAGAAGAGGGGCTGCTCCGGTGGTTCGACCGAGCAGTTTTCACCTCCTCTGACGATGACATTCCAGCCCTCCGAAGTAAATATCTAAACATAATTCGATGTTAGTGAGCGTCGTTCAAGCAGATGACCATGAAATAATACGAGAACTGTACCCCCTATTCGGGCTGTTGCCCAGCATGTCCACCCGCCCTCCCCCTGAATAGGGGCAAACCTCAGACACGCCGGAAAGTGTGCAAATCAAAGTAAAAGCTGAAGCACTCACCTGTCCCTGAACTTTATTCTTATTCCCATGGTCCAAACATCCATGGTCTCCGTCGAGGAGTTCGTTCATCGCATCTGCGATCATTACGCTGTTGGGAGCTTGGTATCCAAGTGTGTCGGCGCATAACCATACAGCCGAGGCCCCGTAGCATGCGACTCGCCGGCAGTGTTGGGCATCCGCTTCGAGCGGAGCCCATAGTTGGTAGAACCAGCTATATGCCTCTTTTACTGAGTCAACGGAGGCGGAGGGCCAGTTGTGAATATGACAGTTTATGGGGTACTATGTGGGAAGAACGAAGTCAGTAGATTCGGATCATTGAGTTTGGGATACGTTCAATGGGTTCTCAGTAGACAGGTCTCCATAGCCTATAATTTAAAGAGGCCGATGTTTGAGAGCCGCTGCTTGCTGGTTTGCGCTCATGAAGTAAAGGACAGAAACAACTGACAGTGTCACGACGATCCTTCTGGATAGGAGAGTCTCTGAAGATCTCCTCAGGTGAATTCGGCGAGTTTTGCGGAATCGGCGACGAGACGAGTTCGCCTAGCCGATGACTATCTATCTAGGTGTATAAGTTAGCACGATGCGGTAGCAGATAATAAGCCCAGGGACCCGTCTCATTCAATATCCTTACATCTCTCGCGCAAGCGCCAACAGCCCAGAGTAGGCCGAGCAAAGCTTTCGAGTACCGCATGATGGATCTTTCTTCGATGCTCTTTCCGTAGCACATATCTCAGACAGGTGATGATTCGGGGAGAGATCTCCTTGATTTATACATGCGTGAGTCGCATTACGACTGCCGTAGTCATGACTACTCGATCCCTTGGAATGCTATCGCACAAACATGGATACATGCTGGAATTCCTCCTCATCTGTGACACGAGTTGTTTCCGGTAAATTGGGTGCTCTTCCGTTTACTAGTGGCTTCATTGGTGCCGCCGTGTTGGGAGTCAATGAGAAATGGTACCAGCGGATCGGAAAGTGAGGGAGAGGCATAAGGTACGACTACTCGATCCATCTGGACGAGAGGTGATATATAGAGAGATCTATCACAATGATACTGGATGGATAGAGGCTCATGAGAGAACCGACATTCCACGATGACCTCACTGTTCATAGCAAACATCGTATCGATAGACGGGGAAAAAGGCATCGTTTCTGCTTGTGACACAGGTGCTCCACGACACTCTCCTAATGTAGGACCCGTTTGCCTGGTTGTCAACCCGGCGAATATATTTGCGAAACATACGGACGGTTGAGCACGTGTGTCGGACGTGGGTAACCCTCGAAAAATGCCGAACACCATAGCCCCTTATAGTCTCCCTTAAAGGTTGAACGGCATGGTTCAGGCGAAGCTTGATAAGACTGTTGTTGATTAAGGAATTGACGACACCAGTTGACTCATGCTGGAATATCGATGTTTAAGGCAGCCCAAACTACGAATACAGACATGACCAGAAGTCTCGTTTAATCGAGGGTGAGTTTCATCGCACGAAGCCTGTTGAGATGGTTCAACACGACTCTACCAATCAACAATTAGCCGCTCGAATTGGTTGATTGGTGGCCGGAAAAAGAGTCCCGGTATCCCGTAGTACTCATGTTGATTTGACCGTTTAATACTCTTTATTGACACATAGAAATGGTCGAACTAGCCTACCCGATGACGTGAATGACGATCGAGTATCTGTAGAGCTACTAAGCTCAGTCTCGATGTACAAGCTAGAGGCTAGCAGAGTGATTGATACCGTGATATGTGTGAACTGTGCTATGGCTCACGTAAATAGTAGAACCGGTTTGGACCACAATATCAGGGTTGATGGGCTTGTACGAAGCGATGATTCGACCCGTATTGAGTACGCATCTGCGATCATTCGGACGACAAGGGAACGTCGTACTTCCCCTGTTCTCACTGGGTTATTGTCAGCTATCCCGTTATCACTCTCGTCAAGCAAAAGAAACTGCCAGTAATATGGAATTGAACCGGATGTCTATTATGCCGTGTTCGAGGCGAGCGAGACTTGAGAGAATGAGTGGTGAATATCTAACGATACGACGCTGGTCCCGATCTTGACCACAACATGAATCTACTAAGCACGAAAGTATCCCGTAGGATAGTACCTATATGTTGGGGGCCAGCCTCGCTATGGAGTTTATGAAGGGAAACTGGAGTCGATGCAGGTACATATTGATGACTTGACCGCTCTGGAGTCTGCCATGCTTCATAGGACTCTGCCAGCCTGCCGTTGGAGATTCAGCTCTCATCGAGAATGTTCATCGACCGCCACGTGGACGCAGTGAAGACTATGCTACCCTATTGGGTCTTTTTTGCCGCCTGTCACATCTTCGATCGATGTACCGAATCTCGCTGGCCGTGAATCTACTCGTACGGGTCGTAGGGCGTAGCGCCCGTTCACATCTGGTGGTTGAATGCAGGAAGAAGTAAGCACCTGAGAGCGCTTTCAAGTGCATTAAAACCTGGGCAGTTGAGACGCAGCTGGCACAGTCAAGTGTGGATCCACTTGCGGGGTTGGCCCAATAAAATGCACCGAACATTCCGTAAACTCTGTTGGAAATACGGGATTTACGGGAAAACGGGAATACCCGCCTAGATTACGGAATGGCAGTCCGTACTGCCTCCCTTTACCCATCAACTTGTACGAAATAATCCGTACACACATCCCTCTCGCCAAGCACCTATCAAACCACCAGGACAGAATTGCCATCCATGTGACTGACAGGTTTCGACTGGGTATGGGGTAAACAGGCTAAATCGATCATGAAAGAGTGAGGAATCGCCACTGCGAAAAGGTACCAGTACCCCTTCTGCACGGAAGAATACCTGCAAATGGAACACCGACGGGCACTGGGTACGGACGGGAAAAGGAATGATTCTGCCCGAAGCCTGAAGGCCAACATGAGACTATTCCGGACAAAGAAAGAGAGGATGGCTGCTACCGATGTCAACATCTGAAATCGGCAGATTCCAACGGCTGATGCTACCTGACATCCGCGTGTACCCAATAAAACTGGGCAGGTTCATGCTGCTCATTGAACGTCGTCCCGTCACCTGCGTCGTCTGCGCTGCCTGGCTTGAAGCGGCTGGCTGAGCCCTGGCTGCGATCATACGAACGCCCCGCGATAAATAAAGCACAGCACGGAGCTGACCAACCACGCACACGGACATTCCCTCATCCTCATGCCACCATCGTCAGCTACGGGGCAATCCGTATGAATGGGCAGGTAGTAGCCCGGGTATGTATGTACTTTAGCCTTGGAACAACTGAATCACTCTTGAGAATCGATATTCGGCAGTGAGGTACCGGCGGTATAATCCGTAATTGACTGCGCACTAAATATCGTCCACTGTACGAAGTAACGTCGTCATTTACCCTGATTTGCTGCCCGACCAGTCACAGGAATTGGATCGCTTCATCACCCCGCCTCGGTCCTCTGAAGTCTGCTCTTAAGACGGTATCCATTTGGACGGGCTACGGACATCCACTAGGACGTAGGTACAGTGCAGGTACCGCGCACGGATCTGTACCTGAGTTATTATTGCGCCTAGATCCGAGTGGGTACTTCGCAGATACAGATTCTAAATAAAAAACTACGTCACTCCGACCGCCTGCGCGCTTCTTCTGGTCAGCTCCTCCTACGTCCTACTTTTATTAGTGACCGACGGAATACAATTCATCGTATCGCAAGAAAATTGGCTTCAGCTCTAACAAAGACCGCCCGCTTACAAGCAGCAAACCGGTCAACACCACTCGTCGTTAAGCCAAAACTACCTCCCTATCGCGCCTCCTTACTTACCTAGAACATCGGCTGTTTCTTTGCCAATTCCCACATAGCGACAACCCCCTAAGTTCATATCCCCGTCAAACGCTTCGACTATTGAGCGCGGCTTCCGCGATTTGGAAGTTGGAACCCCCGCGCCGCCCCTACCCGATCCCGACGCAGGTCGCAGTTGCCCTCGACGATGCTGCCATGAAGAAGGCAACTTTTGACTCGTTCCTGCCCTCGGGCGGCATCGACTCGTTCGATCCGACCCAAGAACCTTCTTCTCACTTCAATGGTCTGTCAAATTTTCAAACTTCAAACATTCTCCTGTCACTCTTCTCCTCTTGTCATTAGAATCCCATCATCCATCCTCAGTTAGATTCGAAGTATCCAATAGAACAAAAAGATCGTCCTAAAAAAGCCAAGACTCGCACTTTCTCAAGTTATCGCGATGCGATTCACGGACGCTGACATGTCATCGTCGTCCACAGCCCCTACCAACGCCGGCGCGATGCCGCTCTTCGAGCACCTGAGTCCTCAAGCTACCAGAGTCCTCTTGCAGCGAAGAGAGCAGCACATCAGGCGCTTAAGAGAAGGCTGGCAAGCCGAACGCGCGCACCTCACGGGTATACGCGAGCAGGCTGAGGCGATGATAGAGGAAGAGCGGGTTATGATGGATGAGGAGCGACTGTTCTGGGCCGAACAGAAGACAGAATACGAGAATGAGATTGCGGACTGGAAAAACAAGGCCGAGGCGGCCGAGTGCAAGGTGGCCGAGCTCATCAAGCTTCTCGAGATCATGAACAACAGTGCGGCGAAGCCCTACGAGGCTGTCGAGGGGACCTCCAGAAATCGTGGGTTGGCCAAGCTGGCGCCAGGAATTCGCAGTCCATCGATTGTACCGCGGAAAAGTCCGTCGGATGGCGGCGCGCCACTTAGATCGCCTGCTCTACTGAGTTCAACCATGCCGGAATCGAAGCCCTTCGTGCCGCTTGACCCCCGAATGCAGAGTTTATCGCCGCAGGTTGCCTTTTCGCCAAAAGAGACCGAACGAATCCCGCCGATCGACATCACTGATGTTATCCCGGGACTCGAGGGTATTCGACTTAAGGCACCCGCGGTCAAGAAATCAACTTTCAACGATGGGAAACCACTGTGGAATGGACCTGATTCAACCCAGGGGTCTGGCAAACCCTCGCCAAATCTTGACATGGCCACATCCGAAAAGGCTAATATCGAACCTAGGCATGAAAGACCGGCAGTAGAAGAGCCTGTAGGCCTTTCGAGTCAACCCCCCGTTGAGGAGGCTAACTTCATACCCAGTGATGGGGACCCGGCATTAAAGGAGGTTCCATGTCCCGAGAATCAACCCACAGCTGACGAGGCCAACCTCGAACCTAAAGCCGATGATCTAGAGGTTAAGGAAGAGCATCCGCATGACAGTTTGGAATTAAAGGAGTCTCCAACACTTACGAAACAACCTCCAGTTGATGAGGCTGTCATCGAACCTAACGATGTTGAATCCCTATGGAAACGACCCGAAGACCTGAAAGATATGCCCCTGGCTGAAGGAGCTGATCTTGAACCTAACCATGACGATCTAGAGATTAATTTCGATCCCAGCGAAAAGGATCCAGCATTGAAGGGGCCCCTTTGCCTGCGGAATCGACCGGCATCTGATGAGGCTTTCCTTAAGAAGTTATGGGATAAGCTGGAAGAGGTCAAGGCGACTAACGCGACCCCATCTGTTTTGGACGACACAGGAACGGTGCAGTCAGCGGATGCCGATGACGAAAGCATCGACGATCCACAGGCAAAGATCGAGAGCGACGTTCCCCTGAAGTTCAAGACAAGCAGCAATTTTGGCCTCCCTTTCGGTCATGTGAAGCATTCGTTTGCCATATGAGTGCATCTGAATGCGCCTCATGAGATTAAGAACCACTGGATTGGGGACTACGCACTCATAGGCACCGGCTCACAGCCTTTTCAATTCTTCCATTTGTTATATCACCCCCCTTTTTTCTCCTCTTACATTACTTTTGAGACATTTACTTATATCCCTATTGTTATTCATTGCACTGTGACCCCATTGGAACATACTCATTTTTCATTCACGGTCAGCATTGTCCTCGTCATGTTTACTTCTTTCCCTTGTCTCTTAGACCTCATCAGTCTGTACGGAGGCATGACATCCCCATGTGAATTGTGGAATGATGACGAAGAAATGGCCCGAAGCATGGCTCAACGGCGCGGAATTCTGATACTTGTGGTGCACTCACTACCTACCTTGGACAGACACATAGTTAATGCATGCTGTACATACTCTGTGTGCAATATGGAGAAAGGAACCAGCATAGATTGTGAGAAAGTCATATACATACCTACCAACTTACGAGGTATTATAGCTGTACGATTGTACATAACTCGAGAGATCAACCATGCTCAGGCCTTGAGCACAAATCTACTCGTTAATTAAAGCATATGACGGCGGTCCCCTACACCCAGTTACACCAATGTCAAAAGGCGCTACAGAGAATAAAAAAAGATCTGCCCTCGAATGCTCGGCGCAGTCTCACAAGAGACCTCAAAGCTTATTGATACAGAGACGAGATGTATTCACGTGTGTTAATCTACTATGTTACTGGTAAGGAATAAAGATCTATCTCAGAAATCAAAAGTACCGTCTTGTGTTGTGCCATATCTAAAACCAAGGTCCGTTTCTACCCCTATTCAAGACCCAAAGAAACCGTCTAACCGTCTATCCACAGATCCAAGTCTAGTCTAGTAGGTAAACTCCTGCTTCACCATCTCCTCCGACAACTTCCAAAGCCTCTCGGCCGCCTCGCTCGTAACATTTTGGGGCCGCACCTGCTCAGAGATCTGGCAATCCGCCAAATAACAACCGTAGTTCTCCACGCCGTTCTTCGTGACACCAGGACCCAACTTCGGGTCGAGCGCAGCAACCATCGTCGTCGAAGCACCACCACCAAGCGTCTTGGTCGCGTACGTGCCGGCCTGGATCAGTCCCATGACGGCCGTCATCTGGTCCTCGGGAAAATCGCGCGAGAGCTCCGTCTGGATGATACCCGGGTGTACGGCGAGCACGAGGATACCGTGCGCCTCGTACAGGCGATTCGTCGCGCCGATGCTGAAGAGCACGTTGGCGATCTTGCTCACGTTGTACGCCTCGAGTCCGATGTAGCTCATCTCGCGGAGACCCTTGTAGCCCCAGGTTTCGAGGAAGTCGTAGAAGGGCTGTTCTGCCTCCGGCAGGTCTTTGTTCGTGGTTGTGTAGCCGAGGTCGGACCAGCGCATGTTGCCGATTAAGGGGGAGGCTGAGGAGAGGTTGATTACGCGCGTGGTGCCCTTGGGGTTCTTAGAGGCTGAGGCGAGGAGCTTGGGCATGAGCAGGTTGGTGAGCAGGAAGTGGCCGATGTGGTTGATGGCGAAGTGCGCTTCGATCCCGTCTTCGGTTAGGGTGCGCTCCGGGATGGCCATTACACCGGCGCAGTTGATGAGGAGGTCGATGGTGGGGATGTCGGTCCAGGCGAGGACGGTGGATGCGGCGGCGCGCACGGAGGCTTGGCTGCCGAGGTTGACTACGAGGGGACGGTAGTCGATGTTAGGATAGTCTGCCTTGAGGAGGTTGATGGATTCTGTGATTTTGGCCTCTGTGCGACTGGCGATTATGAGATGGGCTGGGGATTGGGAGGCCTAGGGGATGGTTAGTTGATGAGATCTGTGGTAGGGACGGGAAGGCTTACGAAGGCTTGGCAGGTTGCGAATGCGAGGCCGTTGGCGTTGCCGCCGGTTACGAGGACGGTCTTGCCGCGGATGCCTTCGGTGAAGGCCTTGGCGACCTCGAGGGCCTCGGTGGAGTGGTTGAATTCGGGGTGAGTTGTCTCAGGCATTGTGAGTGAGTTGGAGTTGTGATGAGTAAGTGAGTTGAGAAGTGTGAATTAAAAGAGGGAGTTGAACTCGGATGAGTCTTCACTTGTATAAGAAAGCTCGTGATAGTTGAGATGTCGTGAGTGATTCTTTCAACACAACCATGATCCGGGCCATCGACCTACTTATACTCGTCGTCCTTAGCCCAGAAGACCTAGTCATCGAGCTAGGTATTTTCCTTCGTTCGATTCCATGACTTTCTTCACGGACGGATTTACCGGATTTTGAGACGGAGGAGAAGCGCATCGCCATCGTCATGGCTCCCTACATCACACCAACCCATTTCCATCAACACCCATAAGACCTAAAGCAAAAAAAACACTTCGCATGCTTACTCGTCTTTCCCATATCCCCGAAATACTCTATTTTCCATATGACTTCTTCATGACATCTCGGGTTTTCCTGGACTTAACGGAGGTGTCGTTCCCGTTCCCTACCCGTAAGCACATCACTTAAGCTGTACTTACCTCGCATTACCTCATAGGAAGATGCGAAGCCAATCGTCTTACACGGTTCGCGATTCAGAAGCAGTTCGACCAATCAGATATTGTTATCCTATTTGGGAATAGTTTGAGTTTCGCTTGCTGAGGTCCGCAGTTGCGCTGACTAATATGACTCGTGCATCCTTTTGGGAATTGGTTTTGGACCAATCGACGATCTGGATGGTGAATCTGGATTCTGGACCACATATTATTCACGGGATTAGTGAACTCCTCACGAATTGCTGAACGAGGCACATAGTTTACTAGGGAACTCGGCACGCGAGCTGCTTAATTTAGATCGTGAGGAGTTCATTCTAGAGTTAGACGCGGAGGCTGAAATAAGGACCCTCCTGCCCTCGATGCGACACGCGAAGGGTTCTGACAAACGCCAGGAATCTGGGAGAGAATCGCCGGGTATACGGATGAGGGAAGGGCACTCCCGATAGGTATCGTCACCGAAAAAGAAGAGAGACTACGAGATTGTCATGATGAGCATGCCAGAGTATTGCATCATGGTCAACTCGGTCAAAGATCAGAGTGACTAGTCTCCAAATCTATTCGATGGTACGCTAAGCAAGTCACACCGAATCCAGATATCTCTACCTATACGGATTATCTCTCCTACGGTTCTGAAGCTGGAGTGAAGCTTTGACAGATCGAGTTCTGTCACCTCTCGAAAACCATTACGACCGGTGAAAGAGCGTGAGAACAGGGAACAATAGCCTCGTTATGACATTCATTGTCCTGATAAAGGAGTTGTTTCACTACGGAAAGAAAGAGATGGAGGGAACAAAGGGCATTTATCACCATATAAGGGAACACGCCAGTGATGCCTCGAAAACAGGCTCCTTCACCGAATCGGTGAGTAACGTCTTCCAGGCGACTATAAAAGTAGGGCAGAGTTGCTGTCAAATTAGACATATTTGTCTTTAGAAACCATAGAGACTCTCTATTAAGACAGGAGAAGATTACGAAAAGAATACAAGGGCATTGAGACGGTTGTTGTGACGTTTCTTTTAAACCACAAGACAGACATCATGGGTGAGAAGACGTTGAGATTCGCGAGATACGCCGTCGGCATCGAGGCCGACTCCATCATTAAGAAGGACAAGAAGACCGGCAGGCTCTATGCCGAGCGGCCGAAGAAGAAGAAGACCGACGACTCGTCCGCTTCTGGATCAGGGGATTCAAAGAAGGCGCAAAGTGAGGTGAGTCGTGTCTCGACGCTCTGTCCCGCGGATTCTGCTTCGCAAGCCGGTAACCGGGAACATGCAGGGTCAAGTCGAGGAAGAGAAACCCAAGGAAGATGAGAAGAAGTGATAATTGTTTACACGGTAGAGGAGTGTTTTGGCGCTATTATTTTGAAATTGATTTTTGTTACTGAGAGTACGTTCCTTACTTCCTAGTGACTCGTTTTCTTCGTCGATGTGATGCCATGAATATTAATGAGATTGTACAGTTCCGACCCCAAGTCAACATGGACAGTCGAGGAACCTATCTTTGATGACGTTCCATCTCTGAATCAACCACCTTCTAGCGAGGTCCTTTGTCTCACATCTTTGAGAAAAGCATTGTAGAATAGTTCCATCGAATCGGCGTCCATCCATTATGTAACTGCTCTCGACAGTAAGTTCCGCGTGAATCAGGGGTAATGAATAGGAAACACTCACGCCTGACACCTCATGAGTTGGGGGCATTGTGAGTCACTCTATCTGCCTACATGTTTCTACACGACGTCTTTTCATCTTGGATTTACTTCCATATTCCATCCACTTTCTTGTTTTCTAAGACCAGCAGGTCAGTTCGGACCTCGCATGCCATGCACGCAGCCTAAACAATATAAATACGGCGGGATGCCCTCGTCCGGAGAACAATATCTCATATTCCTCTCCGTACATACATACATGCTCCTCGCCCGGATGAAACAACTGTACAAGAACGCGCGCTACTAGCTCAGGTTTCAACGACTTTGATCGACGGTACTGGAACGATTTGCTCACCATGTCTTCACCTTTGAGAAAGAGCGAGATGCCAGCCCAGCACGACTGGAGTTGCGAGCGCGAATCCGACGCTCAACAGCAACGGTACTCCTCAGACCTTGAGTATCCAGACTCAATCGCAACCCCTTTTCCGTCCCGTTCGACCGAAAATCCATCACCTAACAGCTCCCCAAGCCTGCCACCCAGCTCACTCCCACTCCTACCCACGACGGATTTTCACCCCCTACCCTCATCAAGCGAATCAATAAGGCAACATCACCAACCCATCGGTTTCGCATGCTGTGCCTGTCGATACCAGAGCAGCGGGGTCTATTGCTCGAATCCGGACCAAGTGTGCAGCCATAGGAGAACACCGCGGTGCAGAAACTGCATCATTCTGTTCACCCACCGCGGCAGCTACGGAATCAAGTAGCTAATTCAGTCTGAAGCGTCTGAAGTGATGGGGCTAGAAGTTAGCATTAACACAAGGAAACACTGGTAGATGTGAGTAAAGTACCGTCTGCTTGATTGTTAACCGGGTCTAACTCTGTGATTCAGTCGCCGGGAGAACCGAGAAGGGGTCAAACTCGTATTGATAATGGTCTACGTTGCTTTATTAGCTTCTTGCCCAGGCGAGACAGAAGGGGATGGACCATGTAGCAAGTCGGTTTCGAGCCATGTTCAACGTCGCTATGCTATAAGGCCGCGAATAATGCAGAGATAACACCATCATTATTACTGAGTGTATTCAAGTGACAATAAAAACCACAAACCTCGAGCTAACTCGGCGCCATCTTTTACCACATCTCACACACCGCTCTCTTCCTTTCCCTCACTCCCACTCAAACCCCTTTCTAAGTCCCCAATCAATCCCCTCGCACACCTCCCCATCTCCCCCGTTCTCCCATCACCAGCATACTCGCTAAAACTAATCCTCCCCCTCCACCACTCCAACCACGTCTCCGCCCTAGCGCCCTCCTCCGCCTCAAACAACCCAACACTAACATCCACCAGCTCCGGTCGCAATGTATCCCGCCAGAGCACCGTCGCGCCGCAGTGCGGACAGAACTCGCGGATTACGCCGGGGCTGCTTTCGTAAGATTCCAGGACCAAAAAGGAGACATTCGTGAAGTTGAGGGGTAGTATCTTGGTGTTTCCGGACGATGAAGGAGAGGAAGAGTCGACAGGGGATGAAATGTGCATGTGTATATTCGCTCTTGGCACGAACGCCCACGTCTGTATCTCAAATCCAGACGTCAACCGACACGATCGACACGCGCATGTCCCCGCTAAATACCTTCCCCCGGGACGCAGCCACCATTTCATGTCATCCGGGTTCTGGATTAGGGGACTCTTTGTGTGGTAGGGTATCATCAGGTCCGGGAAGTTAGACCGTGGTAAACAACTACTCTCGTTCGGACGCGTGATGTGGAAGCGAACATATTGGCAGTGGCAGGAGGCGTATAGGACGTCTTCGGCGCTCTTTGGTGTCGGTAGGTACGGTCGATGCGCCTCATCATGTTGGTCCCCCGCGAGCTCAAGATCCGGTAGAAAGAGACTCAACCCGCCATCTCCGGTACTCCCCGTACTAACATGCTTCGCAAATCTCACGGTCTCCTCTACCTCTCTCAGTTCCTGGTCCCTCTTCACACAGGAGATGATAGTCCCCGTAGCAACACTCCACACTATCCTCTCAGACAAAGCAGATCCCGTCAGCTCCAAACCATCATCGCACACGGGCGCAAGCCTCCGAAAGACATGACATCCACACCGCACACAAAAGTACCGCGTGCACCCCGTCGAAGATGCATACGACACGAGCCCCCTAGGGTTGTAATAAGGCTTGATATCGACATAGGAGGCATACAGCATGCCGGTGCTGTGTCGACACGCGGCGCAGTGGCAGAGACTGATATTGTGCGGTCCGTCATCGCGGAGATAGACGGTCTGTTCTGTGAGGCCGCAGTGGCAGGATACTGATATTCTTGGGGTTGCTGGCAAAACGAGCAACTCGTCTTCGAAGGGATCTAGGTCTAAGTCCATTGTGCCGTTTCCAACGTGAGAAGTTGAAGAAGTAGTATTGGGCACATAGGTGCGGGGGAGTCGAGACGTTATTATGGAGGAACAAGGGGAGGCTGATATTCCAGGCTACAGCAACGCGGGAACCTACAGGTGGAGAGGAATGCTTGGCAATATATGAGTAGGGACAAACTGCAATGCCAAGTTCTTACAGACTTGGAATCACGAACATGATTTGCGAATCGTTCTACTCAGTGGAGATGATTGACTGGATTGCGTGCCTGGCGACATCTAGCACCAGGCACGATCTATAAAGATACAACACCTCCATGGAGTCTTTCCTTTTTTTCTTTTCTTTAGATGTCTTGATGCTCATGATCGATGTCCCTCACAACTCGGGTGCTGACTCCTCATTAGAGTATATAGTGTACAGAGGCAAGATAATGTATGACGGAAATTTCAGACCACTAATCACTGCCTGAGTTGAGAAAGTAGCCACACATCCTCCAGCCAATACATAAAAGTCCGAAACTCAGTTGCTAGTCAAGGGCTTAAACATCAGATCGTAGCCTCGTTGGCTTCGCTAGCAGGCTTAGCAGACGATAATTCCTCCTCTTTCTCGCCATCCTTACTGGGCAAAGCCTCTTTTAGGACACCCTCGTCATTCGGGGCTCGTTTGGTTTCTTGGTCAGCACCTTCAACGTCTGGGTGAGGAGGTGCGACTCCAACGTCAACGGGCTCTTCCGGAGACATCATGATTTCATTGCCGTCGGCGTCAACAACACGCGTTCGTGTTTCGTATCTCGTCTTGAACTCAACCTTTCCCTCGAGAGCCTTTACCTGCTCCTCATTCAGGAGGTTACCGTCTTGATCACGGTACTCAACCTTTTCTTCACGGGCCACAACTTTCTGTGCTGGAGGCACATACTGAGGTGCCCCAGAGATTACGCCATCCTTATCATTCCCAGCAGGCGGTGCCATTTTCTCAGCGTCCAGAGCGACAGCCTGCGAGCTTGGAATGGGGTTTGAATCGAATGTTGAGTAGGCGTCATACTACAGGAAGGGAAGTATTAGTTTGAATGCTCCAAGGCAACCGAGGCAGGCATAGGTTTCATACTGAGAGGAGTCTATGCCCGATCTCTTGAAGGCATGCCTTGAGGAGGGACACTTACACTTTCTAAGAAGGTATTGCAATCCCAATCCCAAGTATCAAACAACTTGACTCTTTGGCATTCTGACTTAGTCCAGGCATTTCCATAAGAAATCGGGGAGTATAGAGCGAAAACGAATGCTGAGAGGGCGAGTATCACTACCACTCCAACTCTGTTGATAAAGGGATTCTCGCGAACACCAGCAAATGCAATCCGGGCTGTGGCGAAATCGTAGATCTGGCATAGTGCTAGGACGGCGAAGAATAGAGCTGGGAAGTAGTGGTGCAAGAAGAGCTGACGTCCCATCAGGAAGAATGGGAAGTAATGCAAGGCCCAGCCAAGCACCCATGTTCCAACCTCATAGTCAAAACGCTTGAATGTCGTATTGGAATAGTCACCGCAACTTCGCTGCCAGCGAAGGACAGAAATGCCCTTGAAGATGACGTAGACGACCACAGCGAGGGTAGAAGACCACCAGATGAGTGGGTTGCCGATGAGGTAAATCTGGCGATTGTTCTTGCCCCAGAAGTTGATACCACGGCGAAGAATGGGCCAAGACTCAGGGCGGGAATCCCACGCATGTGACTCAACCAAACCAGCATTCGTCTTCCACATCACCTTTTGCAATTCCCAGAATTTGCCGAAGAAACCAGGGTCCTCGTAGTTGACTTTCTCGGCGTCGCTGGGGAGTGCGGGGTGCATATTGGACTCGATATACCACAGACTGTTTGGAAGTGTACCACTCTTGGCGCATGTGACTTCTTGCTGTTCAGAGGCCCATTCAGGTAGTTTGACCTTGTGAGAGAAGAGCGCACAGCCGGTCATGATATGGATGAGTCTGAATTTCGTCTGAAGGGTCCGAACTCTTTCCCGAGCTTCACCCACGGCCGACTGCTTCTTAACAATCTCAACGCGGAACAAGTCATTGGCATCGCCAGGGAAACCTTCGTAACCATAGGCAGACACCTCATTCTGCCAGTCTTGGTCGCTGACAGGGGGGCGAACATCGTGGGAATGGAGGCGTCGGTGGGTCTGAATGTGGTAAAGTCGAATAACATCTCCGTTTCTGATGTAATTCTCAGTGATGTTCTGAACATTGTCCCAGACGTGAGTACCGTTCATCTCAATTCCGTTTACATCAAGAGGCTGAGTCTGGTTCTCCATCAACCAGACGTTGTTCTCATCCTTATGAGGGTACAAAGTGATTTGCTGCTGCTGGCTACCGCTCGGGTACATCAAGGGATGAGAATGAAGGTAGCCACCCTGTGTGTTGACATGGCGAATGGACACGCGACTGCCGAAAGCAACGTCAGCGGGAACGTCTTGCATGCCTTTGTTGTTCAAGGTGGCCTGGAACTCGGAACTCATGAACCCGTCGCCTTCGCCTGGGTTGGTTAGGCATAGGAAGTGGATGGCGAACATGGCCATGTAAAACGTCACTGGGATGATAATCAGGCAGAAGGCACGCGCCATGAAGTGCTTTGCGAAAATGCGCATAGTGACCGTCTTCGTATCGCCCAGGAGAACCCATAGTTGCACTAGAGTCAGGGATCCAACCCAAGCAATAGTGAACAAGCCGACCCATTTGATGCTGACGGTAATACCGAGGCCTAGGCCGGTCATGACGAGCCAGAACCACCAGCTAATATCGAACGCTCTGGTAGGACCCAATTCATGTTGGTTCGTAAATGATGTAAATGCCAAAGCTGTGAAGGCAGTCGCGAAAACGAGCGGGGAGTCGAGCAAGATCAGGCGCGCTTGGGTGAGAAGGCCGTTCTCTAGAACAGGGGCAATGCATCAGCAAGTTGTCTGGGGGAGCAAGAACACAGGAGCCATTAGGACCATATCCTTACCGAAGATAATCAGGGAGGCGCCAAGCGATGCAGTGGCAGTGCGACATCCGACAGCCTTCAAGGTTAAGAACGTAACAGGGACGAGGAGAATTCCGCAAATAGCAGGGAACAATCGCATGAACACGTATGGAACGCCAGGTTCGAGATAGTCCTTGCCAATCTCCTTGAAGTCGAAATCACCAGTGAAACCCGCGAGCCAGCCAGCGAGCGCAATCAACATCTTGGCCAATGGAGGATGAACATCCATGAAGAACTTGCCATTGATATACTTGGTCGCGAAACCACCGAAGCTAGAAGCGCAGACATTCTGTCAGGAAGTATTCCCATGTCAAAAACTAGGGATCGTACGTACTGGACTTCGTCGAACACGACGCTGGTAGGCTGATAGATTCGGAACAACCGTACAACAGCGCCGAGGAAGGTTACCAGGACCATGATCTGGTAGTCGGATAAGGGAAGCAGGAAAACATCGTTGTCCTTGACGCCGTCAGACGTGAAGTCGTCGTGGGACTGTTTTCCTGCTACAGAAGAGCCGCCCTTTGCGGGGGGCCGCCTGGGCGAGTTGGGTCTACCCATACTGCGCCAGAATGTCGCGATCAATTGATGCGAAGGAAACGAAAGAAAGGTGGGTGATTCTGTCGTGGCCTTGGAGGAATCTTAGTTTTGAAGAACACTGTGGCCACGAGGCAAGACGCAAGGAGTCAGAATGTATTACGGAAATAGAAATGGTGATACGAGAAGGAAACGAATCGAGGGCGGATTAACGAGAGTGGTCAAAGGAATGTGGGTATATTACAAGAAGATCATAGGACGAGTCGACGGGAACCAGTGATTGAGGAACACAACACCGAAGTGAAGGTATACGAGTAGCAAGCAAGTCGAGACGATGCTCACGACGCTCCCGAATTGCTCTTGCAGAAATACCTGAGAGGAGGTAAGACGCAGCTTGTTGTAGCTGGAGAGATTCGAGAAGAGCACCTGGGCTACTAGTAGAGAAATGATCAAGGGTTCCCGGTTCGTTCGTATGATTGCGAATGTCAGCTAAAGCTGGTACGTAATAGGGAGCCCTGTCTGGATCCCGCGAGGTGAAGCTACAGTGGCCTTAACTCCTGCTGTCCCTCCCGGAGAGACCAGGGTGGGTAGTGGGCTGAGGCGCAATTCAGGTTTGGTCTTGTTGCAGGACGTCCGCGACAGTTTCAAAGTACGAAGTACGAAGTGGGAGGTACTTTCCAATATATTTTAAGTGGGGCCATCTGACATTGCACAACGATCGGGTTGCGGATGAACTGTTGTTCCGCGGTGTTGGCGCCACTTAGTGATACTTAGTGTGCCTGCTAGACGACTAGCGCGGGCAAGTATCTGTGGATCCAGCCTTCTTCGCCCCTCCCGGACCCGTATCTCTCTAAGCGTCACAACGGTGTGGGCCGACTAAGCGTGGCTAGTGCACACCGTAGCCCCACAAGTACCGGTCCCATCCACACATCCACACGTCCACATCCTTGCCAAGGCTTAGATCAATGGCTTTAAGCTGGAATTTGCGACTTGCAGGTTTACGAGTACGTTTACTTGCTACACGAACCCAAGTCGCGACCGCGCCACGACGACCATACGTGCCTAAGGTTGACAATTAGATCCCGGTTGCCTCATCGTTTTCTTCTCTTCTCTAGTACCAACACAAGGGAGGGCCTGAGATTGCCGACAATATGGCTGCAGCTACTAACGGCGATGCAGCAGCCGCTTTGGACGACATCAAGCCTCCCCAGGGTGTCATTCTGCCGCCCAAAGAGTTCCGAGGTGAGTGGCTTCGAGTTTTTCTCGACCTTACTTAACTTTTAGAGAGAAAACGTCGTGTTGCTGACAACCACGTGTTGCACAGTTATCGTCGAGAAGACCGCCGGTTTTGTTGCCCGAAATGGTCTCTCCTTCGAAGATCGCCTCCGAGAGAAGGAGAAGAACACCCCCAAGTTCAGTTTCCTGATTCCCAGCGATCCCTATAACCCCTTCTATCTATGGAGATTGAGCGAGATTAAGGAGGGCCGTGGGACTGCTGTCGCCGCTGGCCGGGTCGGCGAAGCAGCTGCGCCGGTTGAGGAGAAACCCAAGGGTCCCCCGGAGCCTCCGAGTTTTCAGTTCTCTGCGCGTATGCCAAACATCAGCGCCCAGGATCTCGAAGTTGTGAGGCTGACTGCGCTGTTTGTGGCGAAGAATGGCCGACAGTTTATGACCGCGCTCTCACAGCGTGAGGCTGGCAACTACCAGTTCGACTTTCTCCGACCGAACCACAGTCTGCACAACTTCTTCCAGCACGTCATCGATCAGTACTCAATATTATTGCGAGCCGGTGGCATTGATGGAGAGGGTGGCCGTGCCCAGCGGGAGCGGACAGCTGAACTACAGCGGAATGTTGATGATAAATTCCACATCCTCAACCGTGCCAAGCAACGAGCCGAATGGTTAAAGTACCAGGAGACCGAGAAACAAAAGAAGGAAGAGGAGGAGGAGAAGGAGCGCTTGTCATACGCGCAGATTGATTGGCATGACTTCGTCGTTGTTGAGACTGTCGTCTTCACCGACGCTGATGATCAAGCTAACCTACCGCCACCGACATCCCTGTCCGAACTCCAATACGCCTCTCTTGAACAAAAGGCCAAGATTTCCATCAGTTCTAATCTGCGCATCGAAGAAGCAATGCCGACAGACGATGATAATGCATACAATGGCTACAACACATCTCAATCTAGCTATAATATTCCTCATCACCCTGCGTATCCAGTTCAGCAACCGCCTCCCGCACAGGCATACCAGCCTGCACCTGCACAGCCTCTTTATGGCATGGCACCTCCGCCAAGGCCTCACGGAGCCGTTGAGGATGAGGAGGCACAACGGATACGTGAAAGGGAGGAAGCTCGTGTCCGTATGCAGCAAGCTCAGGCTGAAGCCAAGGGTGGCGTACCGATGAAAATCAAGGAGAACTATGTTCCACGTGCTGCGGCCCGGGCGGCCAACAAGCAAGGAACACAGATGGCCTTGTGCCCGAACTGCAAGGAACAAATCCCCATGAACGAGCTCGAGGCGCACATGCGAATCGAGTTGTTGGATCCGCAATGGAAAGAACAGAAGGCTAAAGCCGAATCACGATACGCAACTACCAACCTTTCAAGTATTGACGTGGCCAATAACTTGAAGCGGTTGGCCAGTGCACGTGCTGATATTTTCGACCCCGTCACTGGACAGTCTATCACTGAAGAAGAAATGGCACGTCGGAAACGTGCGGCGATGAACTCATTCGATGGCAATCTTGAAGGGCGTAGCCAAGCTCATCTCAATCACATGCAGAGTGTTAATGTTGATGAGCAGATTGCCCGAATTCACCAGAAGTTTGCAAAAGAGAATCAGCAACAATAAAAAGGTCATTGAACCATTATTTTGTTGTTTTGGCGGAGTGATTATTGCACAGTGACATTAAGTCAGTGTCAAGACTCCGGGTTCATGATAGTACGAGTTGCTTGAAGCCACCGTACTGTATTGGGAACGGCAACGGGAATGGGTGATACGGGATGGGACTGTGGGCACATTTCGCCTAAACCTCAAGGTAAACATCACCCACGATATGATCTTATCTATATGGAAGCTCATCATTATATCAGCTTGCGTGTGTCACTTTTCATGCGAAAGTGAATCCTGCGTTTCGTCATGGCTAGGGGTAAGATTGATAGTATAGCACGACTGGTGGTTCGTGTTGTGTGTGTGCAATGGTTTGCACATTCGGTGTATGAGCTCCAACCTGTAATTGAATGAACATCGTTAGAAAAAAGGCTTTAAACAGTCTCTGTGCTCATATTTTCGTGATTCGATCTCCTTAACATCGTACTTAATTTCTCATCTCAATGGTAGTGCCCCTGACTCCTTCTCCTTCACTTCGTACTCGATTACTGGCTCGTCTTAGTGGCTAGTCCACCTCTGCCGGGCTTGAATTCTTAAACCAGTATCACAACATGAGTAAAGAGTAAGTGTGCCCCTTCTTTTTTCTTTCCCTTTCCTTTTTCTTCACGAATTTTGTCTTCAATTGGAGAGAGCCATCTGAAATCTAGTAAACTACGAACATGAAAGCAACTGTTCCCATCCCTCAATGATCGCGCCTGTCCGATCCGATCCGACTCCCATAAATGCACCAGTGAAAACGAAATTCCCAACGTGGACCAAAATCAAATTACTCCTCAGATCCTGACTCGGATTCAGAGTCTGAATCAATTGAATTCAGCTCCACTATGAGATTTCCTGATCGGCCGATCCGGACGCCGAGAGTACCCTCATCGTTCGGGTCATACACAACGCGCGGGATAGGGGTAGCAATCTGAAATTGATAGTCGTGGACATAGCCCTCTGGCTTTTCAGCCGGGAGGTCGAGCGCATCAGCATCGTCATCGCCGAATGACACTCTCTTCGCGTCTTCACCGTTCAATTCCGGGTTCGTAGTCAAGATATCGTAGCACTCGACAAATGCGTAGAGCTCCTCAACGGTCGTCTCTGCAGCAAAGCGCCGCACTACACGACCCGCGGTGGGCAGCATAAGAGCAATGCGTACAACGTCCTTGACGTTTGCGCTGGAATCGGGTTCGGGCTTAATCGTAGTAGCGCGCCATCTACGCCACTGCTGCTTCTGACGCTCGCGGCGCTCCGCCGCCTCGGCTTCTTCTTGAGCCTTCTTCTCTGCCGCCGCAGCTGCGGCCTCGGCCTCTTTTCTCTGTCGTGCACGCTCACGATCACGAGCTAATGAACGCTCGTATGCGTCATCCTGTTCCGTGCGTAAGTTGCGCGCAACTTCCTGTGCGGTGCGCTCGGCGCGGACGCCCTGAAGATCTGGCGCATATTTGTTGATAGCAGTTTGGATCTCCGCCAGGTAGGACGAATGTGTCATGAGCCCGGGAAGCCTCTTGACAATACTCATACGGGTGCTGCCCTCTTTGGGGGTGAGGCAGACAAGGCATGAGAATGGGTACTTAGTGCAGTTATATTCTGCGGCGACCTGGTAAGCTTCCGAGTCGAGAACATTACCGCCCCAAAGGATGATATTGTTCGCCGGATCATTAACGAAGCTGACTACTTCGGGCGCCAGGAGTGTGTCCCGGACGTAGGATTCTGTGTCGTCGTGTTCCGGCGACATAAGCACAATTAGTAGAAACTTAAGATCCCGCTTAGCGGAATCCAGCGCTTGGGCGAATCCTCCCTCGTAAAATGGGAGTGCGTTGGTTCCGTACTCTTCTTCAAACTCGCGCCGGAATCGCGCGGCTGTATCGGGCGGCATCAACATGCGACGACCTTTGCTTCCTCTAAAACCGGCGGTCATGCTCGTTGTGATTGCCCGTGGGCGCAATGAAACGGGTAGAAATGATAATATGTAAAGGGACAGGCGAAATAGCGTAGAGAATACGCGATGTCCAAAGTTGAACGGAGCGAAGATAATGGCGAGGAGGAATGGGGTGCGTCGGGTAGTTGCCGGCTGAGGGACGATTCGGGGGGCAGGATCGGGTCTGTCGCGAGGTCGAAATCGTCCGTACGCCGGCACTGCCGAAAGACTCTCCTGCAAATTCTCATGCCGGGCTTGCTGTCGAGGAATGTGGTTCTCTGCTGCTGCCGCCTCGGCAAGTAGGTCGGGTCCCTCGCCATCGAAGAACTTGGCGACAGCGACCTGCACGTTCCATTGTGATCTTTCCAGCAAACCCACGGCACTCGCAATATCCTGTGCTGTGACCTGGGTGTACTGTTCAAGCGCCGCCTGCTGCTCTGCCGAGAGATGACTTATGTCGATGGCTCCATCAGTCGCCATGGTTTCGGTCGCATGAAACCAACACTTGCAATGTAAAACCAGGGATTGAAGTCAGCAAACTTCAAAACTCAGGCGACCCAGAGAGTCGTGTGCGAGTGATCATCCCTCGGTAATGCGTGTTGTGCTGTGGACAAACGGAAGGGCGTCGAGTACTACAGCTTGTTGAATGATAGACCCTCGAGGATAGGTAGGCTTTGAAGCGCCGATCGGTTTAGCAATGAGCAGCAATTAAAAGCCGATGTCCTTGGAAATATTACAAGAGTGTACAATGTTGAAATTGATAGGATAAAGAACGATAGCTATCGGGCCTGTTGCACGACGTTGTGGGATTCAGACGTGCGTGTCACTTCGACAGCAACTATGGGTCCAAGTGTAAACTGGGCAAGATGACGACGCCCATGTCAGAGACAGCATGATACCGCCTGGGGATTAGCGTGGTTAAGTGAATTCCTACGTCCCCACACTTTATTCCGTGGATCCTTCCACTTCGACGAATTACTAGGTACCTATTCCTGAAAGAGTAGGTACCTACTGCTGAGGTAGGTAATCCGTAGGTACCTACCACCAGCCTAGGGAGTCCTACCCGGTAGGTGGATATTTACCTTAGGTACCTACTTCAAACCTGGACAAGAGAATAAATCGGAAACAGCAAACTTACAAATTGGTTTGTTCCCTTCTACGGATCAACGGGGTTACAGATTACCTATGTAGGTACCTACCTACGGCCCCGAGCATTTGACTGTAATTCGTATGAAGCTAATCCTATCAAGGCATTTAAGTTTGGCCAAGGTTCCGCAGACTGCGTCTGTCCACGCTAGAATCTGCCTTGGTATTCCATAATCCGTACCACCGGACGGATGTGCAACGCCCGCTCGAATCTAACTGTCAGAGACCCCACTGTATATGCCAGTATCGGAGGTTATTCTCATGGCGATCACAGTTTGGCCCCGGATCGCAGGGCAAGATTCTTAGTGCCGGGATGTCCTAGTGCCGTATTCTCTTGCTCAGGTTTCATCGATCACTGTACGACTCGTGAGTCGCCGCAGGAACAGATTACCTAATAATAGCGTAGGTAGCTACAGCCCTGAGACGGCCACACCTACAGGCTACACACTACGGATTACTGCTCTCTTCGGCTTTTCTTCCGTGGACATCCCACTCCCACCACCCGCGCGGCGCACCACACCAGACCGTGCCCTGTCTGCCGCCTCACTGGCCCCGTGCTTTGTCGCGCTTACGAGTACAAGCCGACTCTGCATTCTTCAAACCTTGAAGCAAACATTAACATTCTCCGCCGCGTCCCCTCGAACTCAGCACGGGCATACAGAATACCCACGTGCATATCTCACCGATTCACCCGCCCATTCATACATATACCCATTCAATCCAGACCTCGAAGTAAAGTTGCGTACCACCGCCATACATATCTCCCCCCTCATATGACGAGTCCTCCTGTCCGTGTCAACCTTCGACCCCTCGGTTCTCAGCGCATATATATACTCCGGCTTCTGACGACACCCACTCCCTTCCCCGACCTCTGCAGGTCTTACTTCTATGGGTGAATTGCCAACCACGACTGCTGGAAAATGGCACCGCTTTGAGGTGTATCGTACATCTCTCTCTTCTTCCGACTTATATCTCCCACGGTATCTAGTCGGCCAAGCAGCACTACGATTATACTCTATCCTCACTCCGCTCATCTGCTCGATGCGACAACTACACCGATCTTGTATTCCCTATCGCCGTCCATTCCACCTACGCCGCCTCTTCTCGCCACCCACTCCGCTCACAATCGCCCGGAACTGATCACTCGATCGACATTAGGAGTATTGGAGCGGGGTGGTGCGCACCAAGAATCCAACCGAATACGTGTCTATTGAACCATTTGCAGTCTCTGCCGCTGCATCCGCAACCATGTCGAATCCTCGGTTTGGAAATAACGGCCAGAGTCGGCAGGTCGCGTCGCCCAGACCCAAGACGCGCGGTAAGTAACGACTGTGTCTGATTTCACAGAGTCCCGTGTGATCTATTCAAGCTGACGTTCGGTCGCCATCTGGTGACAGATTCTAAAGATACTCCTTGTCGGAATGTGTTGATATACGGTCACTGTCGGTACGAAGACCAAGGCTGCACCTTCAATCATGATCAGAACAAGAATTCTAATAATAACTCTAGTGATAGGTAAGTGTATTTTCCTTCCAAGGTGGACTCGTCCACGGTACAATTCGTCCACTCGCCAGGCGGGATCCACGGACTCGAAGGATCATTTCACGTGTCCTGATATCACCGACCATTGATATCCGATGTCCATCGGCCCCTATTTGATCATCGGCTCCCGAATCCATGCCATACCAATCTTCATTGGTTGCCTCCACGTCACGGCTTAGACCCTGTTCCGATCATACTACCATGCATACGATTTGCATCAAGAAGAACAGCGCATATGGTACCATTCCACAGTAACACAGCGGGCGCAGTCGGTAATCCCTTTTCAGGAGGCATTGACCCTTGTCCAAACCAGACGGCCAGATGGATGAAATCTTGCCTTATTTTGAGGAGTCTTCGCCTACAGCCACCTTAGAGGATCATGTTTCGACTCTCGATATGAATTGCTTTGCACGTAGCATGCAATGTGCTTGACACCAAAGCCCGGAGAGGCCATAGAGATCCTATGCCCAACAGCTCAAGTGATCTCGTGAAATATCTCCTCTGCATCGAGTCAAAGATCACCACCCGGTAATCGGGATTAGGATCCTGGGCAAGAAGAGGCCATATGTTCGAACAGTCGCATATCGTCGAGGAAGCACGACAAATCAATGGCCCATTTCTGCCTAAGCCAGGGCTGTCTGACTTCGAGGTCAAATAAAAAGTACAACCGCCGCAGTCCTGTTCAAGGCCGGTCAAAATAGGACGTAGTCACCACGAGGTCCACTAACGCCCTGCTTACGCCAAAGGCGTATTTGGTTCCCTGCTTCATCATCAAGAAATCATCGGCAAGCTATTGATCTAGAGCCGTTCTCGCCTTTACCTCTATGTGGCGTTGATGCGATGCGAGGGGGGAAAGGCTGCTGTGACCGAAACCCCATCGTCGGCTTGCTAGTGACTCGAGCCCATCGAATAAGTGTGGCCCGAAGATGTCTATATTTCAGTAACAAGACTGCCAATTATCCGATTATTCTCGCGCACACCTGTCTCGCCTCGATTTCAACTCTTTCTTCCATGGGGCCTTCATTTCATATCGCCCCAAGTCGACGAAACCTACCTCAAGACCAGCTAAGGGCAAGGGAGAAAAAGAGACAAATCGTCAAAGGCTCTAGTTTCAGCACTTTTGCGAAATGCATGCTCTCTCTCATACGGCGTTGGCACATATGTTGAGAATATGAGAAATCATAGCCTCAAGGTTGAATGGGCCTGTGTTACTGTCATGACAGGGTCGTAGCCTCACCTCCTGATTCCCACCCATTACTTGATCTCCCCAACTTCCCAAATCAACTATGGCGTCAGCAAGCAAGGCTATCTCTGCCTCTCGCATCCCCGGCTGGGCATACTATACAATCAAGCGAGAAAGCTGTGGACTACATGCAATCACCACCTCCCGTCAGCGGATTCGGATCCTGGCACTGTCAATGGGCTTCCGCGGTTCATGAGACGATGACCCGAATGATTCACAGCCAAGCCATGGGACTTTATTCGACGAGCCCCTTTATACCCGGACAGTCCTGACACCAGATCCTCTTCGTATTGCAGGCGACTACGAAACAGACTGCATCCCGCCGGCGTGACAATGGAATTAACGTCATACTCACTAGCAATCTGCTCATGTTTTCCTTTGACTCTTCATTTACGATGTGTGTTCATAGATTGATGCTAACAGATTCAACAGTAACAGCCAGCCTAAAAAACCTCTCAATGTCGATTCTCCAGCATTTACTCCTGCACCGGCCGGGGGCAAAAAGAGCACATTTTCTACCAACGCAATCCCATTTACTCCTCGAGGAAGCTCCACAACCAGTAAGGACCATCAACAGTAAACCAGCTCTCTGTATACCCTCCCACTGATGTTCATTAGGTGCCTCACCGGCCTTACACCAAGATGCCACAACACCTGTGTTCAAGCCAACGCAGTTCTCGGACTTCGGTCAAAACAACTATGACTTGAATTCTAATGTGCGTTTCATCCACCTTCAATCAGTGACTATTTATGACTGACAAACAGTAGCATACATCGAATGGGTC
This sequence comes from Xylariaceae sp. X167, assembly GCA_028637775.1. NCBI lineage: Eukaryota > Fungi > Ascomycota > Sordariomycetes > Xylariales > Xylariaceae > Xylariaceae sp. X167. The sequence goes on along the minus strand of JAJFDK010000022.1, from coordinate 85,792 downwards.
GGCAGATAACTCAACGGCATATGATCCTTTCATGTCAAGTGTGGCTCCGGGGCTCCAAACCCCTCAGTACAACCCATATGCAGAAGAGCATAACCCCTTGGTCGCAGCCGGGGCATCTTACTATGGGGCCCAGAACACCTACTCGGCCCCTCAGCCTGTGAGTTTCCTCGTTGAGTGTGAAATCCAACGTTCAAATGTATTAATTCGGTCTAGTTGCAATACCACCTGTACTACCCCTTGACTTCCATTCGAGAGTCTCTACAACCGTATCAACGAGCAACATACGAACTTTTCCTACCCGAATCTCTCAGAGAAGATATGCAGAAGAAGTCAGAGGCAGCCCGACAAGTTCTTGGTGTTCAATCTCCCTCTCTCCAGCATTACCATTCCCTTGTGCCATTGGATGTCAAGATCCGGAATACGCCGGGAATATTTGGGCATCTCACATGGGTCTGGAAGGCGACTTCACGAAAGAACGGCAATGTTTACTGTCTGAGGAGAATTGAAGGTATTATCTATCTTTCCTACATGGTATGCATGTTTGCTGACCCGTAGCAGGCTTCCGATTAACTAGCGAAGATGCTATCAAGGCTGTGAACTCGTGGAAAAAGATAGTACATCCAAATATCGTTACCACGGTGGAGGCTTTTACGACGAGAGAGTTCAACGACAGCTCTCTAATATTCGTCCATAACTATCATCCGTTGTCGAAAACCCTTGCTGAGCTTCACTTTGCACCCACTCCAAACCGGTTCACTCGGCCACAGCAAGTTCCGGAAAAAGTGCTATGGAGCTATCTGGTGCAGCTCTCTAGCGCACTCAGGACGATACACAAGGCCAAACTGGCGGCACGTTGCATTGATCTCAGCAAAGTGATCGTGACCGAGAAAAACCGAATCAGGCTGAGCGCATGCTCCATCCTTGATGTGATACATCATGAAGCGCGCCGTCGCGTTGAGGATTTGCAGCAAGAGGATTTCTTCCATATCGGAAAGCTCATACTGAGTATTGGTACCAATACGCAACCTAAGAATATGCAAGATATCAATGCCCTTCTCGAGCAATTGGGTCGAACTTATTCGGAAGAGCTGAAAGAAAGAGTGGCATGGTTGTTGAGCTCTCAGACGCAGCCCAAAACCGCCGATCAGCTGACTTGTGACCTGGCTCTACATGTCGATGATGCATTCGTGTCATCTTCTGTCGCCAACGATGAAGTAGTCAATCATCTAGGTCGCGAACTTGAGAACGGCCGATTGGTACGGTTGATGGCTAAACTCGGCACAATCAACGAACGTCCCGAGTTCGATGGAGATCCTAATTGGTCCGAAACCGAACACAGACACATGTTGAAGCTATTTCGAGATTATGTCTTTCATCAGGTTGATGCTCAGGGCAATCCGGTCCTTGACTTGGGTCACATCATAAGTTGTCTCAACAAGCTTGACGCCGGCACGGAGGAGAAGATCTACCTCACTAACCGAGATCATCAGACCACGTTATTGGTCACATACCGAGAATTGAAGAAACAAGTTCAAGCAGCCTTCGGCGAACTACAGAAAGGCAACGGCAAGCAACAGACACAACAGCCCAATAGGGGTTTCTAGAACAGCAGGCACATGGTATGGGCCAGGGGGGCCTCTAACAAAGGAAGAGAAAACCAGCAGAGATGAATGAATACCAGTCGTCCAGGAATGAAGGGCATTTGGGTACAAGCCATGGTGGCGAACCCTCGATTTCGAAACATCGCTAAACCCATCTACCAAGAGTACCGATTTCAACGAGCAGAAGTTGGCCATAGCACGGAGCCTGAATGAATGCTGGTATAGGAAATTGAGCGTGTATAAGAGGGGGCTATATAACTTACCTGCCGTCGGGTCTTTGTATGGTTGGATCCGATGGGACAAAACAACCCCCCCTGCGTCCCAGAGCCTAGTAGTCGCAATGGTTTGAAGTAACACAGGCAACGAAAGAGACAGAGACAGCGAGAGTGGAACGTTTCCGAACACACACACCGAACAAGAAAAAAGCAAAAAGATTACATGAATGAGAAGTAACTTTCACCTTAAACGTCTTCTGATCCCGTCCATTCATCGTGACAAGTGAGACTCGTAGTTAGGTTATGATGTAATGTATACCTGGGTCGTACGTTCAACTCGGAGATTGTTCCCTCCACTCAACAAGATCTCGCGTCGCGGATGCTCGGTCACAGGAGGAAGGTAGGTAGGTAGGTAGGACGGGATCGCATTCGCATCTGAGCCGGGTGTCGTCGGTGATTGAAAACGAAGCGATATCTCCGGACCCGTTGTTACCTTCCTCCTTACATGCGTCCTTTTGACAACAATGATTCATACCAACCTCAATACCAACAACAAACAACAAAATCAGAAGCAAGTTTCGTATAGACTTGTATGCAGTTAGGAGCCTCGGATAGACCTAGCGAATCGGGACGGGAATGGGTTGGGTTTACCACTATCACATCACATACTTCCACATTATACTACGAGGTAAGAACGGCTTCCGCTTTGACGCGAGCCGAGACGAGAGTCAGAGCGCGGATTTCGGAATCTACTTAACTTACCTACTGTTGTTACTTAGGATGACGCATTAGCGTAGGATCCCCCAACTACATACGCAAACCGGGTAGGTTACACAAACTGTTGGGGCCGGCAAGGAGAGAAGGAAGGAGAAGAGAAGAGGGGTGAATGGGTTCCAGGTAGAGTAAGAGAAGCCTCGGCTCGTGGGGGCGGAGATTTTAGTCAGACGGAATGGAAGGCTTAGTAGTTCATCGCCGGTCCTTGTGTTGTTGTGGTTGCATTCAGGAAACCTTGGTGACCCATGCCGCTGTAGGCGCGTTATTTGTAATATGGGGGGGAGGCGGGAAAAGAAAGCGCAAAGGGGAACTTTTGAGCATGAGGGAAGACACAACGTTGTTGCTGTTTGCTGTTGTGTAACGATAGTTAGGTTGCATTGAGAGTGATCACAGGAAGGAATAACGGACGAGAACGGCCCGGAATAGGGTGGTAACTCGTAGGTAGGAACCGGGAGATTCTTGATAATTTTTGGAGTATCCCTGAACACCTTGCGGGTCTTTCATGAATGATCGCGACAAACTGAATTGTCTACCGAATCAACAGCCCATTTCACCCTTACCCGAGGCTCGCATGTGAGTGAGTGCGGTCCGCCTGCTCCGTTTCACACATGACTGCTGATATATCATTATACAGCTTCTGGGTATAATCTCCTTCACTTATTCCAATCTTGGCGCAGGCACGCGTTCGCACGCCCTTTTCATGCGCCTTGGCCAAAGTTTTTCTTCCTATCTCGTCAATGTAGACAGAACAGGCGTTCATTCATCCTGCTGAGCAAAAGGGTTCTCGATCTCCTCGCTGCCATCTACGGGGCTAATAACCACCAGTAGAGTACCGCGAGCCACTACAAGGCCCAGCGATCGTGTAGCTTCCTTGCCTTCGTCATCTGTATGATTAACAGCGCCGTTAGTCCGCTGAAGTCTCGTCCTCAGGCCACAAATTGTGGTCCGTGAAGTAAGGGATGGGGCATCTTACCTCGCATAACTTCCTGTACCTCGTCCAACACCAGATTCATAAGAGCATCATAACCCTTTAGCGTTCCAGTGACTATTAATAGATGATCAGTTAGTTCTATTCTAAGATATCCTTGTGTAAATGGAGCCTTTTGTTGGGGGTGGAGTGAGTGAGATGGGATGGGAAGGACAGCATAGTGTGAAAAAGTAAGAAAGAAAACAAAATGGAAGTGAATGTTACCTTCACGGCCCCCGTTGAACTTAACAGTAATTCTCTTGTCCATGTACTTGCTCAAGTCCAAGATGTTTTCCTTCTTAGGGCGTTCCCGCTCCTGCTGAGGGGCGGCAGCACCGCCGGACTCGCCTCCGTAACCGCCTCTTCCTCCCCGGTTATTACCGCCCCGTCCACCCCGCCCGTTTCCGCGGTAGGAAGCCCCGCCGCCTCGGCCGCCGCGGTGATGACCACGGTCGGACATGGTCGATCAGTGATTTAATACGAGGAGCGGGCGCAAAGAGAGAACCCTCCTGGGTGAATACGGGAACAGAGAGGAGTTGGGGTGCGAGCTTTCCCTCCCCCTTCGGATTCAGGAGTATGTCGGACCGTGGATTGGGAGAGTCTGGTCCGTGAAAGAGCTAGCTAGCTCGAGGTGCACTCTAGTACTAGAATGGACTCGTAGAATGGGCGGTCTCTTCTAATCAGGCCAGGCCACTCGGTAGGGGAACGGGTCGAGTCTGGTGCAGCGACCAATAGAAGGGGGCGGATGACGGGTGGTAGCAAGGCGACTCGGCTTGGTGGACAGGCTGACAGTCTGACTACTGAGCTGTCAGTTGGGGCGGAGTCGTATTTGTCTAGTCGTGGGCCGGGAGCCGGTTTAGTGTACCGTATCTATTGATTGGCGGTAAGACAGGGTCAGGAAAAAGGGTCGGGTAGGTATTGATTGAATATGTGATGTACTTTATTGAGAGGGCGACTAGGTTGCAAGAAGCAAGCTCGCTCGTTCTGGAGAGGAGGGGCGGGAAGGCTGAAGGGAGCAAGGGTCGATCTGGATTTGGGAGACTTTAATTGGCTGGAAATGCAAGGTGGGGGCATAAATATGGGGCCGTCCTCGCAAGGCTGTGGGGAAGTCGCTGGGTGCCCAGTTTTTTGCCGTTATTCCCCCACATTAGCCCTTGCGCTATAAAATGGTGACTAAGCAGGACAGATGCGACGATAATCCGTAACTTATCAACGTTGAAAGGAAACTGATGTTTTCTGACAATTCTTTTCAAATTGAAAGGTAGAAGATCTAATATTTTACCTAAATATTTCATAGTCATTCGTATTGTTCAGGAATTGACCCGGCGATTTCATGGTACATTACACATGCTAAAGTACCTCTTCTTCCTAGTGCGGCTTAGTGAGTTGACTCCAGTCGCGCTCGTTTTACCGTATTTCGCGACTGACGTAGTTGTGTGATAGAAACACGGTGGGGTGCAGGATAGCGTCTTAAAGGGTGAACTTTGCCGGCAACGCTTCTCGTTTGGGGGTCCATCTTCTTGACCATACCGGGTTATCTTCAGAGTCGACTTACGGATTACCGTTAGTATTCCAGGTACCTAACCACAGATACATCATCATACCTAACAGTTAGAATAATCCACCGAGGTGAGAAGAATGGCATCACGGCCGTCTTGACTGCAAACGTATTAGTTGCCAATATTTCTCTCCTATGTTGATCGGTGTGTCTTGGACTCTTGCATCCCTAGGTAGGAATTCCGAAGTACCAGCCTACTTGCACTCCTAACTACGGAATAGATGGACCTGCGCTAGGAGATCTAGGGTGGAGTTGATTCACCTAGATGGTACTTCCTCAGTACCTCCGGAATACACCAGCAGCATGAGAAGTGCGAAATAGCAGAGGGGCATGGACGGCCGTAAGTGTTTGCCGACCCTGCCTTTCAAAACCTCTCTGTGTAACTCCAAGCAGGTCTGTTGTTCTGATGCAGTTATAATAGATGGAATACGGAATACTCCAAAGACATTTTGCAAGAAGAAATGCTCAAAAACGAGCCCTACAGCTGAAATACACCTACTACCTACTCGAGGGCAGAACTGAACAGTTCGGATTCATCGAACTTCAGAGCCGACGAGACCGACAAATCCGTACGAAACTCTTACCTAAGGACTCCTTAAGTCCATATTTCCTAGAACAGACTAATTCCGTCCCCTCCCCCGCGGAATCGGGCAAAGATGTAATAAGGCGCATGGGTTGCATGGATATAACGATGTAAGTCGACGATCCTTTCCCACTTCGACAACTGAGGCATGAAGCGCGGTATGAATTGAACCCTTCAGAAAACCAAGAAAAAAACATGACCGCGCTCAACAGCGACAATCTTTACCGAGTCCTCACGACTGCATTCAAACTGCATTCAGGTTAGTGCAGCCTGGCCCGCAGATTGCAGTACCTACATTATGCAGGTTGTGACCAGGGCGGAAGGGTGACGATGATTAGCATGGGAAAAGGCGTTGTTACTTGACAGGCTGCCGCCGTATGTAAGTGCGAGCACGCAGGTAACTCAGGCCGCAGCAGCAGGAGCAGCAGCAGCAGCAGCAGCAGCAGAAGCAAGCAAGCAGCAGACACGACGTTATACGCAGTACACTAGCTTGTACATATCGATGTTTTACAGCATGCTGCGTCTTGCGCCTGCGTCTGCGTCGACTTACTGTACCGGTAACCATGTCAGAAGAAGCCAAGATGGGGGAATATGGGGTCGTCGCCCGGGTTGGTCAGGGTCGACGCCACGCTGGCCAGAGTCCCAGAGTCTGTACGGCGTGCGCAGAAGAATACGGAGACCTACATCGCACTATCGAGCGCATCTGAGAAAGCTGCCAACCTGGTACATTAGGTATGTCGCCCATGGATGCTTTTGATGGAATCAGAAGATTCTCAGCAATGATGGCTTGCCCATTCATGTACTCCGGACCTACTACTGCGCACATACATGGGACCATGTCGTACTACAACATGTACGGCACAGATAGACTACATAACAAGACAGCATTGCGCCTCGGGTGGTTCCCCCCTCTTTCTTTTTTTCTTTCATGGCATGAAAAAGATGGGAAATACCAGATACGAGCGAGAAGTATTCCGTAGCAGCACCAACACCATGCCAATAACTCGAAAAGCATACGAAGAGGGCAGCGGAATTCGATATAAGCCATTCCGGAGCTACGGAATCGAGCCAGGAGTTAACGTACGGAGTACAGTAGGCAGGCACGGAATACACGCGAGGAATGTACCTTCCGTACCTGCTGCAGCGTACCGAGTCGCGAACCCACACGGCCGGTCTCAATTCCGTATCGCTCGATCTTAACTCCTGGAGGCGTCTCGTTGGGTACAATGTACGCAATACTTGCATATGTATTCTTCGTATAAGTATCTACTAGCATACCTGTATGTGCTAGCGCCGTGAGATCTCAGGTCTTGTATGGAATAATTACATGTTGTTTTGGTTGTTTTTTCTGCCGCCGATTTACACCACAATCAACGCTGCAAGAGGTGCTCACGAGCGATTCCGTCCCTAATTCCGCGACTACAACCCCAGTTACCAACCCGGTCTACCACCTACCTTCCAGCACCTACGCTACGCTCCTGTCGTGTAACTGCTAGCTAGGCACGGCGTTGACATGAGCCACCACGTTGGTTATAAATAGAATCCTTTCTTAGCCAGCAGGTAGCACGCATGTACCCTCCTGGTACATCCAGCAATACTACCTACCTACGTACGGGCGCGAGGTACCCCCTTTTCGTGGAGTTTTCTTCATGTACCCCCCGCCTTTTCGCCCGTGAACCCCACAGAGAACCCTCGGGATCGACGACCTACACTACACGACAGTGATCTACATGGTACACGTGAGATGTGTACATACACTAGGTGGAAGTCCAGGACCCCAGTTCTCATCACATCCAATTCCCTTCGCAGACCGTCACGACAAGACGCTGCGCCCGTTTGTTTTGTTCGCACCTACTTCGTACATACCTACTTGTATTACTATTACCTCACTTCCCCACGTTCTGTCTTTCTCTCTCTCTCTCTCTCCTGAATTTCCTGGAAAGAGGAAGTGAGCTAACTCCACGGTCCAACCTGCGACCTCCTCACGCTGTAATCCGTACCTACTACCAGGCTGGCGCTCATACGAGCTTTGCTTCCCACTCCATCGGTCAGAGTACCACTAGGAATTTCCCTAGTGTCGGTTGGTCGGTGGGCAGTAAGTAGTCTGTCCCACAAGGCCTCTACTACTGGCAACTCGGCCCCGGCATCTTGCAGCCTCGGTGCCCTCCAGTTGCCATGTTGATACCGTGGTTACCCAGAGTCTCGGGTTACCAGTAGCAGTCCAAGCAGTCTAAACTACTGCGCCCATTACTTGCGCTTAGACATAACAAGCCCATGATATGCACACTGGCGCGATAACATAACGGTATATCTGTACATCGCACATGTCTATCCGCCCACTTATCCATACGCCGACGCGAGCGCCCCCTGCCCATTCTTAGGACACCCCTTTCATTCATTTGCGGGAACCCTCTAAGCCAATTCCCGGCGCATCGTCCTCGTTTATACCGTTCTGCATTCTTGTTGGTCGGGGTACTTGGATTGGCTGTGTCGGGGACTGTTGTTGAGCATTGAATCTCACGTATTCCGTAAAGGACGTCGTCTCGCAACAACAACGGCTGCTGCAACGCTCCTCCGCCCGTGGAAATCATGGTGACTATGGCGTACAATCTCGAAGCCGAGCAACCGAAGAGGAAACGAGATGCTACCGATGATAACGGCAGTCAGACACACGCTGACCGCATCCCTCGACCGCCGCCTCCCCAGTCGGGTAAGTTCACATCTCTGGCCCCCCTCCCCCCCTCCCCCCTCCTCCGTGTTTGCTCATCGAGATTCGACCGCTGTCAGGAACGGTAAAGGACCCACACGCTAGTGCTGCGCTTCTGTTATAATTATTTTTTTCTTTAGTTAAAAACGGACTTCGTTCTCCATCTGCTTGTTAGCCTGGGGGAATATCTTGCTACCTATCTTTCGCAGTACCATGTTTCCGTCCATAAACTCCTATCCTTGTTTCCTTTGCCGTACCTCCCTGTCTACGATGGGCACTACTTAGAGCAGCTCATCTCTTGTTCGACCTTGTTCACATTGAGTCATACAACACTAACCAACATGGAAGGGAATACTGTTCCGATCAACTACTTCTCGAAATCCCCTGCGGTCAAGCTCAAGCTGATCCAGGGCGATGGCGGTGCTTTCTCCGATGTTCTGAGTCTTATCAACGAGTACGAAGGCAAGTTGGTTTGCTTCACATCCTCGATCTGTCTTAATGGGCAAAATACTGACGTGGACTTATAGGTGTACTAAACAGACATGAGAGTCTCGCGTTTAACTTGGGCGCAAAGCTCACAGGCTCCCGCCTGCTCAAGGCTATGGAGGGGGCATTCGAAGGTGCTATTACCACGACCCCTGCTCAGAATCAGTTCACTCCTGATCCTGTGACCTGGCTTGAGATAGTCGACTTTGCCAAGTCCCATCCTCAAGACTTCCAACTGTCAGTTACCCCAACGGGAATGCGAATTTGTCAATTCACGTTGAAGGGTGTTCAGGTAGAAATCAGCGAGGATGACTGGCGACTCATCGTCTCTGGTGCTTTGGATCGCTTCAGACTTGTGCCGCCCCAGCCACTAGAAGAAGACGAGACAGCTGAACTTGCTACGTTGGAGATTCTCGAGCAGCGTCTCCAAGTGCTGATCAAGAGGGCTGATGAGGTTGCCCGGAGAGCCAGACAGCTTAATTACCGTCTAAGCGGCAGGAAGGCATTCATCGCCTCGCATCATCCCTCACAGTCGGGCTCTTCTTCGGGATTCCAGCCCGTCAACACCGTCCGGAAGGTCGGTATCAACCCTGGCTATGACTTACACGCGGACCTCCTACAACAATTTACGGCCCCCGTGGCGCCCCCAACCAATCAGCGGGTGTCCTCGACCAGCTCCATACCACCTACTCCAAATGCCCTGAGCACGGCATCTTCAACCCCGAGAACTTCTCTGCCACAGCATAGCTTCCTGAATAGCACCCGTCCGTCACCCGGTTTTGGCTCCGATTTCCCAGGCAAAACCTGTGAAGAAGAGAACCGCAAGCTAGTGATCACAAGGATCGAGAAGATGGCTCGTGGCGATATCATCCGACCACCTTGCGACCGCTGTCGAAGACTGCAAACACAATGTGTTAAGCATCTCACGGCATGTCAAGGATGCACTAAGAAGCATACAAAATGCACCTGGAAAAAGCTTACCGACGACGAGGTCTTGCTCCTCAAAGGGGAAGGGTGTGGAGAGGGCGACGATACAGAAGAGGAGCCGAGAGAGACTTGGAAGAGCGTCTTCGGCTCCCCGCCACAGCTTCCGGGTATCGGTGACCTGGGCGCGGGAACCGAGCGTAGTGTCGAGTCCAATGCGAGTCATTCAGGGGCGGGACTCGCCATCGGACGGGCGACGGATGATGTTTGGCGCAAGGGCCCTAGCAGCATCCTTACCACTAATACGACTGCCACTGCTACTACGGCTACGACCAACAACAACAAGGACGACGCCATGGACATCGACTCGAACACCTCGCGCCAGCGTTATTCGACAGAGGAACCCGCTAGTTACTCGATAGTGCATGGGCTATCCATTGATTCCACGATTAGGCAAGTGGCTTCTGCGGCATCGGCCCGTGCAGACGCAGCGGCCGCAGCTTCGCGGGAAAGTTAACCGTGGGCGAAGGAAGAAAAGAAAACAAACCAAAACAACAACCATCAACTAACAATCAACAACAACAACAATTGTGTCTGTACAATATCAATTTCGCAAGCATGAGAGAGAAAAATTCTTTGTATGAGCTGTTCATCACCCCCGGCTCAAAATCACTTACATGTATATAGCTTTCTTAATTAATCCAAAAAGAGACCCGTAATCAATCCCGCTGCGGCGCGGATGTCGATAATAAAGGTTAGCTAAACTCGAGAGCCCCTGATTTTGTCGTGTGTCAACAAACATTCCGTATGATCATCCGCCTCAAGCGATTGAAACTCGAAAAGAAGAAAAGACTTTGACGCAGTTTGCGTCGAGTCAATCTGATATGTAACTGATCGATTCAGAAGAATGGAGACGCCGGCAGACAAACGGAGACCCGGAGTGGATAGAGCGGACACGATGTCTTAGGCATTTCTTCTGCCAACGAGTAACTGGAACAACGCGCCGTGAAGTAGTACAGTCACAGTCTTGTGGCTTGTATATTGGCATCAACTCGGAGGTCATCTGATGTAATGCGACAGTTTCTAGGATATCGGCAATGAACATTGCGTCTGTTGTAAACGGGATGTTTGCTCTCGTGTTGGATAAGGTGAGCGGGACTTTCCCGTCGGTGAGTCGCCGGTGTACTTCAGCCACCACCGATAGATACATACGTGTAAATGCATGATGTTTCTAACAAACTCAATTCTTCAATCGGGGCCAGTTGTGTTCAGCTTGTCGCATCTTTATGTAATCATTCTGTCATTTCGCGAAACGACAACTGTTTCGAGAATCAATGTCCATCATGTAAAATTTCCGTCAACAAGGAGCAAACGGATTCATCAATGGTGCGTAAGCCACATACGAGAGAGTCGATTCAGCGCGCAATAGATGTACCTAAGTAACGCATCGTATGACAATCAACGGGCAAATACATGGCAAAAAGAGGGACGCGTCGGGTGGGCGCGGCGATAAGCATCCCGATAACAAAAAAAAAAGACGGACCAAGAAAAAAACCAAAAAACGGCCTATACATTGTAACTGTAATAGACGGTAGTCCTGTCGCAGCGCACTGCAAGTGCACCGTTTACTAGCTCCCGCCGTTCTATCGTTCTATCTCTCCGTCCATTTTATTTCGTGCACTTCCAAACTCAACTTTTCTGCCCCTCCTTCTATTCTTCCGAACCACCACAAGCACCCCGAGTGAACATCGGAGCCGCAACGAACTCGCAAGTGTGCTGCTACCACGAGCGCAATCACCTGCTTCCCATCTTGACATCTCAGTCCTGCCTTCATCCTTGCCCCTCGACCTTCGTCGCTTCATCGGTCCTGCTCCTGTTGTTGCTTCGTTGAATGTGCCGGCCAGCGCATACGCATTTGCTCTTGCACAATGGCGGCCACCACGAACGAGCGCCGTGAGGGCGGAAACTACATCACGCAGAAAGCGCCTCTGCCGAAGTCGAGCGAGCTCAGTGAAGCGCCTGCGGTGCCGGCACCTTCCGCTAAGAACTCCTCGACCTTCGCCAAGTCATGGCCCTTTCTCGTAGCCGGAGCGTACGTACACCTCACCCTGAGCACTGGCCTGGACTGAACCGGTCTGGGACGACAATTGAGTCAAGTCCCCATGGCCCTCAGTTTCACGGCTTGCTGCGAATCTGTTATAGTCTGGCGCATTGCTGACTTTTGTCAAACAACAGTGCTGGTGGCATGACAGCCTCCGTCTTGACCGCCCCTCTCGATGTCCTCAAGACTCGACTACAATCAGACTTTTACCAAGCACAACTGCGCTCTGCCCGGGCTGCTGCTGGTCAGGCCCGACTGAGCCCTTTGCGATCGGCTTCCTACCATCTCACTGAAACCCTTCACATCCTGCGCGACGTATACCGGTTAGAGGGTCCACGAGCGCTATTCAAAGGCCTCGGCCCTAACCTAGTGGGCGTTATCCCCGCGAGAAGTATCAACTTCTATGTCTACCCCATGAGCAAGCGCGCCTACTCAGAATGGTTCGCCAAAGACCCGAACAACCCCGTCATTCAACTTGCCAGCGCTGTCACTGCTGGTATCGCCACAGGCACTGCGACAAACCCTATCTGGCTCGTAAAAACGCGACTACAGCTTGATAAGAATAACGCCGAGCGCAAGGGCGACGTTACCGCGCGGCGGTACCGGAACAGTTGGGATTGCATCAGACAAGTCATCCGGGATGAAGGACCCAGGGGTTTCTTCAAGGGCCTCAGCGCCAGTTATCTCGGTGTTTCTGAGAGCACACTACAATGGATTCTCTACGAAGAACTGAAGAGACGGTTGCGCTTGCGCGAGGAGCACATCATTGCCAGTGGTCGCGAGAAGACATTCTGGGACCACACTATTGATTGGACCGGCAACGCCATGGGTGCCGGAGCTGCCAAGGGTTTGGCCGCATTACTGACATATCCTCACGAGGTGAGCGACTGACTTTTTTAGTTGATATTTTCGATTAGGCAACTTCGCACCAGTGAACTAACAGGTATTGCTCTTTAGGTCGCACGAACCCGATTGCGACAAGCTCCTATGGCCGATGGACGGCCCCGATATACCGGCCTGGTACACTGCTTCAAGCTCGTGTGGAAGGAAGAGGGCTTCATTGGCCTCTACGGCGGTCTCACACCCCACCTCATGCGCACAATCCCCTCGGCCGCTATCATGTTCGGCATGTACGAGGGCATCCTGTCCCTGCTCGGCGCCAAGAGCTGAGTTAGTCCCAATGATGATGGATTCATGGGTGTCTCAAGTCGAAAGATATGACCCGAGGCCCATATTTGCGAGCGCAACGATTCCCCATTGACACAATCAACCCGCTCTTTGTATCACCACATAATTCACACATCATTACAACGACCTACCTAATTTTCACCCTCGACATTCGCGGCAAAGCAATGGGGACAATTCGTATTTGTCCCCTTGTCGCAAACATTTTCGCCTTGTTCTCACGATCACGGTTCGCACTTTGGCATGACTACTTTTACGACCTTGCGGCGATCATGGAATAACAACACGACTGTACCAACACCACTACCAAACACACAACCCTCGATGAACTACTACTATGGACGGAACAACCTTTCACGGAGAACTTTTCGAGATGTACATATATCAACATAGACAGACACACACCAACCAATCCTGGAACGAGAAGAGAGACAGCCCCTTTTCCATGTCTAGGTAAACGGATTGGAACCAAAAAGAATTTTTCGCCGAAGCGAAAAAATACTTCATGACAGAACCAGAAAAAAGGCGGAAAGAGGAAAAAGATATAGAGCAGGGATGGATGATTGGGCGTGGGGATATTCGGTATGAATTGGTACCTACCTAAGAAGAACAGTCAGGAATTGACTGTAGCTACCTACCTACCTACCTCACTTTGAGCAATCTCCCACAGCGCATACACATGCCTCACCCGGATGGGGAATGAGTGAGTGAGTGAGTAGGTAAAGCAGCATCTGAGATAAACAAACATACATACGCAAGGGATGTTTGACACCTAGCGCTCAACGTAGATAAGAAGAAAAAGGCCCCCCTTCTCCCATGTCAGAAGGGAAAAGGAAAGGGGAGAAAGCTGGGTTTAGCTACACGGGTAGCTAGCTAGGTAGCATGACAAATATATACCAAAAACACGTCCCATCTCTGAATGGTTTCGCGTACCTTAGGTTCATAGTTGCACTGATTGGTGACTTATTGAACGAAAAATAGGAGTTGCTCCGGGAAATCGGACAACACTCCTTCCGGTTCGTATGTCGCGTTTCCGCCCCATGATCCGGTCCGCCACGGTACGGGATGGATGCTGGGATGTTACACATTTCAATGCATGAAGATAGATAAATGTAAATTGAGGTATTGATGAAAAGTCGGCGGGCCACCATTGAGTCCATATTTGCTCGTGCAGCAGATGTGTGAGTTTGAGATTATATACGCGGCCTCCCTTCACTTTCAACAGTCCACTGTACAAGAGCCCATGCATGCGGACCTCGAACTTCAAACCCACGCCGTATCAGACAACCCCAGCCCTCAATCTCACACGAGAACAATTCTTTTTATTCAATTTTATACGTTTGTTGTTTGTTTTTATCCTTTTTATCGCGGAAGAAAAAAATAACTATAAAAATGCAGTTAGGTATCAAGTGCCAGCTTCCACTCACTCAGCTCATCTCATCTCCTCTCATGCTTCATGCTCAATGCTCATGCGCGCTTTCATTTCGCCCATCATCCGCGCGCCAAAAAGCAAAAAGCCTCCCCGTGCTGCCTGCCGCCGGTTTTTTTTTACAGCATTGTAAGCAATAACGCGCAAAGACAACCTGAAAATAAACAAACTCCATCCCGATGCGTGCGCAGACCCACTGGCCCCCCTTTTCCCGCTCATGGATATCTGTGACTGAGAACAAAGCAGACAAGCATCGCCGTCGTCGTCATCCTTCCTTTTCTCCCTTTCTCCCGTGCTTGCACACCGAAATACTCACCTCTCCTAAACAATCATCATCCCATGCTTCGAGAATGCCGATCCGGGTTTATGTACGTGAGACAGAAAGGGGGTGGGGGGTTGCCTAAGGTTGTTAGGTTCACAAACGGGGTCCACTTGTCGTTTTTAACTTCGGATGGCGGTAGTCATGCTGCTATAGCTTGTGTTCTTCCCAGGATGTGCGAACGGAGGCCTCCAGGTGTACATGCTGCGGTGCCTCGAGCTGTCGCAAAGACCGGCGCCGTTTCTGAAGCTTGCGGGGTCTGCGGCCTGGGGATGTGCTGTTACCCCACGAGTCGAATAGACGAAGTCACCAAGAATTTCGGTCCCAGTTGGGGTCTATAAGCAGCAGTATTAGCATATCGGGTATTACATATGGATGTTCGCCAATCATGAGTTGACGCGCGGGAAAAGACCTGAAGTTGCTACTCATATAGACAAGCGCAACATATGTGCTGAATTATCTGGCAGCGCGAGAGTCCGTGAAGGGGTTTCATCGATGCGCTCGCTCATGCTTCACGGTATGTGTCGGATAGGGGGAAGCATGCATATGTGGGCGAGCCGACCCACACATGACATCAAGTAAATGCGGCCAGAACTTACCCTGTACAAAAGCAGCGAGCACCTTGCTGCCGGTTTGGAGAAGTGGGTGTCCGACGACAATTTTAAGGAATTTTTCGAGTCCGGCACGGCGGCCCTCGATTACGTCGTCAGAAAAGCGGTTGGTAAAGACCTTGCCAGGCAACGGAGGGATGGTGACACGCGCACTCTCGCGCTCCAGGATGTCCCGGAAGTACTCAAAGTCACTGTATCGGCGACGCACGCTGCTCTGGCGCAGCTTGAAGGCGGGAATGTTGGTTCGGCAGACGATCTCGTAATCAGTGTACATGTGTCGGGAGGTTCCGTGAGTTCGCGGATTGCGGACCTATCGCGCGATTCACGTCAATGAGTCTTCATGTCACCATGTCAAATGCATAGGCACTCTGTGCACACCTCAATCTCCAGGAAGTTCTCCGGGGGGCCGTAGATCTCGTCAAATGACTGGTGTCTCGTGTCGGGCATGGACTGCATCATGGGACGAGCCATGCTGGCCATGCCGCGGGGAGTGGCTGTCGTGGTCGCGGCAGCCTGGTTCGTGGGTTTGGGCGGAACCTCACCACCCGACCTTGGATCTGAAGATGCCATGTCGACTAGATTTCCCACGCTTCTAGTGATGCCCCGTCCGGCGATTTACTGACTGAGGATTCAATCGATAATCGTCCCTGCGCAACTGATTCGTCGCGAGAGAGATAAGAGATGTCGCCACGAGGCGGGACTGAAGAGGGCTGAACTGAACTGACGCCGATGCTCTCGCGAATCAGGTGAGGCAAGATGGGGCTGTCTATCTAGTGAGTGACGGCGGCAGAAAGGGGAAGTTTTGTTGAATGAGGAGGCGTGCGAGGTCAAGAGATTTGCGTAGAGGGAGTTATTAATGGAGGCGCTACGTAGTATGGAGGGGTAACTGCTCTCGTACCTAGTACGGAATGCGAAGTATTCCGTAAGGACGGATTACGGTAGGAGTTGTACAGTGCAGAACAGTCAGAGGTACTATTCCGTACATGCCTGCCTAGGCACCTTAGGTAGGTAGGTTCGCTACTACCTCCTGGGAATGTCTAATTGGTAGTCTAACCATAGTCGGGAAGGCGCGCCATAGTAAATGGATGTGGATGACTAAGAGAGCTTTATGTAATCAGGAGACAGCTGACGTCGTCTCCTCCCGGGTAGGTCCCGAGTAGATCAAATTGCTACAGTAATAAGTAACCCGGAGGTGGGGCTATAAAGAGAGCTCATTCACCGTTGAAAACGGCTCCAAGCGTACAGATCAATGATTCTGCTACTGTGAAGTAGACAAACCGGTGTTCCCTATCTAAGTTCATGTCCTACCGATTACGTACAAGCAGTACCCTCCCGCTATATTGTTCTGTACCACCTGTCGTGCCTACAGCAATAAGGAGGGTATGGCATCCCCTTGTTTGGCTACCCCTATAAACCGGAACTGCTTCAGGTGTGATCTACCTAAGATACTTGTACGCTGTTCTCCTGCCACCTGGCACAGTAATAAGGAGGTACAGAACATCCAAAGGAAAGCACGAACTGGATATTCATACAGGTAGTGATCGGGCAGTTTGTGTGAGCAGGTACGAACAGGCACACTATCTACGTCGTGCCTACCTCAGATCCAGATCGGATCAGCTGCTCACCGTGCCTGTTTCAGAATTAGAAACTCGCGTATAAAAAGAGCCAGAGGAAATTACGGCCACCCGTCAGAACTTCTCCCTCTCTTTCTCTCCTCTCTTTGACAAAGTCATTGCCTGCTTGTATAGGCGAACGTGAATGTTAAGCTTCACAACTTACATCCCTCCCCTTTGCACAATATATATACCTATATATGAAGAGCTCTCAAGCATACTACATACCGACGCATCATGGATTCATGCTCATCAATTCAATATATGTATTCGTGCCAACTGTTCACATCCTAGAAGAATATTGATTCCCCGCCGAATCTGCTTCGCTGCGGCCACCTAAAATGCTTCATTCCGAACGGAGACGGCGACTGTTGACATCATTCCCGATCGGAGAGGTAAGACAACACATTATTCAACTCCAGCTCGACAACTTACCTGTCTTCGTTTGTTCCTGTCGTAGCTGACTTCCAGGTGTTTACAGCAAAAGATTCGGGCTTTGGCCTTGTACTAGGTATGTGGACTTCGATTCCAGAAGATGAAGCGTATTAGCATTCTGAGGCTAACTGCGATGCCCTCGGCCCATTGGTATGCAGCGACCATATATCCCAATCAAAGGCTCAAAACCATCGGTCACAAGCTTGTGCCTACGGAATGGGCAGCATTGCACCAACAAGCCTGTAAGTCTCGGGGATAGCATCACAGCACCGGATAAGAGATGTATGTCTCGGGGGCTTCGTTCGCCATCTGTGAAGTCAAACTGAGCCAGCACATGAGCTCACAACTTCAATGGCTATTGTACTCGGATCCGACTCCCGTACGAATAGCAGAAACTCCAAGTTTCATATCAAATCGTCACACGCAGTGTCCCTGCAAGTGAGGTGTGCATGATAGCCAACGGCTTTGATCATGCCATCATCTGATGTCTGACAAGGAAAGCATGTTGATGACCATTCGCCTCGTTATGCATGGGGGAGTGTACCAACGTTAAGGATTCCACCAGAGCAAAACTGCTGCATTATGCCACCTAATCTGGCAATCATGGCTTCACGCAGTTTCTTCTTGCCGTATACTTGGCACGCCCAGGGATAGAGGGCCGACGGAATAATGCCCCAGAAACATTGCCGACGCTCGGACCCGAGAAGCATCATTTGCAGCACTGCTCGAAAGCATTAGCACTGAGTTTGCTTCTCCCGCCGCTTGACGAAGAAATGACGCTCTCACCGTCACCAATTCAGGGATAGATCTGAGTTCCATTGTTGAAGGTGGACTTCCCGGGTTGTTCTCACTACCGAAAATCTGCGACTATCCTGAGCAAGATATACATTATTATATACTCAATCGCCATTACCACGAGACCTACTCCGCAGGGAAGAGGTGTCACAGCTAGATATAGTTCCTGAATCTGGAAATACCCAACAAAAGACCGCCGGGCCTGATGTATATTGGCACGATGAATATCTCTCTCAAGAACGACGAGAGTCATTCCAATAAGATTATTTTAAGATTTTCGCTCAACTTACGGCTGATCAAGTATCAAAGTTGAAGAGAATCAGGTGGGAAGTGGGTCGAGGAAAACAGACCGTCTGTCGGGCCCGCGTCCGAATGAAGATCAACTGCAAAGCAACATACTCACGGGTTACGGGGTATAGGATGGTTTTGCAATGAGGACAATTTTCCACGTCCTGATAGGATGTGTGTCTGAGAGATATGACTGGGAGTGGCCGACCTGCAAAGCCCTGAATTGTTAATTGGCGTTATCGGCATAGTCATGGTCAGGTTCAACCTAGATCATGGACCTTAACCACGACGCGATGGTTCCTTCAACGACACAGGTTTCATTCGAATGTTTTCCGGAGCGGAAGATCAGCAGCGGGCTTGGTTTCGTTAACCGAGAGTTTTAGAAGAGAAACGAGACAAGCAAACTCAGGGTCCTTATGATGAGCTGAAAGAGCTGGGTGCCGGGCCGATTGGAAAGGGGGCGTTGGAGATTGCCGCGTTAGCAAAGAAGATAAAAAGGACCACAGCACTATAACCTAGCTATTGAAACGGCAACTTCGTGGAGATATCACATGTTAACAGGACACATGTGTAGATGAGTACCTACACAGGTTTGTTCCTAGGTAATAGACAGACCGTGAGAGAGCTTGGAGGCCTGAAACGAGATTAACACCTCGTCTCGGTTTGGACTGGAGGAGTACATGGGTGCCAAGGACGACAAGTACCTAGATACATTGAAATGTCCAGTTTATTTGCTCTTGATGCCTCGATATGCTTTACTATTTACACTACTACTTGATGTCGTCGATGTTCTCGACGCCAGTACTAAGCCTTGTAGACCGAGGAAGACTCATTCAAGTCCCGAGCCACAGCGAAGCGGGCACACGATACTAAAGACTTACCCCTGAAGACGCACATCGCACAACATCACGAAAAGACCCAATATTGAAAATCAAACCATCTCTGAGCAAAGCATAATATATATTCGACAAAACACTAATGCTACAACAACGAAAGCAACGACAACAGCAAGAGCAACAGCAACATGACAACTCCGTTTTTTTGCTTTCATTGTACTTTGTACTCATATGCCGTTTTACTTTTCAGGCATCGACTTGCCGTCGCGGGCTTTGACGTTTCAGTTCCCGCATTCATTTCCACATGGTACCAATTCCAATACTCCCATTCCATTACCAGATCCTCGTTTGCTTGCTTGCTTGCTTGCTCGCCCACTCATGAATGTCTTTTGAGCTGAAAGATGACTTTACTCTTAAACGTAATACTGAACATAAAAATCAAACAATCGCCCCCTAGCAAGGGCTCAATGTGCTTTTGCCATTTAGCTCTATGATGAGTCGTGACAGGCTCCGCCAAAAGGCTGGCAATGCTTCTTCTTTGCTGATTCTGGGCAGGAATGACCCGATGTTGATGACACGCCCATCGATGACTGGTCGTGTGCGTGCTCAACCCGATGAGCCTCAACCAGCAGTTAAGTGGCAGTGGCTGTCGATCCTCGGGCTTTCTTGACCGGCTTAGCCTTTCCAGTAACAGTTGCTTTCTTCGCCGTCTCCTCCGCCTGCGTTTTCTGGGAGAAGTCCTTCCACTTTCTCCAGCCGTCAAAGTCGATGAGAGCCTGCATGCAGCCCCATTCCTTGACCTTCCTCTCCAACCAGTCAAAATTGACGGGCTATTCCAGATCAGTCAGTGCACATGTTGACGCGCGGTTTTCTGGGAGAGGAAGAGACATAAATCATCAACTTACTTTAGTCAGGAAGTCGTTACATCCAGCAGCCAATGCTTCGTGTCGATCGCTCTGTAGCGAACTGGCTGTCAGTGCGACGATAATGACTGGACTCTTGAACATTTCAGTATTGGCCAGCTTGTCCTCCTCTGCAAGCTCCGGCAACACCTCGTCCGGCGGTCTGTTCGCGGATGATGAAAAAACGCCAATTGAATTGACTTTCTCGATTCGCCGGATTTCTCGGGTTGCTTCCAAGCCGCTCATGATGGGGAGTTGAATGTCCATGAGTACCAAGTGGAAACCACCCGCACGCCACTTATCAACGGCCTCTTTACCATTCACCGCAGTCTGCCAGCGAACTTTTAAGCGCTTAACAAAAGCCTCCAGCAGTCTTAGGTTGATGATATTATCTTCAACGATCAGAATGTTGATGGGCGGTACGGTATTGTCTAGGAGTCCCGGCGGCAAGGACGGCGGTTCTACGACCCTCTTCTTTTTCGTTCGCGTGAAGGGCCGAGGGGATGAGACTCGTGGAGGAGGCGTAGCTGTTCGTTCGACCGGGGGAGGTGTAGAGACAGGTGGAGCTGTGGGTTGGTGATTGGATTGGTCTGAAGATGCACCTGAATGAGTCCTTGAGCGCGTTGGTCTGGAGTACTTGTGCGTACCAGTTGATGCAGCCCCCATTTGAGGACTATGATTATTACCGACTGTGGAGACAGGCGATGCCGTATGCATTCGTTGAGCGTTGGGGCGATTGTTCAGGGCCAGTCTTCTAGTACTGCCCGGTGACGGCAAAGGCGGGAGCTGGTTCCCGCCTAGAATACTCATAGACGGAGGAAAAGGAAGACCGTGCTGTCCGTTGGAATGCGTCGATGTAGCGGGATGGTGAGAATGAGACGGGGGTGGGTAGGGCGGAAAGTAATCGGTTCCAGATTCGTGAGGTCGCTCGTCTGCATACGACTTCGGGTTCGGCGATGCTTTCGGGGTTCTACGCGATGGTATGTCAATGAGCAGAGCATCGTCGACAGTCTGACTATTCGGATAATACGAGTCAATGACCTTGACTATGTACTCGTCGGGCTGTAGGGACCTGGTTGTCTGCTGCTCGCGGCTGCATATGCGTAAAGTGATGTCGGGGGCATCGTATTGGCGGCCTAGAGAATTGGCATATTTTCGCAGGATCTGGTCGCGGACGTCATCGACAAGGTCACTTTCATTGATGGTGATGAGGGTAGCGGATGCCATGGGTCTCTTGACCCAAATCTTCCGTGTCACCATGCCGGAAAATAGATGATGCTGTTGGTTCTCGTCGCCGGCGTCTAGCTGGAGGCCGTTTGAATAGCCATTGAGAAGAGTGCCGTATTCGGTAAGATGTGTGGGCACTACGCTCTGTCTTCTATGGGAGGAGTGCACCAGCGGAGGTCTAATGGGCGAAGAAGGGAGAGGAGAAAAACGGTGGGGGTGTTCATCGACAAGATCGACGAGATCGACAGGATCGACGATATTGTCCGCCTCCAGGTAGTTTAGGGGCCCGGAGGACAGGACTTCGAACTCGGGATTGATGGGAGACAACGTGGGAGGAGGTGCGGGATGCTCGTGGATGCTGGGGAGTGCGGTGTTACCGTTGACGGTGCCGTGGGCGATGCCGATGGTATTGCCACTAGCGTTGTTGCTGCTGATGCTGATGCCGGCGTTGTTGTAGTTGTTGTGGTAGGCGGCGGCGGCGTTGTTGTTGTGGCAATGATTGTTGATAATTTTCGTGTTGTTGTTCGTGTTACCGTTCGAGGTGCCGTTGCCGCTGCGGCAGCCGTTGGTGTTGCCAGTGATAGTGGCAGTGTCAGCAGCTGTGGTCTGCTGCGTCCTGATTGTTGATGAAGAGCGGATTGTCGCAAGATTATGCAGATCCCTTCCCGGTTCGGTCGTAGCGGCTGGTGGATCGGGGTGGCCCAGTGATTGTGGAGCCGGCCTGGCGCTTGTTTCAAGGCGAGCGGGCCCTTGGGGCCCTTGACCTCGCGGAGTCGAACTGCCGCTTCCGTAGGCCTGGGAATCACCGTTGGAGTGGCCTCCCTGCTGCGACTGCTGCTGGGACTGTTGTTGTTGGCCCTGTTGGCCCAGCTGGCTCTGTTGGGAGTCCCGGCGCGACTTAATGAGAGAACGGTTCGGCTGCCTGCTCGGTTGACTATAATAAGCATACGAGAGGCCGTTGCCGTTGCCGTTGGTGTTGTGGTTGTTGTGGTTGATATTGTTGATATTGGTGTTGAAGTTGTTGTCGTGGCTGCTGTTGGTCCTTTTGCTGGCCCGTTCTTGGCTCGAGCTCCTGCTGGCACTAACGCCGTGGCCGCTAAGTTCATCCGAGGCATCATACTCGGGCTGGGTATGGGTACTGGCGCCGGAAGTACGATCTCCCGCGGAGCCGTTGTTACTAGAGCCTGGAGACAATGGCTGGCTCTGCTGGCTATCCCTTCGGAGGAGCGTGGCCTTGATACGAGACCTTAGGCTACCCATGTTTAGTACTGTCGGGGACATGGCTCACATTAGTAGCCACAGACAACTCGTGAGGCACGTCACAAACATCAAGTCGTGGGTTCAATCCCTATAACCAAGAAGTAGACGATGATTTGTTGCGGAATAGTTTTGTACTGTATTGAGAGTCTTTTCATTTACGAAAGGTGGTGAGTGAGTATGAGTGAGAGAGAGAGGAACGGCGCCGGTTCTCTTGAGTCTTGCGTCTTCCGTTGACAGCAAGTTCTGTCCGCTCGTTGAGGGCTTCAACAACAGCCGGGCGAGGCACGCATATGGAATGATAGTAGATAGTGATAGCAGGGGAGCAAGTGAACGGAACAAGTCGATAAGTAGATAGGAAGTGGACGGGTGAGCGGGTGAACGGGATGTAAGTAAGGAGGGCGGGCAGAGAGGGTAAGTATAGGAATAGGTCTGGATGTATGGATGGATGAGTCTAGAGGTAGGTTGGTAGTAGTAGTAGCAGGTAGGGAGGCAGGGAGCAGGGAGGTTGAGAGGTCGGGAGCTAAGGTAGGGGATGCACGACGCACAGTAGGCTACTAGGGAGGTAGGGAGGCAGTTAGTGGAAGGCACGTATGTAGTGTAGTAGGCACGTAGGCAGGAGGCATGCGAGCATGTACGGAGAATGTACTTGTCGCCTGTAGGCGGGTAGGAGGTGTGAAGGTATGTAGGTAGCAGGTGTATACCATAAGCAGGTCTGCCTGCATTATATAATAAAAATAAAGTGAAGCGAAAAGGTAATAATCCGTAAAGTACGTCAAGCTAGGTCTTGCTCTGCTCGGCTCTGCTCTGCTTTTTACATAATACGCTCGACGGGCGAGATGCTGGAGATGGATGCTTGGGAGCCGACTGCTGGGAGATGCAGCGCCGAATCGCTGGCCAAGCTGCACGCCAGACGCGCTGCTTACTTCATCCGCCTCGCCTTCGATTCCATGCACATCAAGAAGACAGCAAAGGTTGTGATTATAGTGGAATAATTTATCTGTCGTGCTAGTGTATGTAGTGTCGAGGTAGTCGTACTGCAAATGGGCCCGTCCAACAGGGGTTGCGCCTACTCTAGCGATACTTCGTGCATCCAAAACTCTGAGATGCCGGCACGTGTAATCCGTACGAAGCAGAGGCGCTGCCCTGTGGTTTGTACCATCCCTCCTGGGTTAATCACCATGGGAATTTCACCTGAACCATGCCGCTTTTAGCCTAGGCCCGCTCTGGCTGAACCAAGATTGCATTAGCCACAGCCTCCATTAGGGTAAACGTATACGTGCTAATTCCCAATAATTACCGCAAGACCACCGTAATGACCAGAGAGTCACCGTTTGCGTCCAAAACGGATCTCGATCGCCTAGGTAAGACCTGACTAATAATTCCTAAGAAGCCCATCACGCCCACGACCCAACGGGCTCCGGCCTGCCTGAGGATGCATTCCGCAGTTCTCATGCCAGCACCCATCACGAATTACCGATGGATTCCGCGCCGACGGCGTTCTATTTACAGCACCAACTCGTACTTTGCACGCACCTACAGGCAACCTACAGGCAACCCACAGGTGACCTACAGTGTGCTTGCTTTTACAGTAGGGAACTCCACGTATTCCCGAACCCCTCACTTCTCTGTCTCCGTCGCTGCCACCCACATACTCACATGTAAGGTGTAGGCAGGCATGAATAAATAATACTACGAAGTACTTACACCAGTCGTTGGCACAATCCGCGTCGCACGATGGTGTTAGTATGCTTCCTACGTAGCTCTGCTATTTCAAATACTTACTGGTCGGCGGCCTGAAATGCCTCGCCAGGTGTCTAATCAATTCATACAGTACTGGCTATCGACATGCAAATGCACTCGTGGTATCCTGTGGCCTCCTCGAATCGACCCAGGGCAGCATATTGTGATCCCCCGCTCCATCGTTTGATCGTGATGAGAACGGATTGGAGGGTTTCATGTCAGGTTTTGGCTGGACGAGTGACACAAGCTATCTGAGGACATCCGAGTCATGGGACAGCAGGAAGGTCAAGTGTCAGGCCTCTTCGAACGGATCACAGATGTCCCGTCCTCTCGGTCACACTCACTCGCTCACTCACACTCATAATATAGGTACATACCTGCTCAAGACTCGCCTCAAGCGCCGCGGGATTTCATGCTCTCACGATGGCACCAAGACTCTTGGATGCTTTATTTTCATACGTAATCCCGGGATGCCGCTAGTAACTGTCTGACTGCGCCGCTGTCACCTTTTCCGGATTTCAACGTTAGCTCTCCAGCATCATAGGGCCGGCGATTTGTGATATATCAGGTATAAAGAAGGCACTCCGTGCCGAACGTCTCGTCGATGGCCCAAGTGGGTGTCTGTGTTACACTCAGCATGTCACACTAATAACCCCAGGGTTAACCTCGACTCCTGGGGATGGCATGGAGCCCTTCTTTCTTTCTTTCCCTGTTGTTTGGCAACCCTACCGGAAGTCGTTGTTGAGTCCACGAAGCAATCCGTACTAGAACCGACAAGCCACTCTAATAATACCGATGCCGAATCGCTACACCAGTCAGTGCCAACCAAGAGATTAACCATCGTTTTACGTCCTGAAACTTGGGGAGTGGCCGGCAGATTCTTCATAAGTTACCTCCTAAGGCACGCCGGGATCATTGCCTATTTCACAACATGGATGGTAAGGAGAAACGGGGATATGCCAGTCATCGTTTACTCAGTCCGAAAATCAAGGGCTCGTTCCTGACTCTCATGCAGGTAAGACGACCATCTCGCTGCCAAGAATTTAATAAACAACGCGAGGTTAGCGGCTTATACAACACATCCGTCCATCTACAAGTCAACCACCACCGAGAGGTCCCATTTATTAAATCAGATATGGATCTTTTCACAGTGGTTGGTCCGAATGGAATCCACGATCGCCTCCTCGTGCGTGCTGGAACTTTTACTAATAACAGCGTTTTAGTTCTCGTGAATCCTACTCCAAGGATGGTGGGCTTGCGGCAAGGCTTGTGAGATATTCTGCATATGAATTTTCATGAGGCCAGGCCGATTCCGGCGGTCACCCCCTGCCGTACGGAATACGGAATACGGATGCATACCTAAGACCGTCGCTCTATTCCGTACTCGTACAGTAACGAAACATTACTCCTGTGAGGCCCTCATAAAGACACGACCAGGCGTGCATGGAGGTCCCCATATGTACCTACATAGGAGTGAGTGCTCAAAAGGGCGACAAACATGGATGGAAACTAATCAAAAATATTTACGGTTCACCTCTTCGTCCGCGATTTGCCACCGATAAGAAAGCTGATGAGTTTGAGATAGATGCCAAGGCCAGTTCCGGGCCCCCGGGCCAAAGCCCGCCAGTCGCATCCGCTTTCCGGTCAGCCCCGACGACCCGTCCACATAGCTGGCGATGCAAGACATTGTTATTATTCACGGGGCCACGACTGATATGCCATTCATTCAACCCACCGCTCGCATTTGCCTCTCGGCCATCCCAAATGCAGCTGTCCACACCCTTTGTTAGTCAGAGTTGGACGCCTGCTCAATTACCTCCATCGTCAGGAGATTGGGGGCGCATTGATATTAACCAGTCCAAGTTCTCCACTGCCGAGATTGTATGCGCCTTACACTGCTTGCATAATGATCACAACATAGTACTCGTAGGATCCTGGCTAAAGCCATCAAATGCTCTACTAAATTCAGTAGGACATGTCACTCTATGCAGGCTCAATCAACCTATGGTCCTATTCAAATGGCAGACCAAAAGCCACATCTGCCAGCGGACTCCCCCATAGGCCAACAGATTACCCAGCACCAGAAAGAGGTACGCCTTGGTGAAAGCAATGACCAGAATGCTGCAGATTAACGGACACCCGGAGTTTTCGTAATCGGAATGTTGACTGGTTCGCTCTTGTTCAACCATGACAAGGCGGAGGACTCAGAAATACGGTGTAATCCCTTTGAGAACAGACTTGATCCATCAACTCGTCTTATCCTTTACGTCGTATTCCGTGTAGATGCTAGATCTCCTGGCCACGCTCCCGGATACTAATCTAATCAATCACGAGATATCACTAAGAGTTAAGCTTAAAATAATCGTTTGCCGCGTCTTGGGAGGCAATAGAGAGGCAGATAGGCACATTTCACCTCGGATTCAAATCTCCGGTAATTGCCTACACAATTCTGACGCTAAGTCGAAATCATCTGAAAGAGACAGTTGAATGACGGCCAAGTCGTGAATTGGGATTCTTAATTTGGGAATAACTCGGCGATGTATTTCCGAGAATGAGAAGCCGAAGCCGATTCCGAATGATGCCTCCAGATGGGAAAACGGAACCAACCCCTCTAAACAACAAACGCTAGGTATGTTAGTGACGGTGATTAAGCCCTGCCAAGACAAGAACCAACAGAGTCGTCGCAGCGCCGACTTTTAGCAGAGTCGTAGATCGCCGAAGTTGAGAGAAAAAACTGTCAAAAAATTTTCAAGTACATACATGGCGTCTGCTGCGGCTTCAAAGAGTCAGATGTGCTCCCTGCGCCACCATGACTGACTTGCCGTGAATCGTGCAATCCGCCCGAGCCGTAGAAAATACTCATGCCTGCGCCCATCAGAACAGTGGATCATGGCAGTGCACACAAGTGATGTTTCGTGCAGACGCTGCTTGCGTGCGGCGAGACTCCGAACGTGGGATACCCTGTCTTATGGATTTGAAGCACGACCGAGTGGGTTCTCTTGCGGCAGCGATCGCATCACCCACGACCATGATGAAGCTGCCTATCAATAATGGCACCGTTTCAAGTATAGGACGCGTGATGGAGGTCGTGTTTCATGAGCTTTTCCAATCCCATAGTCCTACGCTCCATGACAGTTTTTTTCTGGATGCCGGCTACGTTCCGGGCCGTCACGGGATGGTAGTTGCTGTCCGAGAGTTAAAATACGGGCCGAAAGGAGATCGGACATGATCTGCCTGTTTGACGGTGGACACTGGAAGGCGTTTCGGATTACGGACGAGGGACACCTGCCCAGTGAGGTCGCCCGCCGGTGCCATCCCCCACAATAACCAGTGTGGATCATTTTGAGCTTTAGGTAGGTCATCAGCGCCCTGTAAAGATTCCGTAAAGTCCGCCGGTGCTCGGTGGAACTTCGTACAACATCACCTTCTCCAAGAATCTGACCCGGAGTCACATAGGAGAAAATCAATAGAGCTTTGCCTGTCTACTCGTATGCTTTGGAGACTGCAACTCATTCCTACGGTGTTTCGTTCTCAGGAGCATTTTATAGGTCGACCAGAATCTAGGCCATTGGAGAACCTGCATGCATACGGCTCCACTCCCGACGTTCAGTAAACTGGACGGAATGTTACGGAAAATATTTGATTACGGAAGGTACCGTACATCGCTCACAGTTTCATGTTATGTGTGCACTGTATGCCACGTATGTCAATCAATATGCATACTGTAGACTACCTGGGATTAGTTAGAATCCTCCGTACGCTACGTGTTTAGTCTGTGTACTGCTGTACAGTGTCGACATCCCAACCACTGTTCCCCGTATCTACACAGTGTCCAGCAGATGACCTGATCGAGCCCCGCCGCCGAACGCCAAATCATTAATCCGCGACCCGACACGTATGGAAATTTCCAAGCTTCCCTCCAATCCCAATAAATCCAACCCTCGCCAAACCCTTCGCACTTTTTCTCTCTTATTTTTCCGACCCTCAGGGAGGGGCAGAGAGGGCATTACAATGCCACCGCTAATATCAAACCCGGCGACGGCCGCCTCCGTCATAAGGGCAAGTGCCAGCACGGCGCCTTGGGTCCAGTCGTCGCAGATCGCTGTCGCGAGTTTCTCCACCACTGCGAGCCGACCCAAGTTCACCAAGGCCCGTCGCATGTTCAGAGAATGGGAAAGTAATGAGGGACGTCAGTACCGCCGACCTGTGCCTGGTCAGACCCAGTATTTGTCGGTCGGAGGCAAGCCCATCGAGAACAATGACCGGCCCTTTCCCTTGAACCGTCACTTCAGGAGCAACAAGGTCCTAGACGAAAGTTCGCGGGAGATGATCTGGGAGAAGGTCATGCGCGGCGGTGAGACTATCAAAGCTGTATCTGCCGAGTTCGGCGTTGATATTCGGAGAGTCGCCGCCATTGTGCGAATGAAGGAGGTCGAGAAGGACTGGATAGCCAAGGTAAGCCGAACTTTTCACACATTTATCATCGTCCCGTTTTCGATTGTTTTATGATGATTTCAACAAACCAATTCGATAAGTCTTTAAGACAACTACATGGTTACAAAATGCTGTTGCGAGCCTCTCTGATTACAATCGCCATATCCTACTTCATCCTGCTGGAAATTCTTGTAGTGTGGCTGCTAATTCCTTTCTCCTAGGGCAAACAACTAGCAAAGCCTTACTCTAGGGCTGTATTGGGGATGCTTCCTACGCACCGGCTTCTACCTGATCAAGCTAACACCCCATTTGAACCTGTTAACGAGCTGCACGAACATCCCTACACTATGCAACAGATTTGGTGGCCAACTTCTGAGTCGCGGCACTTCACCAGAGAAGATGCTGCCAAGGCATTCCACCCGACGCTCCTGTCTGCAGACGAGCGAGTGCCGCACCCCGAACTGATACAGATGGAGAGAGAAGTCCTTCAGGGTGTTGCCCCGTATGAGGCTTCCGAGCGGTTCAAAAAGGCCGTCATGGAATCCGAGCGCGCAGCTGCTGAAAAGCAGGTCGCCTGGGCCGCAACTGAAGCGAAGCGGACCGTTCGTGTTGAGACAGACCGCTTTGAGTTCCGATTCAAGAACTACAACTCTGAGAACGTTGGCCGCACGGGTAAATCTCGCCATGCTGTGGGCTGGCGGTACGGTGCGCCTCACGACGATCGTTCCAAGGCCCAGGAACTCAAGATTCCTACCTCCGTACCTTAAACACTTGGTATTCGACACGGACCACATCGGCTCCCTGTGTGTATCAACAGCATAATACAATGGTATTCGAGAAGGTAACACCCATAGATCATGAAGCGTGTGTGATTAGTCTTGCTTTGTGAACATGGACATCGGTCCGTCTGCCCCGCTCCTCCTCGCGGAATCGAGGATAACGGATCCTGCCGGCATTCGACCACCCTCTCTATGTATAGATGTCTGTATCTATCCTTATGACTTGAGCCTCTTGTACCAACATGCATATATACACCCTTCAATTAATCAATTCACCTTCCATGATATCGTGCCGCATTGCCTCATCCCACTTTCTCTTAGAGCATGGGCTTCCGCTGAGCCGCTTCATGCTCATCGACTTCGATAATCAGATTCTTTCTCAGCTGGGCGATGCCTTGGGGCGTGAGGATTCCCAAGTCAAGAACACATTGCTCAACGGATCCGTGCTTTGCACGGATGTTGGCTAATGTACGCATCATTGCCTCTTTCCTGGAACATGGCGGGCGACGTTAGCAGGCGATTGTGCTTTGGTGGGTGCAGCAATCATGCAGTTCGAAAGGGATACCGAATTGTGTTCAACAGTGTTCATCGCAAAGGGTATGACCATCTTGCTCAGCAAATTCCATGAAGGCACCCCCTGGCCGATGGACTGCTGGTACAGCAGTCATTCAACCTAACCCGATTATGAAAACACTAGCCTTCTAATCAAAGGTCATGGGTTCAGGTATCCTCGATCTTTACTACCGGAATAGCCAGCCGGACCTTGCAGAGAATTCAATATTCCCGAGAGCTCTGCTGTCCATCCGATCTCGCCTGCTCTTTTATGTTCGCTTCGTGGACTCCAAATTTAGATCGCCCCCAAAAGCCAACAGTCCAGAATAGAAATGGAACTGAGAGCAGGCAATAGAAAGGACCTCAACAGGGGAAAAGGGTAAGACGCAGAATTAGAAAGACACGACGTACCTGGCACCAACCATCCGTCTTGCTCCCGCGGCATCAATACCGATCTTTGGATTGCTCGAGACGTGCTTGACGAGTTCTTGAATGCGAGAGCGCAATCCGAGTTCAGTGAGGCTTGTCCATGAAAGAAAGATGTCAGCACTTTGTACTTTGGTTGATCCTCCGGGATATCCGGAATGCATCCGTGGACTACTCACTTATATTCGTGAACAACGATCTCATCCGGCACGCCACATAGGCTTAGCACGAGTGCAACAACAACGCCTGTACGGTCCTTCCCTGCTGTGCAATGGACAAGGCAAGGCGCAGGACCCGACGATGAAGATGACGCGGGGTCCGCTGCGAGATGGCCCAAGATCGTTTTGAAGGGCTGAAACTCATTGGCTGGATCCGTCGCAGCGTTGAGGATATCCTTGTATGCTTCGACAAAGCCCTGATCGCGTGGTTAGCGTGCCTGTTCTTCAGCTCGGCGAAAAAAAATTGTTTGTGTGGAAGTAACACGGCTTGTGCTGGTTGCATGGATGCATGTACGGGTCCGACTTGAAATAGGCAAGTCGCAGGCACGAATGCCTGTGGCAGGCCAAAGAGAATCTTGTATCGCACAGGATATCACTGGACATCCTGGTGCCGTGCAAAGGACTTGTGTATGGCACGATCCTCTGCGACGATGCTGGGTTGCAAGGTTTCCAACATTCTCCAAGTACGCATCCGGGGAGCCCTGGCTCATGGCGTGCTGTTCAGCTGATGAATTCACAAGTCGACAAGCACAGCCCATTGACGAATGATCCCTTTCCCTTCCCAGCGCAGGCTGTGAATAGCATAGCATGGTCAAGGTTTCATCGCGCTCGTTTGCCTTACTTGAAGGAAATCCAGCTGAAAGTCGTTGCCATCTATCCCTGCCCGGTTCAAGATGGATACATGGGGAAGGCACAGGGAAAGTACTGCGCATTGTCACCATGCATGGACCAGAAGTCCCGTGCACTCGATGCCATTGTTGCAAAAAAGGAAGCTGGATGTAATGTTCGGCAAGCAAGAGATCAAAGCACCGTGCATTTCTGCGGCCATTGACAATGGCAACAACTCACCTCGTCACTGTCTGAAGCATAATTCTTGTACCGAAGTGCCAGGGCATCTGGCGAGTAATCCCTACGATACTGAGGTTAGAGGTTGCCACTCTTAAAGTGATACCTGGCCCTTGTTTTCTGGGGTCCAGCAGCATGCAGGACTCAAGATCATGATTTTGCCGGAATCACGAGGGGAAGGGGAACAAAACTGGCATACGTACTGGTCCAAGAAGACAGGAACGAACTTGCGCTCAGAACCCTCCCATTCGCGAACGGGAAATCCATAGCTGGAGTTGGTGCTACGCGTGATTTCGACGGCGGATCGCAGATCGAAGACTACTTTGATGCCGAGCTGCTGGCTTAATTGCACGGCGCCAGCATCTGTGAGTCCGGAGGGCTACTCGGGGAGATCAGGGGTCAGCAGTACTGCCGCTTATAGCCATTAAACTGAACATGGAAAAAAGACAAAAATAAAGATGAGGAGCTCGCAAGCTGGTGTGAAAGGATATAGATAGATGATGTCGGCGTATTCACCTAGCCCCCAATCTTCCAAATGGCATGAAAACGGGGGCCAAATTGCCGAATACTAACCTCGGACGACCTGAACAGGATGCCAGGCTTTACTATCTTTATCTTACGAGTCCCATTTGCAGCGGTAGGGGCAGGCGAGACGGATGTCACCTCGTAACCACCAGCATCTCTGAAGTTGGGAAGTCCAGGGACGGAGATGAAGGGAGGAGACGGTAGGTCATCCATTGTATGCTTTCTCGTATGCCTCCTACAATTGCCCCTTCTCTGTAACCTCTCTCCGACTTTGCCTCCTCTCGCTAACTAAAAGAGATGGATGGGATGAGGTTGAAATCGGCTCACAGCGCGGCAAGTGTTGTGCAACAAATGGACAGTTTTCGGCAACCCACCGGCAAGAAGGTCAAGCTGACATCACGCCAACGTCGGCTCTGAACAGACTGGAGATTATACGCGCGTACGGCGGGCAGTGGAGTTGTTCTACCTGGGCGCTAAACATGAAATATGGAACCCTCTGTCCGTCTCTCCTCCCACCCTGGTCGGCCACTACACTAGTCCTAGCCCTGCAACACTTCCACCCCCTCCCTCCCTCTTCTGCGACGGTGACTTCACCAACAACGGCTAGCCCTAGCTGAGAGACTAGGTAGAGTTCAATTAACGGACTCCGACGGAACTCATCCAAGCATCCAAGAAATGCCCCCTGCTTTGGACAATTGGCTCGCAGTTCAAGATCTCGATATCCAGTCCCCTAACAGACTCATACAGCCGGTTTGGAACTGAACGAGCTATTTGAATCATGAAAGAAGCGACGGCCGATGAAGCAGCAAGTGGGTGAATCGGCCGTCACGAAACCATGGACGCTCTGCCTATGTAGCATTGACCCCGGGCGGCAAACCCAACATGCATATGAGGGTCGCATGAAAATGGTCTGGGAAAGTTGTTGAAGAAATGACAAGTGCACCCATGAATCGAAAAGATCGAGAAGCCCTTTCAGCTGGGATCAGCCATCGCAAGGTGACCCTGAGTACGGAATAATCGACGTAGGAAGGATTGAAGGACATGCGTTTTCTTCCTTCCCTTCATTATTAAGGGACCTCCAACTGCAAAGCCACATTCGATTAATCCACTGGGGATTGGCCAACAATTCAAAGACCTCATCGAATCAACACTGCACATTATCGGCCCAATAGCGCCAGCTTACGTGCGTTAATTAAGATGCAGGACTCGAAGTTGGCGTCCCGTCAGCGACTCCAGGTTCTTTCAGTCTGATGAAGAGACCAGAAAAGCCAAGATTTCTTCTTCAATTGCACATGACGTACCTAGCAGCTTTTCTGCCGTAGGACTCGATAAACAGAAAACCAGCCTCAAAAGGCCTTGATTTGGTTAAACTGTCAGCGCCACGGATGGCAAAGCCGGTAGATCACCTGCGCTCCGGTTCCTGCGAGCCATTTCTTCTTTGGAAGAGCCGGAGAACTCCGTATATGCACTGAAAATCAGTGCTGCTAATGTGCTGCGCTGCTGTGGCGGAGCTCGATCAGGGGTTCTTGAGAGACGAGAGTGAAGGGCAGTTGTGCGAAACGCACAGAAAGCAATGCAGGAGAGCTGGATTACATACAGGAGAAGTTTCGCAGAATCACAGAGCCACTAGTACTATGGGAGTCAACGATTAATATGGTCGACTCGTTGGGAGGTTACGGTTGGTATGTATCACGGCGTACGAGACATGCATGGAGTGCGCGGGCAATTTTCAATGGCTTTCCTGCCTACCACCCGCCTGGCATTTCTGGTTCCGCCATCGTAATTCCACCGATGGGAAAGAAACAAACGCCCCTTTCGCGTCTCTCGATCTCTACCACAGGATATACTTGCTGGGTACAACATCTTCCAAGATCATGTCCGTCTTGGGACTAGAGGGCATCCACTCGTTTACCTATCTGCAAGGGCAAGGCTCCAGTCTCTTACCACGGCGCCTGAATGCTGGCAACTTGTGTTGGTGCCCAACCCATGGACTGGATATCGCATCTTTACCCAAAACAGACTCTTGCATGGATTCGCAGAGCCTCAAGTACCGCGAAAGTACTCGAGGTATCGCCTGTGGCTTTCCAGTTCTGGTCGTGCTCCATGCCATTTGGAAGCGCAATGGAAACATGCGGCTAAAGTATCAGTACTTTCAACGGCCCGCCATCATCGTATGCCTGCTCGTCGTGTCTACTGCCTATGAACGTACACGGAAGTAGAACCACGTCAACTTGGTATTCTGCACGCTAGGTATCTATTTGCATAAGTCGCAGCTGGTTTAGGCAGATACAGCGTTGATTTTTCTTTCGGTCAGAGTCTGGATGATCATTTCTCGTCGTCGCAGGCAGAGAGCTCCAAGACGTCGAGACCAACAAGCACATCAGACTATGTAAGTAAGAGTCACGCTTTCATCACCATTAACACAGCCACCCTCTTTCAATAGTCAGTCCTACCGACAGCATTGCCCGATCGAAGCTGTGATTCTTCTGAGTTACCCGTCCAGCAACGAAGTATTGCTGATAGGGGTTTGTAGGTACGACGGGTGTTTGAACCGTGTCAATATGCAATATCATACGTTCTCATCTTCCTACCAGCTATACGTGCATGGGCCGGACCTATGGATGGCTCAGCCATTGCTAGTACCGGTACATCCAGAGACGACCCTAAACATGTAGCATCTTGGATGACCATTTGTGCTACGTGGTTGGTGTAGTTGAACGAGAGGGGTTCCTATTGTACGCGGTCGCATCGGCAGAGGCCAGCGTCACGTCTCCTCCAGCCGGCTTGCATGGGCAGGCGGATTACCATTTCCGGCCGGGATGTCAGTATTCTATTCTGATCATGACCAACTTCCCCATCTTCTCGATATTCCACACAACTCAATTGACCTTCATTCATCTGTCGAGTTCGGTGAAGATCACTATCCACCCCCCTCGTCCTGGAGCTTCGGCCCGTCTTGTCAACACCCCAGTGGCTTACATCCTATTTCCGGAAGATGCATACCGGGCGAGACGAAGCACGTCGTGACCTGCCTGTGGATTGAACTACGAGTGTATGCATGAACATATGAAAAGGGTGTGAGACACAGATGTAGGTTGGTGGACCACGGCAGCCATCCCCCCAGCTCTACCAGTCAGCGCAAACCAGGAGAGCGTCAATGAGACGTTCCACAGGACGTGGATGGTGACACGGACACTCACCAAAGCCTCAGTTGCCCCCTTTTGCACAAAATATATCGCAGTTGTCCAAAACAAAAAAAGGCTGACCCGAAATATCTACGAATGCTGTAGGCCACCCCAACAGATTTCTGATTCACCTGCAAGGCATTCATCCAAACTGATGCCTAGTTCCCGTCGTCCGCGCGCTTATTTCGATCCGTGTTGTGCTCGCTCCCCTTTCCTCCGTCTCGGCTTGCCCCGTCTCCTCACGATACTTTCAGTCACTCTTCCCTCACCGCCTCCTCCGACTCTCCCTGCATGTCATTGCTAGCCACGTTCCGACCACGATATCACGCAAGGCAGCTAAAAGGCAACGGGTCTAGTGTGTGAAAGTGAGGCGTGCTTCGTTGGTATTGGTCGGCGTCTCTCTTTTCCTCTCTCGTATCTCGTCAGGCAACAACTCGATTCCCTTATTAATTTGTCAGGACGTGGTGACACAGGGGCCTTGTTGCTACTGCTTAGCCTCGAGGCACTGCGATGTGTTTTGCCTGGGTCCCTTACTTGCATTCTTACCTACACATCTGTCTACCTAACCGCCTGCCTGTCGAGGTACCTACCTATCCGCCTACCTCCCTGACTCTCTTGATCGTCGAGGACCCCTTCACGCTAGTGTCGCTGTGCCGATACCCCCTACTCAGCCCCAGGCCTCAGGGCCTAGTGACACGACGTCTACTATATCCCGCGAACAATGAGCAAGGAGTCACATCGCTTCCGTCGCCTTATACTAACTACTGCGTTGGCCTTCAGCTGTCTAGTGACTACCCCTTGCCTACTACCTTCCCTCATTCAGGAACCCATCACACTACCTAGGTAGTGCCGTTGTCTTGTCACCCCTACTCAGCCTTCGGCTCCAGGTTCTCTCTGTGTAATGACATGATGCCAATCATCCCCCGCGGACCTCAGAAAAGTTCCATTGCCTTCTCCCGCCGCCTTGTCGGCTTGTCATCACACCGAACCGATGATCTCATGCTCTCTATCTCAAACACCAGGCATCAATGTAGCAGCATACCGAAGCTCCTCGTGAACAATGATTGTACATGGATTCCGTCGCCTTTTACCACCGCCTTTCATCACAGCCCTCAACAAATACCGATCCGAGCATTTCATACTCTATATGTCTTGATACTCTCTATCCCTTACCATGCACCAGGCATCAATGTAGCATACAGCATACCGAAGCCCCCCCTGAACAATGATCTCACATCGATTCCGTTACCTTCTTCCACCGCCTTTCATCACAGCCCTCAACATACACCGAAATCATGATCTCATGCTCTCTATCCCTTCATCTGAAGCACCAGGCATCAATGTAGCAGCAGACTTACACACATGCACACAGATATTAGTTGGACAGACCAAAGCCCCCCTGAACAAGAATCTTACGGTATAGTTGCCTTGTCGTCTTATCATCACAGCCCTCAATACTCAACTTACACCAAACCGATGATTCATACTACATGCCTTCTGTCTCCATTTTTCATCTCATCGTCTCTATCCCCTGATGCCAGACAACAGGCATCAATGTGCAACAGACAGATGCCAGAAAGGCATACATACATGCATACACAGACACACACATGACAGACAACCACATCACACCGAAGCCCCAAACCCCCAACAAAGCCCCAAACCGCCTCAAGCTGAAAAAAAAGAAGTTCTATTCTTAACCAGCCTTCCGTGTAACCCTACCAATTCAG
Source organism: Xylariaceae sp. X167 (assembly GCA_028637775.1). Taxonomy (NCBI): domain Eukaryota; kingdom Fungi; phylum Ascomycota; class Sordariomycetes; order Xylariales; family Xylariaceae; species Xylariaceae sp. X167. Next base: position 48,541 of record JAJFDK010000022.1, on the reverse strand, counting down.
TGAACAACCGTTTCTCTACACACAAGATACACACCACAGCACTCAAGTTAGTATAGAAATGAAAGTATCTCTTATTCAGACCTCTCTATCCCAAGTCCGCGCCCAACAAAGGAAAATAAAAAGTCACAATCTCTTCTACCCCCTTTCTTGCTCCTATGCGTCATACCGTTTAGTTTGTCAGTCGATCCTGCTGTATACTCCATCATCTTCCCGTCCTGACCGAAACCACATGCTCCTCTAAGCCCTAGGAAAATGTGATGTTTAGGCCCCCTGTATTCAAGTTTTTTTCCCTTTCTTCGTTCAATCATTAGGAGTCCATCCGCGGCCCCCCCGAATTTCATGTCACCCCTCGTTCATCCCCCACACCACCGTTGATCTTCCCGTATGCGGGAGTTGGTACATGGTAGCTACCGTTCATCGAGAGAGCTTCGCCATTTCACCCCCCACGGCAAAGCTCCTCCCGCATGCGGGTCCTTCATCGCCCGCCCAGAGAGGAAATTCAACGGGACTCATTTCTTCGCAGGCGGTTTCACAGTGTATGTCTCTACATTGTCGGGTCGGCGTCGCAAACACTTAATGCAGGCGACGTCGTAGATCCAGCTTTGGAATTTCTCTTTGCACCAGGGCTAGACAATAGGGATGATCTGATTAGCAGAAAGCAAGATGGTGACGGCAATTGTCTACGTACGCAGTCCCATCGTACGTCCCGGTTATCCATTGTGACGTTGTGGAGTGTGTGTGTGTGTGTGAAGCGACTGTTTGATTTACTTTGGGTTTGGTTCCGTTTGAACTCGAGGCGAGACGTTTGACGAGAAGTGTACGTTAAACGATGAATTGCAGAAGAAAGCGTTCCGGAGCTCAAGTGGTGCTGTCTGAGACGAATGGTGTGATAACCAACGCTATTGTGAACCTGGAGGATGGAGACAAAGAAGAGACTCTTGAAGCCGTGGGACCAAGGCATCATTTATAGAGGTGCAAAAGGGTTGAGAGACCGTTCAGATGATCATTTCTGGCCCTCGATCTAACACAGAGTTGAAGCCTAGAGGGAGACCCCAGTTCGATCAGTGTCGGCACGCAACGGAACAGCCACTGTCTTCCAACGGGATCAACAGCCAAATTTGGGAGTACCCCCATGGGATGGAGGCGATGATGGTTCTGGGACTTCAAGGCAACACCACAAGCCTCCGGTGAGAAACGCTTCGGGTCCACTAGTAGTGCCATCTTCAAGGGCATACTTAGAACAGGTTACCGAACATGGCTCGGCAGGCAAGTCATGGGGTGGCAAAGTATTTTTCCGGTGAACGTCTCGATTATACCAATCTATTGGGGCGTTGTAAACCAAATATCTCCGAAACCACGCCCCCTTCCCCCTTGCTCCCACGGATGATATAATTAAACTCCCCAGACTGTAGATAGTAGGTATCGGCCCGTTGAGTATGGCAAAGATGCCACCATGCTTTTGAGGTTGGCGTCCTCGATGGTCCTTTACCGAGAGTATTTCGGTATGTAAAATAGAAGGGTTTGTTGCCTAGACGCACACAGGCCGACCTGGGTTGCAACTGTCGGACTTTGATCGATACAGAGACTGCCATTCCGCAAGGCACAATATGGACGACATGGGCGTCGTGTGTGCCTAGGGCCATGAGACGCTATGTCAGAGCAAAGGGAATGTTCGCCATGTCCGTCTGTGATGCCTGGGATTGCCTAATTTTGCCTATGTCCGCCCGGTGCATGTAGATGGAAAGATGAAATCGATCGATTTCGACTGCCCGCGACCTTCCCATGGCCGGGAGGCTCAACCATTCTCCAGACATGACGTCTCAAGCTCACACGGCCTATGTAAGCTTCGTGACATGAGACGTTAAGTGATTGGGCTGAGTGGACCCACATGTTGACAGCTATGTTGGAGTTGATGACCATACGAAACGCTGCCTGGGTTTCCTTCTCATAGAGACTCGGTCCATGATACTGCAAACAGAGCAGCCACCGTTGGAAAGACGACAACTAATCGCGTTTGAAGCGTCAGATCATGACAGCTTACCGCCGGCCATGGTGAAACGACGATGTCGTGTTGGCAACTTGACATCAAGACCACCACCAACCGAGAAGCCAGCTCATCCATTGGTGAGCGGAGAAGACAGCGGCTCTTACAGGGACAACTCTTATAGAGACACCGGCTCTTATAAGAGTGTAAAGACGCCGTCAGTATCTCCCAAGGCTAGTTAAACATAGCCCCTTTTATGATGAAAGGCTATTGTCTATTTTCGACAGACGAAGGCAGGCTGTCATGGTACCGGACTCCAAAGGCTCGGCGGAGACCCCGTTGGCCTACAAGGCCGAGATAGCCTTCCTGATCATGATGATTCTGAAATATCACTGCCTCGGCCGCAGTAAAAGAGGCAGAAAGAGAAGAAGAGGCAGAGCTCATCGAGTCAATAGATGCAATTCGACCCGGAACCCGAGAAGAGGCCCGAAACGCGTCTGTACAGAAGTCGATTATGGCACGGACTCAAGCAGAGAGAGATATTCACCAAAGACGGGAAATGAGAGATATGAGTCGAGACAATGATAAGAGGGCTGGAGCCTGCCTCATATGGCATTCCATAGTGGACGGTGGACACACGCATTCCCAGCGATTATCGTGAGAAGTGCAATTGTTTACCCCACCGGAGTTCACAAATGCGGAGGGACGCGGCGGGCACGCGGGGTCATAAGGAGGAGCTCCAGCTAGGAGTCGATATCGGACTTGTATAGGTTGACCTTGACCATCTTTAGTTGGACAAATGAACGAGATTGCTGCTCGTTGTCAAGCAGGAGGTGAGAATGGTATGCTTGTGATACGGACTGCGGCATCGTGATAGTCATCGTGATAGTCATCGCGACTACAGCACGAGAATGTGTTCCGATAGGAAGATTGTTTGAGCTGAATGGCTTCATGCCCACATTGACAGCAGTGAGAGGAGTTCGTTCATCCGTGAGCCGCCGCTGCCTCCACTTTGTGCGGGGACGCATCGATCTCCAGATTCACAGCTGGCATCAAGAGTCAAGCAAGCTGTCACCAGCTGCGGTGCCAAGTTGGGAAGTTGTCCTGCAGTTGCGATCCTGTCAAAGGCAATTTACCTGCATTTTATCAGCATATCTCGTACGGACAGGGAAGTAATTACCTACGGAATAGACGGCATGGCGACTGCCCGTAGTATCGTACATCGCGAACGAAGTACATGCAGATGTAACTGCATTTGTATGGCGACTGCAGGTATTGTAACTTCCATGTCTCAGAACTTAAAACGCTCACGGAATCTGCGAGGTCTTGCTCGGGCAGGTGCGCGTGGACAATTGCCGATGATGGCCACTTGAGGCCATTTGAACCCTGCCCAACCAGAAACCTGCTTTGCTCCTCGCCAAACCTGCCATATTCATGTCTTATAAGAAGATTTGCTTTCCCCCGTTTCCCGCCCGTGCGACCGTTCCTCCATTGTACCCAAACTCTGCATCCCTCGAGTCCCGTATGGACAGCTCCATCGACGACTTACCCTTCTAATAATAATCCGTACACGCTCCCCGACGAGCGACGATCAATCAGAGATGGGTCTCCCTATGATGTCGAACGCGCGCGATGCGAGTTTTGCGGTACTGCACATCTCCAAGTTCCTACTGGCTGTGACAGTCGTTGGGCTGTACAGCACCGATCTCAACCATGCCCCGAGTAAAGAAGTGAGAGTTGACGGGAAATGGGTACGTGGATTGCGCTCTTTCATTTTCATGTCGGATAGGAAGATTTAATCTTTGCATTGAATTCGTTACTGACCATTCATGTGTTATTTGACACCCATAGGCCTACGCGGTGGTCGTCGGCAGTCTTGCCGCCGTGACCTCTCTTCTCTACCTCATCCCTTTTGTCCTCAGATTCGCCTTCGTGCCGATATGGAATTTCATCATGTTCTTGCTTTACATCATTCTCTTCGGCATGTTCGGCAGCAAGTACATCAACAGAAATGCCCACGGCAACGGCGATGTCCAGCGAATGAAGAACGCCGTCTGGGTTGACTTGGCGAACGCACTGCTCTGGTTCATTGGAGCTGTTGCCATGGCCACGTACTGGTGGTTCCATCGTCGACGACAATCCCGCTTCACTGGCAGGGCCAAACTTGATGCACTCGACTCCCACTTGATGTATTAATTTCGTCAATGGCGTGCTCGGGATGCGCTGCAGTCACGGGGAACTTGAAGTTGACGATTAGGATTGGAGGTCAGTTTGGAAGCGACTGGCATACGGAATTAATACCGGAGACCGGAGATCGGATACGTTCGCTCATGATAATGTCTAGATAGTAATACTCCACCATGACGTAGCAATAACTGCATACATTCGAAAGGGTCTTTGGCGATGATACCTAGGCCTATTGTCTGCAGGCCCTTTGCATCATAGCTATATCGACTACCAGTATTGTCAACGGTCGTCTATCCTTTTTTATCTCGCTGCATTCACGTAAAGAGCAGCTATCCGAGTTGGGGCGACCATTTAGGCATTAGCTGATCAACAACAACACTGCCCGTATTCGGAAGACATGGTAGGAGTTCAGGTACCGTTACCTAGGCGATACCATGCACCTCCTGTAGGTACGGAGTTTAAGGGCAACAGAGTTATTCTCCTCAGGCATACACGAATCGGACTCGGCGATTCTAACTCCCGACATGTCGCAAGTCGAAGCATATGCTGGTGGTGTCCGGAAAGGTAGGGAGTATTGCCTTCGCTGTTGTTGAGATGTACGAAATACTGTAGGCAATCAACAAGACTTGACGGATGACTTCCTCAACATCGGCTAACCTAGTGACATCTCCGCGACAGGCAGTCCGCCGTTTCATCTAGAACTTCCAGAGTCGTAATCAGGTACACTATATTCCACATTACGTAGCTGCCATCAGACTAAGTAAAGGACGGTAGATAAAACTGACGGATTCAATATACCTAATGTATGCAATCATCAGCCCTATCCTTCGTCGTCTTAGTAGGATATTACCCCCTTGACATTATCGACGGATGTAGGTAATAAGCAGGTACTCGCTGATTTGCCAAGGGCGAATTCACATGGGAGTCCGCACTGCGCACCGATGATTGCATCTGCCAATTCTGAGCGTGCATGAGATAAAGTGCCCATGAGCCAGGAGGGAAAGCCGTGCGATGATCATTTTTGGTCGGTATTACAATGGAGGCATGGCGGCATCTCTCAACCATAGCGAACCCGGCCGGACGATGAAGTCACGCCACATCCTACAATCGACAAACCGCACATCTAATCAGAAAAAAAAAGTTTTATTCCACATGTCGGCGCTTTGACGCCGGCAGCAGGCCTTGGCTCTTGCGATGACGTCGAAAGGTCGGAGACGGAACAAGCTTCGAAGAAGACGTCGAGTCCAGTCGGAAACTCGGAATGAATGGAAGACGGCAGAAATTACGGCAGCTGTTGATCACACGGTATCAGAAGGTTATTACTAACAAATGGTATTATTTCGTACTCGTACTTCGTACATTCGCAGTCGCAAACAACTTGAAGGAGTCTACCTACCTACCTAATAAAATAATTAGTGCTCACCATCCATCGCCAGAGCTTACACCCACGCAACTGCTGTCCTGCGCGATTCAGTTGCCATTCAACGGCAACTAACTACCTGCTACCTAATTCGCATCACCTTCAAACAATCTGTTTGATACTCGATAAACGTGCATACCGATACTACACTATCGCATCGCCGCCAGGTTTCACTCTGATACCCTGTGGCTCTCAAGCGAAACAAGAAAAGTCTGGTAAGTTGAAACTGTTGACTTCTCTCTAACCGGCACTCGCTCGCTGCTGCTCGCTGCTTGCTCCACCTCGACCTCCACCTTTTCAACTCCACCATCGTCACTACACCACTTTGCCGGTGTAAGTCACGAAACGCATGTTGGCGGCGATCCCCTGAAACTTCGGGATAATACTATGCCAAGGGGTTTCTGTTCGGGTAAAAACAGTTACGACGATGATCCGACTAGGATCCGTTCCCTCTCTCTCCCCGTGACGGGACCCCGTTATAGAAAGAATTTCCCGCAACGAAACCCTCCGGACTAATTAATCTACCTACCTTATTTTCTCAGAGCCGTTTTCTCTGACGCCATCGCAGACTTCGAAACGAGCTCCGGAAGTGAAACGCAAAATTAAGAAAGAGAGACGCCACAACAACACAACAAAGAGCCCGTACAATACCGGCATATAAACCTTTGTAAGGTAAGCTCAACATACCTATAAATTACCAACAGCTTTCTCAATGCAACCTCTCCGTTTGTTTGGTTTTGTTTATCCGATTACGTCTAACTGAGCAGTCTTACTTTCTGCCCGCAAGAGTATATCTATCTATCTACATTCGATCTCCCGTCTTTTGTTTATCTCCATCCATCTCTCATAATTCTCCTTCTTCCGGACGGACAGACACAGACACGACTCTCTTACCACCAAGACACCAAGACAATCAAGTTCAGCTGCTGACCCAAACAACAAAACCAACAGCCCGAGTTCTGCAAAAAGCAATACCTCAACCGGCTTATCATCGAGCTCTTTGTTTCGCTCAAGCTGCATAGCTATCTATCAGCTCAACGAAACAATACGCAATTCGATTGAAAGAGCATTCATAAGCTTGTTGCTCTCTCTCACTTACATCGAATCGTCGATTTTGACGTCCATATAAGAACAAGTTGGGACTCGAGAGGGTTGGATTACTACTGGCCCCTTGACCACTGCAGTTACAGAGATGGCAAGTTTAGGAAGGTCGCTTAAGGCGCCGGGGTATCTCTCGCCTAGGCCAAGACGACCAGCTGGACCCACGACAAACCTGTCCAACATGTCGAACGCATCCGACCTCTCACCACTCGCTTCACCCGGCTCTCCAGGGTTCGCATTCGACAAACTGGCCATCGACAGTCCACAGACGCCATTGTCGTCTTCGCAGCGTTACTTACGACCTGGCGGTATGTTACTTATTTCCGTATTCGTTCTCGTTATTTTCCGATTGAGTTTCGATCGAGATCCTTCCAACTGTTTGCCCTGATCCGTCGCAATTCTCGATTCTTTCCATCGTCATAGTTGATGATCCTTGTCCTGACGTTAGTCAATTGCATCATTGGTATTGTTCGTTTCCTTTGTTCCGTACAAAGAGAAGGAAAAAGTGAGCTGGTCTCCCTGGGAATTACTAGGTAGGACCCCTGGGCCCCTATCCTAACTTACCGTTAGCGTCTGTCCGGGGGTGGCAGACGATGACATAGGGGCCCCTCTACAGCGGTCATAGCGGGTGTACAGCGGTCATAGTGCGCCCTTGCTAACCCGCTATGCGCACGCTAAAATCCCTCTCCGGGGACGCTACGCAACCTGGAAGCGCCGGCACGTTGAAGATGGTGCCGGGTGCATGGCACATGCCTCCCCCGGTCGTCCCGGGATTTGCAAGGACTCACGTCAACAACGGCTGCTCTTTTCTTCTTTTCCCTAATTCAATTCAACCCCCTGCCCTGGTGACGCTGCACTAAAAATTTTCCCATGTGGGCTGCATCCACTTGTCGAAAAAAAACCTGCCTTAGCTTCGATTTGATTAATTGACGTCCTTTTTTTTTGTTTGCGTCATCGATGAAGAAGAAAGCAAGCTAATGAATGGAATCTGCCGAACGGAAGCAGGCCCGCGCGCATCTCCACGATCTACGATTATCGGCCTCGATGAAACAACATCACGCTCGTCGACACTTACACCACCACCCCGGAGCCAGCCAATCGCCATCAAAGTGCCCAAAAGAAATAATGTGAACAGCGGTATTTCAGTCGCGCCATTGTCTGCGCGCGGAGATGCGCCTGGGTATGTTTATTTTTATTTTCCATTAATGCAATTGATATAAGAATTCGTACTCATCGTGCAATAAATAGGGGCTACTTCCCTAATCATGAGGGACAACGTCGCGTCTATCGCCACCATCCATTCCAAGAAGAAGAAGAAGGGAAAGTAGAAGCGACTACTAGAACTCGCATGGACACGATGCAGGTAGCATCATCATCATATCCGGAAAACACCACCAACAATTATTACTACTCCTACGAATCCCATCATGTGTCCGTCCACCACCTTAAAAAAGGAGATGTTGTGGGCCCGGTAGCAACAACCACCGCTGCCCCGGCCTTATCCGAACCAACCATCATCACAACAATGGACGAAGAAATCTACCGATTCTCAGAGTCGAGTTCACCGTCCAACACTCCCGTGTCATCATATATGCCGCTCGGCGACCAGAATTCCCGGTTACCGGTCGGTCGGTACTATCCCACCAATTACGAGAACCGGAAGCGGAGCAAGGGGGTCACTACCTCTTCTTCAACACATCCTCCCGAATTGACTGTCAAATCAGCCTCAGACCCGCAAGTCCCGCAGGCCCGCACCGAATCCGACGTCCAGCGGCGTCTGCGCCAGTACCAGCGCGACATGGTCGCGCAGGCCACCATCGGCCTGCACCGCGGCAATGTCAACAAGGCCATCCGCAAATCCATGCTGTCGACCATGGGACTGCCCGGTTTACCCGGGGCGACGAAGCCGAGGCTTATGCCGACGCAGGCTGCTGGACCCGTCACGCCGATGAGTCTGAGTGTGGATGATGAGGGGTATTTTGATGTCCCTGTTGATATTATGCAGGCGGAGATTGCGTCTGCGATGAGGAAGGATGAGGAGGCGAGAGAGGATCGGTTGGGGTTTTTCTAGACTCGGATCCGACGTGGCATAAAGATTGGTATGCCAGATTGGCGCATCGGATTTCGACGATGGTTCGAATTATATGAAGTTTACGGAATACATACCGAGATCGAAATTTTGGAGCAGCGCTGGACTGCTGTTTCTTGCTATCTAGAGCCGCGATGGCTTATCGGCAACTATTGTCAGCATGGAGAACGCACAGATATGTTGTTTGGATCATATCAGAGCATCCCCTATTTACACAACAGGTTATGGATGCGAAGCGAGATATATCACAGACAGGAGAACGCGCTCAGGAGTCGAGAAATCTCATATTTTTGTTGGGAGCGCTTTGTTTAGAGTCAGTCAGACAGACAGACTGGATAAGAGGATGGACGGAAGGACAGCGGAGATTTTCAACAGTTTATATACCCCCTCTCGTTTGAATGATTATTACAGTTACAGTTACCTTACATGACCCCCGATTTATTGTGACCTACCCCAGCTGCAACGCCATATGCACGTGTGTCCGCCACCGAAGCACCTGGGATGCAGCCCGTTTTCCCGCCCAACCCCCCTATTTACCCACGAAGTAAGGAACCATAGTCAGTTAATGCGTCAATGGATAGAATGCGGCATGTTGTCGTTTCACCGAACCGTAAGGGATCTGATTCAACCTCGTAAGGCTGCCGTCCCTGACAACGCATCATACCTATCACACCGAAGGTGCTTCAAACCAATGTCCAGTCTCCCTCCCTGCCCACCAAAAGCGGTATGTACGTCGTAGAAGCTTAGCTACAGGTGCTACAATCCATATTGTTCTCGAACACCCCTGTCTACCTTGGTCACATACCCATATGTGTTTCCGGTGTGCCGCCAACCTCACAGGGGGTAGCTACGACTCCCCCCAACAACCACGTAATCCGCCCCGTTCCGGGCCGGTCTACCACAAAACAATCAATCCATCCAGTAAGTACTTATCAACCTGGTAAGCAACCTGAAACGACGCTATCCCCGCGCTTCCCCCCCTCGTTTCCAAACCGAGTCGGCGTCCATCCCTAGGTATGCACGACACGTTCGTTGTTCGCCTCGTTTTCGAACATGCTATCTCACCGAAATTAGAGGCACGTAATAGGTTGGAATTAGAGCTCCCCACGTATCTGTATGTGCCTAATGATGCATGTAGGAGAAGAAATCATCACACCGACATAAGTGACAGAGAAAAAAACGAGAGAAAGAAAGAGGAGAAAATGGCCATACCGAATACGTGAGTTGTACGTCGATGTATCAAATACATGAGTCGAAAGTCACTCCTCAGATAAAATAAAATAAACTTGAATAAGTCGTAGTATCTGACATACAGGGGTAGGTAGGTAGGCAGGTAGGTATAACAGCATTTTGAATATCCCACCTCCTTGATCTGATACATCCGCCCCCCCTCTTTCCGCCAAACAAGACGCAATTCTTCAAACGGCAAATATCGGCACGAAGCTAACGGCTCTCATCCAGCCTTGCAATAATTCGCCGGAAAGCTGCCCTTGACACCTTCTAGTTCTCCAACCCACCAATCATCGAGAGTGTCGGTCTTCTTGACAATCTTGATCTTATCCCCTTCGCGGAACGAGAGGTCACCCGCTTGTCCATCAAAGGTATACAGCGCGACTACAAACTCGTCGAATTGATTCGTTGCAATCCGTTTGGGCGGCGGCGGCGGCGGCTTCTTCTTGGCGGCGACAAATGAGGCACCGCTGGTTGACGTCTTGATAGATACCGTTGATGCTACCGTGGACGATGTGGAGGGAGGGCGTGTGTTTAAGGAGTCAGGTCGCGATTGTATCGAGCTTGGTGATGCCGCCTGCGAGAACTGTTGCCCTAGCCTCGATGCTGTTGTAAAATCAGTAGGAGCTAGGTTGCTATTAGTTACAGAATAGTGATTCCCTGTCAGTTGTTGAGGTGCGGTTATGGAGCATGGCTGCTGTCTAGTGTTTCCACTGCTCGATGCGAGACCCGAGAGTGAGCGTCGACTACTATTTGCTACCAGTGTAGGAGTCGACGCTTGAGCTCTATCGGAGAAAGCCTGGTCATCGGGGAGTCTCATGGGCTGACGTATGGCTTTACCCGTAGCGATGCAGGTAAGTGACTCGAACTCTCTCTTAACAGGTTCGTACCCAGCTGACCATACACGTATCACCTCGTCCATCGATGGTGGCGGAGATGGAAATCCATGCGCCTCGCAATAATTGTGCAGGGTAGTATAGTACAGCCCGAGAAATCGGTTTTGGAGGGCTATTGCCGAATTGATGAGCAGGGGTATGAGAGTAAAGGCTGCCGTTACAATCGGAGGTAGAGTCTCTCTCAAGTGCGCATCGGCGGCATGAAAATCCTCCGAGGCCCGAGCCAGTTGAGTCTCTAGCTTGGCCAGCGATGCGTCTTCTTTGGCTGTTCTCCCTGCTTTCCTCTGAAGTTTGATGGTTTTCTCTTGCAGTTTTTCATAATCAAGTCTCTTGTTTTCTCTCTTCTTTATGGTTTTCCGTATCGGGTCAATGGACTCGCGAGCATGGCTGGCTGGCCTAACAATTTTCACCTCGATGAGCAGGAGTTCCTCCAGAAGGTCCGCCTTCAATTCGGCATACACCTGCTTTAGTCTTAACGCTTGCTCCAGTTGAAGTTCTGGTGTCGGAGCCGCCGGTTTTCCCAAGCCCTCGGACGCACCAACAATGGGATCCCATAGCCCATCATACTCAGTAACGACACCCAACTGCGTCGACGAAATGTTAATCCATGAATCGCGCCATGATTTTGCCGCGTCGATGAACTATGGATAGTATCTGTCAGCCGGTGAGATAGAGAGGGTAAAGGATGCCTGGCTTAGCAGATAGAAGAAATGCACCTTAGCAAGGACTCTATCGACATCTTCATACTACAGCAGCAACACGGAGTCAGTAAATGTCATGATGAGCAAGACCCGTACACAGCCAAGTGAGCATAAAGGACTCTGGCCTTGACCCGAGGATTGAGGGCCCTGTGCACCAGGAATCACCGCAAGGCCAGGGAAAGGACATACGTCGCTCAGAAGCACTGCGACCTTTGCATTGTCACCAGGGCTCTTTTGGAGCATTCGACCGAACTGTCTCTGTATGGATAGCATCCCGTTTGTCTGTCCGCGAGTCTGTCAAGCCATGCGAAACTGGGATGGATGTAAACGTCTCGGGATGAGTAAGTCAAGAGAGAAACAAGCGATGGTTCTCCTCAATGGAAGCAGAGTGAGATGGACCATTACTAGGTACCTAGGTAGATCGTGGCTAAGAACATCAAGCTGCTTTGACAGAACTTGACGCTCCACGCAAATGCACGGGATTCAACAGATGAATGGCTATTACTCTAGATCGGCAGCAAGTCAAGGTGAGGGGGTAAGGAGGTAAGCAGGTAAGAGGAGGGGAAGCGCGCGTCGAATGGAAATAAGCGGGAGTAGAGGAAGTGTCCGCGAATAAGTTGAGGGAGAGAAAGAGAAGGAGTAGGAGAAGGTTGGTGTTCCACGGCCTACGATTTGCAGTATAAGAGGTGTAAGAGACGGGATGAAACGTCCGGTCCTGGAAGATGATGGGGGCGGCACGGTCGTCCTTACCTCCCATGTTTTACGGATTCAACGATACAATGATTCAATAATGTACCTAGGTAGGTATGCAGGTACATAAGGAAGGAAGGAGACACCGATTGAGCGCTTACTGCTGCGTGCCTGCTTGTGGTCACGGTACTTACTTCATGCGATGCTCAGCGTCGGTAACCACAAACTCAAGCGAGGAGTCGGAGTTGAGGGGGTAAACCTTCCTGTCTCCGTCGCGCCGTCCAAGTACGAAGTACCAAGGTACATAGATCCGCCCAGACTGGCGGGCTGGCGGCGTAAAGTGGCAGCTGCGGCGCACCTGGAAGACAGCAAGAGGCTAGACCAACTATGGTTTAGCATTTTTAGTATTTACCCGTTACGGATTAGATGGTATATATTTCGTACTCTGACCATTGTTTTATGCATGGTGAAAAAACCGCTGTAATCGCACACAGTAGGTACCTATGGTACCTACACGTACAGTGGTAGACGTCAAGACGGCCCGGGGAAGGATCACGTCCGATGATCACGTCTTTCGCGTCTCAACTTACGAGGTTCATCATTTTTGTGAATGGCACTCGTTGAAAGCATACCTACACATCACCAATGTATCATATGTCGGTCAGCAACACGATACTCATCATCCATTGAGCATCGAGCCTCGTAGCTATGAATACAGCCATGCAAAATCTGCCAAACTCCGCACAACCGGCAACACCCATTCAGTCCTCACATACTACGGCAGTAGTCCGGGAACATGCCTGCCTGTTCACCCACGATCTTCGCAGGAAGCAGAAGCGTTGGAAGGATGGACGTCTCAAATACCACACATTCAACAAGCGACTCATGGTCTATGATGACCGGGGTAACTTTGTGGGCGACACACATTGGCAGGAGGACTCCGACTTGGCCGATGGTGATGAGATTGAGCTGGAGAGAGGTGGCATTGTTGTCCAGGTCGGAGAGTGCGTTGATCGACATGATCAGGATCTATCCGACCTCATAGATAAGAGAACCCAAGAAAGGGCCCAGCGCCAGGCCGCCTCTGCTGCACGACGCTCAATCAACCACCATCCAGCAACACCCCATGCAGTCAGACCACAGGTCTTACCCCAAAAGCATATTCACGACGTGATTGGAACACCATCTGGACATTACGGTCGCGCAGCACTTCCAAAAGAGTCCCCCTACGAAGAACGCAGACAGAGAGAAACTCTTCAGGGCGAAGGCTCCCGTCCAGCTAAACGACAAAGACGAGATGTCTCTCAATCAAGCAAGACTGGTTATGCCCAGAGTCTCTTTGGCGCAACTCTGACACTATCAGGACGGCCATCGAGTCAGGCTCCGGTGCGCCGTAATCTGCAAAGGCCAACTCATACTTGCACAGAAATGATCACGTTACCGTCGTCTGGTACAAGCGACTACGATGTCCGTCCCACGGAGAAAGTGATGCAGAATCACAGTTCCTTAGAAAATATGCCGGGGAATTCGTTGATACAGACGTCCGTACATGTCACTGGTACATTGTTATCTACACCTGCACTCATCAGGTCTCGCAGTTCGACACATCCAGTTATCCGTCGGCACGGCAACCAGGACGTGTTAGATGACCCTCAGAAATCTCCAATTCCACAATTTCAGGAGCCTAAACCAAGGGATGACCAAGAACACATCATAGAGAACAGACGTTCTGTATCTGATACTCGCGGGAAACCTGGAGGATTATCTCAGCGTGCAGGCCCGAGGACTGGTTCATCCGGCAAACCCTCAGTGACCAAAATTTCAATCGAGAAAAGTCGAGACAAAAAGAGCCTTGACACCCCAAACAACTGGTCCCGGGCTGGGAGAAAAGATGATTTGACTTTGATCGACGGGAGAGAGCATCACGCCCAGGGTCCTTTCAAGGAGGCTATCGGTGAAGAACCTCGAACAGAGCTTAGAATTAAGCCGCGGAGAAAAAGAGGCTTATTGATGGTTACTGAACAGGACACTATGACGACCAAGAACCGGGACCTGCTTTCGCCGGCAAAGGCTCAGTTCAATGACATCGTTACCAAACAAAGGAGCGAGAAGATAAATTCCACGAGTAATAATGGACATAGTCGGGCGCGTCTTCCCAAAGAGGCGACGAGCGGAGATAACGGTAACGATGACCATGATCCCGTTGGAGAAGACGAATTTGACGACATGTATTTTCTTAACAATTCCGGTCCAGAAACGCGGCAAACGGTTAAACCAAGAGCCCCAATCAAGCAGCCGACTGAAAAACACACTGAAAACACCGCGAAAGCCGGGAAGGCATCGAGGCTTGAGAGGTTACTTTCAGGTGAACTTGACAGCAGCTTAAGTGATGCAAATGGAGGCCAGGCGCATCTCACTTCAGCAGAGATGCCGAATAGTGATGCAGCGGACGGATTACCGCCGCCTCGCTTGGCGAACCTGGGTCACAGAGGCATCAGGAGCAGGGAAGTAATTGGTATCGTATTTGATGAACCGGATCCGTTTGTTAGCATCAAACCGAAAGTCAACGTACAAGAAGACTCTGTATTGGACTTGCCGCCAGACCAAACTAGTAAGGGTCACCAACACGAAGAAGTTGAGGTCGTTAACGACGGCCCAGTGGCCGTTGAAGCGTCGCCAGATGACGGACTTCAATCTCGAGGTGGAGCATTCCCAGAAACCAAAGCATCCACCGTTCCACCAAGACAAAACCCAGGGAATTCGAGTGTCGTTTTGAATACAGAAAGGAGAACGACTTCATCACCACGAACTGCAACATCTCCAACAAAACGCGCAGTATTAACCAACCCGGCAACGCGGGGAAAAAAAGCTGCAAAGCCTTCTGATGCTGCTGGTCAAATGCCTATATGTCCTTTACCAATGGAGCCAATTGGAAGGCCATCGCTACGGCCAGCCCTGAGTACCGAAAAAGCAATGCCTGGTTTCTCCAGAGCGAACGGGGGTCCATGGAGCAGAGAAGCCCAGGACTTATTTGACTACCGACGACCACCATGATTTCGGATACCCACGGGAGTACCCAAGGAAACTCCAAGTTCAATTGTTTACTTACAGGTGTACGAGTACTACGTGTTCGAGACCTCTTCAAGTTTCGGTAAGAACACACTACACTTGGTACGGGTTAGATTGTAGCGCATTTCGGTGTGAAGCTGTCCTGGGCTCATTTCTGAACAAGATACGAGCAACAGGTGCCTACCTAATACCCGGTAGGGAAAAAGTAATAACACTACCTAGCTACTTACGGATTCTGGGCCCCTACCAGGAGGTACGGGTTTTTCTGCGAAGGCCACAAACGGTTTAGCCATGACAACTCCAACCAGTTGGCGCCTGTACAGACAAGGCCCTTCTATCTGTACACCCATGCCTTTTGATACGAGTCTGACATGCTACCGATCTAGGAAAAGTCCTTGGGCATTTGATCGTGTTGTTGCAGCGGGTACAAAGGCCAATGTACTAGGCACTTGGGGTGAGCTCACTCCCTACCGCGGCAGCAGTCATGGAGCGCATAACCCGTACCTGAGGTTCAGTCAGAGAGAGCTGTGACCTTGGCAGTGCATAGGTTAGGTACTATACATAAGGTGGTTCAAATCCACGGCAGGCCTGTAATCCGTAGGGTCTGACGACAACTCTTCGCGCTCTAACCAGCTGTTTTATAAATCATCACCACGTTTGTCCGCGAACTGCCCGGCCCTCGCCAACTACCTATATAGAGCGCCTTGGTCGCCTACCTCCAATATTGATTGACACAGCCGCTTCCCATTTTCCCCCTCTTGTCACTCTGACCCGCGTTCCGCAACCTTTTGGCCGTCACAACTTGGCTCACTACTATCCTCGGTCGACCTGTCTGCCTGCTTCTTTTTGTGCACTCTCTCTCTCTCTCCCGAGTCGTGCGTGAGGCTTTAATCAAGTTGCGCGAGTTCTACAAGGACCTATCAATCACCTACGCCATCATTCCAAGTCACACTTTGTGACAAGCCTTGAAGGCTGAGGTGCAGAGCTGTCTGGCTGGCCTTCGCCCTATCCTCTCGGCCTCCATTCCAGAAATGCCTGGATACTGGAAGCCTGGTACCCGTCGCAGGGAACCGTTCTTTGTACATTCTTTCTATCCGACGGGGAAACTTCTTTCTGCCGATTATCCTGAAATACAACGTTACTACAACGCCATGCGACTAGAAATTCAAAAAAAAATAGCACGACAAATAGCACGAGAAACAAGGCGTACAGGTCGTAGTACGGTGCCTGGTAAGGCCAGCCGTGTCTACTCGTATGGTGGCGGTCAACATAGACCAAGACCCAGCAAGTCTACGAGTAAGCGCGGAAGAAGGCAACGTTCACTTGATCTCGTGCCTCGATTGAACGCAGCGATCGTCAAATTTTTTGAATTTACGAAGACTTGCGAACTACACAAGCGAAAGAGAATTTCTGTAAGCCTCAGCTAACTGCTATTTCCTTTTAATATCAATTCTTGCGACCATGACAGTGCTGACCGACCCTCAGTGCACCTGTCGCGACTTGTCTGATTTCGAGCTACACTACACACCACCTGGAACAACCGTATTGCAGACCACTGAAGCCGACCATGATTCCTCACCCGATGAATCGTATGGAGTTGTCGGATTGCACGCAACTGAAGCCGACTATAACTTCTTACCCGGTGAATCGTATGGAGCCGCCGGATTGCAGGCAACTGAAGCCGACTATAACCTCTTACCCGATGGATCGTATGGCGCCGCCGGATTGCAGGCAACTCAAGACAGCCGTTACTCGTACTTATCAACCTACGACACTCATGGTGCATTTGATGCACCTGTACCTATACCTCCCCCGGACATGGGGGACTTCGATTTGCCACAGCCACAAATGGAAGCGGAACCTCGACCGATCAACCCTGAGTTCCATGATATTGTGAACAATTTCAACATGGATTCAGACGAGTCGCTTACATCAATGATCGATCTTCCGAACCAGACGCAATCACCATATCCCCTGTCCCTGTCCAGGCTCATATTCATTGCCCAAAGAGTTGATCAACCGTCCCGTCCAAACGGTTTGGTGTGCGAATACGCTCCTACCCGCACGCTGCCCAACCTAATGTCTAGGTCGGCGGCGTCATCGAATTGCATTTTTACTACAAGCAATTTTCGCGAGCTCTTAAACCATATCAAAAATACCCATGGGCACGCGCTACTTCCCAATGTACAGATAGTCCGTTGGACGAGCACACGGTGTACTGCTTATTTTGCCCATTTGGGTTATATTCGAAACCCCTAACTCCCGGGCCATACTGTGGATGGGTACTTCTCCCTCGTCGCAGTTAATGGTCCTCTGGGAACTTGCGCGCCACAGAATCGGCCTGTGCAGACTCGAGTTAGGGGGAACGGTCGACATCAACGAACACCTTGCATGCATGTCTATCCTCAGTACCCATTTGGTGAGGTAGCAGGTGAGCAAGCAAGAACCTGTCTTCTACAAGAAGATTATCCACTAGCAAAATACCCTCTATTCGATCGAAGAGCCTTGGAATATGGCCGGCCCTTACATGAAGCAAACGGCTGCCGGAATGACTGTTACGTATCTATTTGTGCGTGATGCCCTGATAAGCGGTGGTAGAAATACTCCCACAGGGCCACACCAAATACACTAGAAAGAGGCGGTTTCCTTTGGGATCATCATGGTTTCTTTCCTTTTTTAATGTTTAATGGAGATGGCAGGATTGAAGGCACAAGTTAACACGAACTGGACTGAGAAGGACACTTTATAAAAATGAAGAAAGAAAGAAAAAAAGAACTTCGATCATTCACATTACTACTGGGTAGAGACATCATTGATGTGCCTCCTGATTGAGCAACGGGCTGTATGTTCCTGGGGTGTGCGCACGCATGCACGCACGAGTAACGTACATGAAATGTATGCGTCTTAAGATAGATAGATGCGCCCATCTACAAATCACATCTACCCAGATACTGGAACTTCTACCTATCTACCTACTACCTACTACTACTAATGTATGCGCGATGACGGAAAAGTCCCTCTATATCCGTACCACATTCGCTTGACGATTGACTCAGTATTTGTACATAAGTACTGTAGAGAAGATCCGAATTTGATTCGCGATGGCAGATTCCAGCCGTTGCATAGGGACCGGGTGGAAGTATGTAGGTATCTTCTGCGAATAAAGACATCCGTGATTCGATGGTTGTTGCAGTGCAGCACATCTCACCGGGAACTGCGCGACCACCGTGATCCGAAGGACACCGACGGTGCTGGGCATGACATCACACTCGCAGTGCGCACATGCAAAGCGAGACCCCAATGGATATTGACAAGATATCTCCGAATAAATTGGTCGAGAATGATCTGGATCGTTGAATTGACATCAGCTTACACGGTACATAGAAGTACGATATGCAATTGCACGTCCGAGAATCACGACCTGCGATCGGTATCTGTTCTCCACCAGTTCTCTCCCTTGATCGATGGAGATGAGGGATCGAAATAGGTATGGATACGTTGGAAACGTCGATCGCGGCTACGGAGGACGTTCACATACGGATCAATGCGAATTGCGGTCCCGCCTCATGTAAAGTAAGGTACGGGCCGCAAATTGCGCGACGGGGGCCCGGGTTCCCGTTCGGTCGAGAATTCGACGGAGGAGGACCGAGGTACGTATCCCGAACAATTCCGCGAAAATCAATCGGGTCGTCCATACAAAAAAAAAGTAAAATAATTAAAAATTCATGTAAGGAGATGGGATATTAAAGACGGTCAAGAATGACGGCGGAGGCGTCGTTTCATGTATGAATTCGCTGTCAAACCCCCCATCCATCCATTGGAAGCGTGTACGAAGAGCCGTTGGTACTTTGTTTGGCTTCTGCCAAATGACTGCCATTGATGAGTCATCCTTAGCTTCCACTTTAAGCTCGCCGAACGCATGTGTGCCTGAGTCCTGAGGCAGCAACTTACTTGGCGTCCATGATCCCGGTCCGCCGGTACGGTTCTAAATGGGCGCGCCCAAGCTTTTACCCCACCAAAAACATAGGTTCACACCTATCATCGTGATAACAAGCGTCTGTCAATCCCACCTGCTGCGGTGTTGGCACGCACATGTACATAGGGCAGGTTTTCGAGATCTTCAGGGTCTTGGTGTGATCCACTCTATGCGATGAATTCTGATGCCTGAAAGAATACAATTGACATTCCTGGATCTTCAATAAACAACGACATCAACATCAATGGAATATTATCGAACAGCATAACTCAATTCAGGGTCTCGCTTGCTGATTCTTGAAGGGTGTGCAGCGAGTGATAAAAGGGGGGGCAGTCTATAATGCAAACCCCATGGCCGGTAATATCGAGGCATACCAGCGCTATACCCCTTTTGTCTCGCCGGGCTCCACGATGGATCCTGCTGCAGATGACCAGCGCTGCTCAGCCTGCGTTGCTGCCATTGATCAATGGCAGTGCCTCAGCAACATCCGGCCTCAGGAACCTGAAATATCGAGGATGACTCCATCTCCGAGCTCGACTTTCTTTCCTCCTTCTCTCCTTTTTTCCGTGCGATTATTTGGTCTACTTGACACGATACCTCCTGTTGTTTGTTAGGCAGTGAGACTCTTACTTACTCGAGAACATCCTAGTCTTCTCTCTCGGCTCACTTGTCTTACTTTGATCGTCAGCACGGGCTTAATCACATCCTTTGACCTTTTCATGCCCATCGTCGTTACGCAACGTCTCCGAAAACGTGTTCGTTCATTATTATCGCCATATCTTCCTCATACTTATGAAGCATACACGGCGTGAATAACACGTACTTCACCGTTGAGTAGCAGCGATTTACAGTAAGATACCTATCTTATCCCTATGCGTGTCGATCATCCGCTAAACGAGAGAATGAGGTGCGATACAAGTCACTACTTGTAGTATTCTCCATCATCGCCTAGCCCTCCCTGAACCTGAGTTTGCAGCACACAGGGTGTTGGCTGGTGTGTGGGATACGGTTCTCCGCTCATCTGAATTCATCTGCACCTTGATCTAGGTTGCATCTCGACATCACCGACGTGACTCGCCGCAAAGTCATCGCCATGTCGTCCGCCCCTCCCTACAATCCCCAGCCCTTGATGGGTTTCTCAGTCTACCAGCCCGTCGTTGGTGCCGCCCTGCAGTTCTTTCCTGCCATGGGCACTAAGCAGCTGGATGATCTCATTGACGCCTACGTTCCAGGCGACGCCCTGATGAGCGAGAAGAGGGCCGCCGTCTCCATGGAGTTCTGCCAGTACGCTCTAGTTACCCGCAATCAGTACAAGTTTTTCATGGTTTATCCCTCCATCGAGTCCGCCGGCACATCCCCTGCCATGCAATCTGACATCCAATCTGGCTTCACTACCTCTCCCACACCATCTGGGAGCCAATGGATCGACCCCTCGCCGCGGATACCGTCGCGTTCGCCTCCCACGAGACCCACGGACATCTCGCAACTCCCCGGCATGAAGATCTTGACCAAGGACGGCCGGGACGTGACGAATTCCGCTTCGCGCGGCTGCAAAACCAAGGAGCAGCGCGATCACGCGCACTTGATGCGGAAAATCAAAGCGTGCGATAGTTGCCGGCGGAAGAAAACGAAATGCGACCCGAGCCACAAGAGGCCCTCGGCCGTCTTATCGTCCGGAGTAACAAAAAAGTCCGCTAAGGCTTCGCGGCCTGCAGCGCCGCCACCGCCAGAGCCATCCAAAGCTTCTCCCGCAGATTCCCTTTTTGCGGAACTCGATCGCCTCTTGGCTGAAGAAGCAGCCTCCAAGGTTGCTGCGCCGTCTGCAGATGATCAGTTTCTCTCGTGGTGGGATGAATACATCCGGTACGACGAGGAGCCCGTCGACTTTGCTTTCGAGGACATCTGGTCCCCCCCTATTGCGATCGAATCGCTCTCCACGTCGTCGATTTCGCCGCAATACGTGCCCGCCACCCCCGTGGATCTGAACCTCCACATGCCCGACAACAGGGCCGAGGGCCACAACCATGCTCCGATTCTCCCTTACCTCGACGCCAGACCGTTTGAGGCCGGAAGCAACTATGTCGACTTTAACCTCTACTCGCCGCAGTCGTCGTTCCTGGATGATGCGATTGATCCTGTGAAGGAGGTTGCTGCTTCGCCTGTTCGAGAACAACCAAATGATGCTCAATCGTGGTTCTCTCGTGACGTGGTAGATGCAGTGAAGGTCGGCTCGGCTTCGCCTGTGCAGTCGCAACGTTGTCATAGGCCAAGCGATGTTTCTCGCGAACCCGCAATGAATGTAGCCGCGTTCCAGTCGAGTCACAACGCCGTCGAAACCGATCACGCGGTGATAGCGGGTGCATCCACGGACGTTTTCGGCGGATCTATATCGAATATATCCAACACCATACAACAGCCATCCGCAAGCGCGGTGGCATTCCAACAACCCAACGAAGGCGACACCTTCGATCACAATCATGCCAGATCATCTTCACCTATCCTACATGTTACGCCAGGCCGCCTGGCACAATTTGCCCGGGCACCTTCAACTGGCACACATGCTGCGCTGGGCTACCCCTCTATCCAGGAGGCTGGTGCCATGACAGACAGCTTCGCATCGAACGGTATTTCCGCCCTCGACCCAGTCTACGCACCCCAACGAGCCCGTGCGACTCGGTCATCAAGCATAAACAGTCCGAGTATCACGCCCAGATCGTCTTCAAGTTCGGCTTCGCTCAGCGAAGAAGCCATACCAAGCGTAAGAACTACTCTCACTTATATCCGCAGACACGCACTGATAGCAACTAGAATGTCCACCGCACTACGCCTATGCCGACCACCACCGGCCTGCCTCAAACATCCGCGCATCGGGTTCCGAGTGCCGCACCGGCTGTTCTGATGTCGGCAGAAACGCAAACTGTCTCATCCTCGGCTATGCCGATTCAGCTATCCCCCGTGATGGAAACTCACCAAGCCCCAGTCTCCGCCCAGGCCCCCACGACTCAGCAGTATTCCAGGACATTCACATGGAGAAAGCTAAAGTCGAGGGCAGTCCTACCCGCAGTAAGTCAAAATGCTACAAGAACCACGGCCAACGTACAACCTGCCGTAAGTCCGACTGCGGGAAGCATCGCATCCTCGCCGAATCACGGTTCATCCGATCCGTCGAGCCAGAGAGTGGCTCTTGCCCGACAAACCCCCGGATCAGCCGTGCTATGTGGCATGGATCGCAGTCTTGCTGCGTCAACTACTACGTCAACTACTACTACCACGCCAACTACTGCGCCAACTACTACTGCACCAACGCAAAAGTGCTCTCCATCGTCCGGCATGCTGCCGACGCTATGCGCCACTGCTCTCGTCCTCGCGTCCGTTCTTCAGGTCAAGGATGCCCAGGTTCCGGTCATTGGGGCCGGATATACTGTCGCGTTCTTGATCTTGAGCTTCGTTTCGCGAATCTTCTCAAGTGGGGGAATGTTGTGTTCACTTGAGCCAGCATCGAGCAACCAAGGGCACGAAGAAAAGAAGTCCGGTACTCCTGGACTCTGTCTTGCATTGCAAAGCAGTTCTGCGCCAACGCCACAAAGAAAATTGAAAACCGAGACCCGTTGCCGCGTGCAATCCAGTCTCATGAAGAACCTGATGTCGACTTCTTGGATCTCTGTATTGGTATAGGGAAAACCGAAAAGGCGATATGATAATTTTTCATTTGTTTCACGATACCCGTATGGAGTCATAATAATGAAGGGGAAAGGGGAAGGAAAATTCTGGTTTTGCATTGTACTTGGAGCGATGATTTTTAGCCTACTTACCGATAATTGTTATGTTCATGAGCATTTATATGAATACGAGACTCTGATTGCTTTTTGGCGTTCAATAAATTTGTTGTGTTCTGTAAGGAGGCGCCGTCTTGGATGGTGAGATGTGATATCACTCGATCGAAGTCGTCGAATTCCTTATTAATACCGTCGCGTTATTCAGCAGCGACGGCGAGACGCATTGGGTACGTCATCAACAAGCATGTGAAGTCGACTACGTCATGGAGGAGACGACTTACAGAACGACGTCCTAAGCATCGACATTCTCACCTTCGTCCATCGTAGTCAAGACCTCATTTCGAGCAAACTGAACGAGAAGCTGAAAGAGTAGCAATCACGACAAAATGCGTGAAACCCGCCACATCCACGTCGACCCATCCAAACGCATCCCCCTCCTCCGCGACCCCAAGGGACCCGGCGATGCGCTTCGCGTGGGCAAGACACACACGCACCCTATCTCCTCAGGAAAGGACAAACCCGAGGACGCAAGTATATGCTTCATCGGCAATGCCACGACCATCATCGAATGGCAAGGCCTGCGTATCCTCACAGACCCCAACTTCCTGCACGCCGGCGATCACGTCCATCTTGGGCCCGGCGTGACGGCGCAGCGATTGAAGGATCCGGCTGTTGACTTGGACGGGCTCCCGCCTGTGGATCTCGTGCTGTTGAGTCATTACCACGAGGACCATTTCGATCGGCTCGTCGAGGAGAGGTTGAATCGGGATTTCGTCATCATCACGACGCCGCATGCGAAGGAGTGCTTGACGGCAAGTCATCGTTATACGGGTGGAATTCGTCGGGAGATTGGTGAGTTGGTGACTGGGAAAGGACAGGATGAAGGGGATGGACCGTTCCGCGCTGTTTATGATGTGGATACGTTCGAGAGCGTGATGCTGCATATTGAGGGGGAGAAGACACATCATGATAGCCATGGGAAAGTGCCGATGATTCGAGTCGTGGCCATGCCTGGTAAACATGTTCCTCCGGGCCCGCTAGCCGTTGCCAATGAGCTTCTTGGCGCCGTGCCGCCGACAAATGGGTGGTTGCTGGAGATGGGGTGGTCGGCTAGCACGCCATCTCCGAGCTCTGGCTTGGTCACCGGTGTCGAGGGGATCATGACGGAGTTGGGCCCGCCGTCCGTGAACACGGGGTACAGGATATACATATCGGGCGATACGCTATTCGTGGACGAACTCAGAGAGATACCCAAGTATATCCGAGAGCAGCAGCTCGTGCAACATCCTCATCCCTCTTCGTCCCAGTCTCCACAAGGTGGAGATCTTGCCGGTACTGGAATCGATCTCATGCTCATTCATCTAGGCGGAACCACGATCCCAGGGCCCAAGATGCCGCTCCTCATGGTCACGATGGATGCGAAGCAAGGCATCGAGCTGATGAAGCTGTTGAATCCGGATTTGACGATTCCTGTCCACTTTGACGATTACGACGTCATGTTGTCTTCGTTAGCCGATTTCAAGGAAGGTGTTGCGAATATGGGGGAAGAATGGAGGGATAGGGTGGTGTATCTGGATCGAGGGGACCAGTTCAAGTTCATGGTTCGAGAAACATGAAAGGGCTGAAAAGTTGCGGAGAGATAATAGTTGTGATGGTGATACATACTGAATGTGATAGGGGCTATTAAAGCGAGAATAGGAAGTGGAGGGAGAGAAAGAGAAATAACAAGTTTCTTTTTTTGCGGCCCTTCTAATCATGATGAAGTACGACCGTGGAATAAAAGCAGCAAAAATGAATGACATGGAGACTGACTGCTGTCAGCATTTGAATCTTGCGTGTAGCGCTTGAACCTGGCCACGAGTGGTTATTGAATGTCGAGACACCGTTCAGGTTCTGTGATCCGCAGAGCTCTTTGTTCAAAGCGTCAGCAGGGCTCATTTGCTCGCACAGGTTTAACAAAGTTGATGTGAAAGTGAAGAAAATCACAATAATGATGATCCTGAGTAGAGTCGTGATCACTTATATCTCATCAGTGAAAGACTCAGGGGTTTCTGCTTTCAATTCGCTTTCGATCCGTCAGCTGGGGTTCGGGCGACCCGAGTTTCTTCCCAAACTCGTTCAGTATTCTGATTGCGACATGACGGGCGACTCTTCTGCGGTAAGGTGTTATGGTGGGAACACAGGGTGCCCTACTTCAGGCCACGAAACACGAAATCGAATTTAATCCCAGGGCCTCTCACCGGTTGAATCTTGCCTGTGTCCCAGCTAAAGCTCTGCATTTTTCCAGCAGCCGCGGAGTAGTCCGTAGATTTGGTTTAAAAGAATAAGTCGTAGCACACCAGACGGGATATACATGAGACACATGCAACGAATTCCGCGCACATTCTGGTTTTCTCCGAAATGCTGGTATGCATGCTGAGCAGCATGGGGGACGATCAGGGCCCTCATTCCATGCTTGAACCAGATATCAACTCATTCGAATCTTATCTATCTTGCAGACAGCTGAAAGAAAGCATGGTGAGGCAGATCCATGTCAGAGACCAGTTCTGTAACGGCCATGTCATGATCGAAGGCCGTAGATGACTGTAACGGTGACAGATATTAAGATGTTGGCCACGACCTCAGAAATGTAGCGATATTGTGATAGTAGCGCATTCATTCGTTTCAGAAGTCCAGAGCAGATAATGTCACCAAGACCTTCTCTGTGTCGAGTATTTGTCTGGATGCTCGACAAGTGTGGGCGACAGGTGCGTTTTGATATCGAGAGACCCGGGACAAAAGCAGGTAATAACACCAATGCATGCAATTGGCAGCCAATGACTTTATACGTCTTCTTGCTTTCCAAGACTGGTCGTCCCACTCCCAACACCTTGGCAACACTATCGACGTTGAGTGTTGGGGCCTGATGAGAATTAACGTCACAATAAATCCGGTGCGGATCACAAGAAAGTAGGAGGAGGAGAGAACTGCAACACAACCGACCTCGGGTGGCACAGGGCGCGTCTAGGCCTACCTAAGGTAATGGAGATTTCGCCCTATTCCGTATGCGTAAGCCACAGGAAGGCGATCTCTGCCATCCGCCACAGTGGATTTCTATTACAACCCTTGTCCACTGTTGCTACGAGTAATCCGCAAAATGCACTTACCGAGATACTTCGATAGCCAATCAAAATGTGGGAAACTTCCCCACGCGAAATCCCAGCGACATGGGTACCTGGGCTAGGCATGCACGAACCTTCCTTTTTCGTACGTGGACAGCCACGCTAGGCACTTATGAGTACTGACGATCCATACTAATCGAAAATAGCATATGCAGTGAATAATCCGTACATGCATATTCCGTAGACCGAGAAGTCCGCGGAAAAAGTGAAAAAAAAGAAAAAGAAAAGAAGGAAAAAAAAGATATCAATAAAAAAAGTTGGAAATCTCACGGTCAGCCTCACCGGCATCTCACGGAGGTGTGATCGATTTTCAGAGCAAAGATTGGCCTCTCTAGTGTACTCGTATATGTCAGCGGGATACACTAAAGCCATTGATGAATCGGGTTGCGCTGGTATCACGCTCTCCAATAACGGATAGATCTACCTGCGCCGGCAAAGTCAATACAGATTGGCACATGCAGCCTCGCCTTGGAGTTGGTCTCGCGAACCAGTGCTATAAAGACATGTGATTGCTCGTCAGCAAGCATTTTTGGTACCTCACTACATCCGTACCTGCTACTGCTCGCGAATTCAGATTCACGCCTTCCATCTGATATTTGTTTGCTTCAGTCTGCCTTCCACAGACACACAGTGCCTATCGATCTAGGTAGTCCAACTCACTATTGCGGTACCTATTCATCATTGGAACACCTGCCTAGGTAAAGAAGTTGGCAGGTACCTAGCAAACATCGACGGCGGCACCTGCCAACAATCGCCTCAGGTGTGGCTGGCGAGAGACGGGATTGGACGAGAGATCCATCCTGTCGAGGCTGCCGGGCAGGTGCGAAACATCGGCAACCACGGCAACCGCGGACGGAGCAGCAGAAACAGCAGGCGCGCGTCAGAGCGCGGTAGATATTCGGTCGTGAGGGAAGGAGCAGGAGAGCAAGACACAGGCTACCTAGAGAAAGCGCTCCCCAGGCAAGAACAAAACACCCACACAATGGCGGGCCACAATTTCTCACGTTACATGTCGAGCATCTGGTCGGCACTGTTTGCACCTTTCCACCTATCCTTCTACACCCGCCTCTGGTGCTTCTTCGCCCAACTACTGTCCCCAGAAAAAGCGGCCAGTGCGTCTCTGCCTACAACAAGACCTTCTTCGCCTTCGTCCTCGTCACCCACCTCGCCCTCTTCATCTTCGTTCCTCAAATCTCTCCCACCTACAATTGCTTCACCCGTCCCACCTCCACCCACAACTTCTGCACCCTCGCCAGTGCCTACACCTGATCATTCCACCGATACATTTGTGCTCTCTCGTCCACCCCTAACATCCAGCGAATTGCCTACTGACCCATCGCCTGCTGGTCTTGCCGACAATACCTTTCAGCGCTACGATCTCCTCAATGACACCACTGGGTTTGACGACTTATCACAAGATTCAGACTCAGAACAAGCAATAGACATGGCAAAGAAGCGTAATGGTCGTGGTGGTCGCGGTGGCCGCGGCGGCGGAAGAGGCGGTGCTCAGCCCTCCGTTCGCTCAGTCAACACTGTCACACCCGCTGGCCCTGTGACTCCTGTGACTCCAGCCCTTACCACTGCTACTAATGGTGATGCCAATCAGGGCTGGCCCGCTTCTGCGCACCAGTCAGAGGGCAATCTCTCGGGTAACACCAACACCATGAAGCACGGTTCGGTTGGTAATGGAAGTGCCGCTGTCCCTGTCGCTGTCCCTGTCCCTGGCGACGATCTTAAGCTCGACTCTACCGTCCCACCGCAGACCCCCTGCGCTTCTAACAAAGAGAACATCCCTACCCAGCACAATGGTGCTGCTCCACGCCCCCAGCCAGGATCTCTGGCCCCAATCCCTCTTGCGTTGATGAACAATCGAAGCGAGCCTCAGAACTCGGGTACCCGCAGTGGCCCAACTGTTGGCCACCCCAGCACCACCACCGCATCGAACACCATGGATGGCGCAGATCCTGAGCGCACCGTCGATGTCGAACAGCTTCAAGTCCTTGCCAATCAACTTACTTTGGACGATGTGCAGCCTACTGGACAGCCTGCCCAACAGACTCCAACAGAACCGACTGATGTTGCTGCCACAAGTGATGCGTCAACTTTGCCTAATGTTACCGTTGTCGAGGTTCCTATTCACCATGATTCGTCAGATCTTGGCTCCTCTGACGAAGAAGAGGAAGAGCCTATTCTGCCTGGTGAGATTGAACCGGAAACCAAAGAAGGACGAGCTGCACATGCGATTCATATTAAATTTATGCGCGAGGCTATCAAGATGGTAAGTTTGTGTCCTACTTCTCGACCACATCTACTCCAGTCCAGTTACTACTGCACAATGTTTCCCTTCACAATGCTCATGCTCAAAACTCCATGAATTGAACAAGGAAGCTGACGGCTAGACAGGGCGATTTGGCTCTCAAGACCAATGAGACACCAGTTGGTTGTGTGCTTGTGCACAACGGACGCATTATCGCCAAAGGAATGAATGCCACCAATGTTACTCGTAACGGTACCCGTCACGCTGAATTTATGGCATTGACGGCTTTGCTCTCTCGCCGTCCATCCGGCGGTAAGCCAATGACTACGAGTGTCAAGGACCTGGATGACGCTGATTGGGATGCCGTCGATCCTAGAGATGGTCATGTCTATCCTTATGGCCAGAAGTTGCACCCTTCCCCTGTCGTGGATCGTTCTCTCATTCCTGAATGTATCCTATACGTCACAGTTGAACCATGCGTCATGTGCGCCTCCCTTCTTCGTCAAGTTGGCATTAAGAAAGTCTACTTCGGTGCCGTGAACGACAAGTTTGGCGGAACTGGCGGTGTTCTGCGCATTCACAGAAACACGGACCCGGTCTATGTATCTCCGGATGAACCTTTTCAGCAGTCGCACGCCCTTCCGATCCTTAAGTTCTACCCTGGCGGCAAAATCAACACCATGAAGAAACGCAAAGACGACCTCGGTGATGGTGGCAATGTAGAAGCTGGCTACCCTGTCGAGGGTGGCTACCTTCGCGTTGATGCGGTCTCTTTGCTCCGCCGTTTTTATGTCCAGGAGAATGGTCGAGGTAACGTACATATAGAAAATTTTAAACAAGCAGTTCAGAAGCTAACCTGTCCGTTTCCTAGCCCCACAACCTCGCAAGAAGGAAGGCAGAGCTGCTCGCTACCTTGCTAGCATTGCCCAAGAGCAGGGCGCCGTCAACTCGACCATTAGCGCGGATAACAACACGCCTGATAACAACACTCGTGAGACACCTGGCGGTACTGAGACGCCCGACACGCCAGTAGATGGCGAACAACAGCCAGCAGGTGTCGTGGCCTCCGACGCAAAGGCTGATCCCATTGTTGACCCAGGTGTTGGCTCATGCGCTGACCCAAAGGCTGACCCAAGTGCTGGCCCAAGTGCCTGATTACCTTCAATCAAGGCAACCGCTCCTGTTAGAATACTGTACCATTACGAACTAGACACACGCCTTGCATTGATTCTCACGACTGGGTGAGTCGGAGGGAATCGCTGGAGTCTTGGGTTGCTTTTTACAAGGGGGACACCACGGGGGGACAAAAGACATGACGTTGCATCATACCGAGCCGGCGTCCGAGAGAAAGAGGTACGGGGCATGTGCTTTGGTCATCAGCCATTGCGTAGGTAGTGAGTAGTGAACAGTTGTTGCTCTGTGCCAACGCTGTACTTGTAGCTTTCCTGACGATTCTGAATCTGGTCAGGTGATGCAATATCATCGTGACACATTTTAACAAACACGGTGACTTTTCGCCTCGGTGATACATTTTCGCTTGTGCAAGTGATCTGCGGCCATTCTTTCAATTCCTTCGAGAGCTGAGCGTGAACCATGTTGGTAGATGCGCTGGCATTTCACCTTCCATGACCATGTTAGTGTACGCGCATAGTACGAGTAGCTCACGAAGCCTTTGACTGACCATGCTAGAATGCCGGGTTACCCAATACAGATAATACTCTAGACGCCAAGATTGGACTCTTTTGATAATCGGTTATTCCAATCTCAATACCATGATTCATGGAAAGAGTGCTTCCCACTGTTTGCATCAGATATGTTCTGCCGTGTTTTTCCTTGTTCCGGCCCCCTATCAAATACCTAACTGGAGCTAGACGCTGGCGAGACGTCTATAAGAAAGGCGCGGATACATCGTTCGGCTCACCTATTTTCGGGAGTTCCGTTAAGACCAACTGCTAGTCTTCCCTGGGACAGATCGCGATTCCGTTAAACACTGTTGGCTGCCGCCCTATACTGGGTCGGGTTGGGACCGGGTGTGTCGCGAGGTACAGAGATGTGGTTGAGACTCAACAGGTTCAAGAGATCAAGCAAACAAGACGGGTCCTAGTGAGAGTCGAGTCTGTGTTTGATCATCCTCTTAGCGGATCTTCGCCAGATCCGATCGCCTCATTGAGCCTGCCGGAAGGAGGAGGGCCTTGATCTACAGTATGTCCTGATCGTTCACTGGCGTGTGGGTGTTCTGGTGGACAGGCAGTACTCGGATCTCTATCCCAAACTACCGGTAAATCGGAGGTAGGCAGTGACCAGAATGTTTCTAACGCTCATAGATTGTCATATAACGGATTCATTCTCATTATTTCATCATTTCGGCTCTTCCATGAGTCCTTCTAGTCCTCCCGTCTCTCAACACGGCACGGCCTATATATTCCCTTACGGATCTCATTCAGGAGACGTAATCTCGTATACTACTAGACTTACTCTTTCAAATCGAAACATTCAAGTGATTCGAAACAAGAGCGGAAATGCTTGGCAGGCCAGACTGGTCTATCGGTAAGACGATGGCTCCGGGGTGGTTTTGGACTCTGCACACGGACGACGTAATGGGACTGGCAGCGTGAGACGTCGAGTGGTCCACCTGCAGGACTGCACATATGGTTCCTGCGAGTCGAAAGCCTATATAATGGCATGTATATTGGTTCTCCGTTATCGAATCGCCCGTTTCTGTCGACTTGGCTAGTGGATCGGCTGGTTACGATGAGGTCAGTGTCTAGGTAGGTACATACATGGGCTTCTATCTGAGGGATCTAAAACTCCCCAAACGCAGGAAGTGGACTATCACCAGCGACAATTCAACCATAATTCCATGGCATTTTCGAGGTCAACGGCGATGGATTGGGTCTTTGGGTTCGTACTTTGGGACTTGCCAAGGTGACGCGTAATCGGCACTACGATGCTCATTAAGACAAAGCTGCTGCTGGTGGTAGGAGAGGAGGCGTTACCTGAATCACTCCAAACCTCCCCGCTTCTGATGACCCGCGATGATGGACAGATAGATGGTCACCAGTCTATTTTTTATAACAAAGGGGATGAATTCTCACATCAGATGAGCGGGTCTGCGATACCTAACTGCCAATGGTTGTACTGCTGTTGCTGCTTTTCTAGATAGTCGCCGTCATATGATACTACCTTGGCCATCTGGGAGTCTGCTTCACCTGCACGCGATTCTAGGATGAGTGACGCAAATGAAGGTCAGATGGGAGATGATGGAGTTGATATAGATACTTGACGACTACGAAGGTGCCAGACCTGGAGATGACGAGGTGAGTAGTAGATGTGGTCTGCTCCCATCAGGTCGGGCACCCTTGGCAAGGCGGCTCTTTGGCTCTCTCGCTGGCTACGTGACTAGACGTTAGGGCGGACGATCAGAAGTGTTTGGGGCATGTTTGTATCTCGAGGCGGTGTTGCCGGAGTGGTCAGCAGCGCAGCGGTTGGGTGGATATGATTGCCCCTAGTCATGGCGGGAGGGTTTGGGCGGTGATGGCACAAGTAGGACTGGGAGAGAGACAGTCGCAGGAGGGCCGTTGGAGGCAGAGGCGAAGCAATGGACGGGAGGTCGAGGAGAAGCGGACGTTTTGATGATGAAGTAATAGATGCATTCGATATACCCCCTTACCCCCTGATACATGTCGCCGGCAAGGTGTTGCTATGGACTTGCGGGCGACTAACTGCCATGTACCTGCGGATTTAGGTACCTAGAGAGCAGAGATACCTAGTACATGGCATGGACGGTTCGCGCACTGGAGCGATCAGTCGGCGACCAGAACAGGTGACGGCGGATGACGGAGGCTATTATGTCGACTGACGATTTGTGTTAAGGCGCTCACTCGCGAAGAGCCGACGTCAAATCCAGCATATCCACTTTCTCTCTCCCACTTACCAACTTCCCACTTTCTCTCTCTCACTCTCTCTCTATCATCTTCTCTCGACTTCTCCCATTCTCAACAACACACACACATACACACACACACATACACACACACATTTACGTACCTGCCCTCTACCACCAGGCAAGCAATCAATCAATTACATGCACAGCTAAAAAGGTAAGTGCACTGTCCCCAGGGCCCCCATCTTTTCTGCTCCCCCATCTGAGGTCCCCTCCGCAACTCTCTCACACTCTCACTCTCTCTCTCCTTTCCTCATCCACATTTCCTGCCATTTCATCTTTCCATCTACAACCACATCCAATCCATCAACACCACTCAAACCACTCACAAATTCCATCATTTTCTCATCATATGATTGCCATTCCGGCCAAGACACACACAATCACGCATCTCTTCACCGCAACCACGCAACTCCAGCACCCGCTGCCTGCCCATCCCTTGCCGCGCATCCATCGCGTCTGAGTCCTGGCAGTACGCCCATCCCCACTCCCGGATTAACTACGCAATGCCAATCTTCCGTTACTGACTGACCCTCCTGCTTCTGCCTGTAGTCGTGACTTCAGCCTCGACCCGCCAGTACTCATCCGAGTAGACACACCCATTATCCATACTAGCCACAGCCACTCGCGTCGGCAATTTACAACCATTACCGCCATTGCAGCATTGCACCCGTGCCCATCGGCTCTGATTGATCGGTTGATTAGGCCGGTGCGACCAGACAAGAACCGTCCGAGATCGACTCCTCGACTCTACTCGCAAAGCAGAAACGAGTCGATCTCCTTTCCCTATTGACCCAGCACTTATTCCAATCTAGACCAATCTGAGACTCGTCTGTAAGTGATGATCCTTTTTTTCGAGCTTTTCGCCTGCCTAAACGCGGCCGGCTTGACATCACCCTCCCCTCTCCAGCTGCCCCCTACCTACTGGTACCTGTTCCGCTCCCGGCCAGCCGATAAGAAAGTCTTGCATGCACACCGACCACTTTTCATATCTGTCCTATCTCCGTCCATCCCGTCCGGCCCATCACCACACCCACAACGCATACACACACAGCATTCGTTGGTGTTGATTGTTGGCGACGCCGAAGAAGGAAAGAAGGATTCCATCACAGCCAGTCAACTAACCCTCTAAACAAGCAGCCAACCGGGCGTAGGAATAAATATAGCTCTTCCTCTCCATCACGTCACGGACTCACGTCATCAGCCTAAGAGACCCCGACCCAGCTGGGCACCAGCAAGGTTTTCCCATCCAAGGGCGTTAACAGCTCGTCTTTCCCGTACCGAAAAGTCCCCAGGGCTAGGTACCCTCACGAGAGGCGAGATCGACAGATAACATAACCCCGAAAACACGACTACTGCCTATCTCCCGACACGCTTGTCGTCTTTCCTCTAGTGTAAGTACAAAGTGACCTTCCCATAGCTCGTCGCTTCATCCTTCAGTCGGGCGCGTTTGTAGGACAGGTCACAGACGGTCCGTCATTGGCCGATAGTCCTTTTTTTGAGGAGTCTGCGAGACTATCCGGACTACCACCGCTTCTCGACCGTGTTTTTTCTCCTGCTTGGCAAACTCTACCTACCTGTTCCCCCCCTTCTTTCTTCCTCATACACACAACACACTTCACCCTCAACGCCAACGCCAACGCCAAACCGACACCAACACCAGCACAAGCACCAACACCAACACTAACAATATCGCGTCACAGCAAAATAACCCCCGTTCGTCCGTCACAACACATCTCGCCTTCAAAGTGAAGATCGGATCCAATATAGATCCCAACCACCAACTCTTATTAAAGACATCATCAGTCTCCCCAAAGTTACGCCGACTACACGCCAGCAGTGTTAGGTTAGTAAGCTCTCTTTATTTGCTATCGTTTATCCCTGATATTCATCTGTTTCTATTTTCTGCCCGCGCCTGCCTCGATATCACAGTGTCTATTCTACGATAGTTTGCTGAGCAAACATGCCCATACCTCCTTCCGTTTCTTTGATTTTTAGTCCTATTTTTTCACTTTGAAAGTACATGTGCGTTGCAGGTATCCCGCACCGCACCTTCCTGCGCATTACGTTCCTGCCCATTATACCGTATAACCCGTTCGTGCCTTCCGAGTTCTGAGCCTATCTATGTACCTTGTTCCTTCCGTACCTTGAATGTCTCAAGACTCTGCCCCGAGACTCAGCCAACTCCCAGCAAACTCTCTCCTTCTTCCTTCTTCCTCCACTTCTTCCCCCCGAATTATCTCCTCAGGAGTACCTTGTCAACAGTATCAGACTTGAATACTTGTCTACATACCTCTTGTCACCCCCTCGAGTTCCCTTCTCCACCCGCCAGCCAGCGTGCTATCCTCCAAATACACTAAAAGCCATTCTAACCACGCACGCCAGCCAATACCCACCGCTTTCGGCCCCTGCATCCCGCTTGTAAAGTTGTACCTATTAAAATCAACACCCGAACTTCAGCGCGTCGCTGATTTCTCCTATCACGACATCTATCGACGTAGTATCACCACCACCACTGCGCGCGTCGATTAGCATGGAGTCGCTCAAATCCGCGTCGCCCCCGCGCGACAATCCCTCTGAGGCCAGTAGTTTTAGTGCCTCACCTGAGAGCCTCTCAAATGTCGCGTCTAAAGGCTCGACACCCCCGACCATTATCGCCGATGACGCGAGCCTTTCTTCAGATACCCTGAAGACTGACGCTATCGCGCCAATTGGCTCTACGGAACTTATCTCCGCCCCCATGGTCCAGGGCGAACAAGCCCAACTCGCCGACTCTACAGTCATTCCTACTACCGAAACCACCACCAACACCATCACTGTCACTATCACTAGTAGTACTACCACGGCTTCAGTAGAAGCCGAAATCACATGCGCCAAGACAGAGAATGGCCCCGAAGCTGCGCCCGCAGAGTCCGTCGAACATGAACCGAGCACAACTACGACCCGACGTTCGCGACGAGACCGTCCAGGCGCGCCTGTATACAACCTCGTCAAGCTTACTGCTGCTGCCAGTAACCACCGATCCAAGGGCGACGGCTCCGACGGCACGAAGGGCGCAAGCGTCCGCTCTACACCGCTTTCGACCGCGGACAACGACCCAACCGCCGAAACCTCTAAAAACTCTATTGAGACGGCATCGGATCCTAAACCGACATCACGCGCTACTAAGTCTAAAGCGAACAAGAAGCGGGAAGAGTCGCCTCCACGGCGTACAGCGACGCGTGCCTCCGGCGTAGAAGCCGAGACTTTGACCCATAAGCTATCGAGCTTGGGGAAGAGAGGACGCAAAACATTTGAGAAGGGTGTCACGCGCATGTCGCGCGAGCTTAAGAACCTTCAGGACACAAATGAGTACTCTGGCATCGAGACAAAGCCAGTCGTCAATTCATATTGGTCAAACGGCAAATTGGTCGACCCTTCTGCATCTTCGGAGCCTCCTGCCAAGAAAGCTAAGACCCAAGACGATTCCGCATACGATGTACCAGTACCAGAGGAAGAGGTCATTGCGGAACAGCCCCGACCCAAGAAGCGTCGCGTAAAGAAATGGCTCGATCGTGGTCTTTACGCCGGCCAGGAAGCGCCAGCTAATATCTTCAAGGGATTGACGGGCGCGGAGAAAAAGAAGCTGGCGCAACTTCCTGAGTTGGCGCCGAGCGGCACGGCCAATAAGACCTTCCCAGCACCCATGTTCTCTGGCCTGCGCACATTGATTGAGGGACGAGATTTCAAACTCCCCTTCGATGTGTGCAACCCTCTCCCGCCCGGACAGCCGAAGCCGGATGAGTGGAAGAAGATCACGAAGAGTAAGTTCAAAATCTGATGATTTCTCCTAACTAACAAGCTCGGGGTGGCTAACATGGTTGCAGATCGCTTTGTGGGTGACGCGGCGGCCTACTGGAAGAAGACACCGCACTTCAAGGATTACCAGTCCAAGTGTGTCTGTACTGCTGAAGACGGCTGTGGCGAAACGTGTCAGAATCGCATCATGCTCTATGAGTGTGATGCCACGAATTGCAACATTGGTGATGAGAATCTCTGCCAGAACCGGGCCTTTGCCCGGTTGCAAGAGAGAACCAAAGCTGGTGGAAAATTTCGCACGGGTGTTGAGGTCATTAAGACCGCTGATCGTGGTTATGGCATTCGGGCCAACCGTTGCTTCCAAGCCAATCAGATCATCATGGAGTATACCGGTGAGATTATCACCGAAGAGGAATGCGATCGGCGCATGAATGAAAAGTATAAAGACAATGAAGTGAGTGCCCTCAAGTTTGATGATTGTGGTGATGGAAGACTAACAGTTCTAGTGTTATTACCTCATGTCTTTTGATCAGAACATGATTATTGACGCCACGACCGGTAGTATCGCTCGTTTTGTCAACCATTCGTGTCAACCCAACTGCCGAATGGTGAAGTGGATTGTTTCCGGCCAGCCACGAATGGCCTTATTCGCCGGCGATGAGGACATTATGACCGGCGAAGAACTCACATACGACTACAATTTCGACCCTTTTTCCGCTAAGAACGTGCAGAAGTGTCTTTGTGGTAGCGCAAACTGCCGAGGCGTACTCGGCCCCAAACCCAAGGAGGTGAAGCCACCCAAGCCATCGAAGGAGGAGCTTGCGAAGGCAGCGAAGGAGGCCAAGGAGGCTGCCAAGGGAAGTAAGGGAGCCAAGAGAAAGCGGAAGGATTCGGATGAGCCGACCAATGCCGAAGGCACCGCGGCTAAGAAGCAGAAGACGAAAGCTGCAGCAGGTGTCAAGGCCCCGAAAACAGCGGCCAAGGGCAAAACCGCACCAAAAGCCGCAACCAAAGGTCCGGCAGCGGTGGCTAAGGGTGATGCGTCAAAGACCATCCCCAAGGCAAAGGAGTCTTCTGGTAAAAAAGACAAAACGTTGGCTGCAAAGGCTTCCAAGGTGACGAAATCCAAGCCAGTCAAGAAGTCCTACGGCAAGGCCAAAGCCACGGCCAATAAGATTACCGACACGGCCCAGCAGACGCTGAAAAAGACAGCGCCATGCAAAATCAACTTGGTGGCTGCCGGAGCCAAGAAAGCAAAGGCCGACGAGACCACGGAGACTAAAGCGAAGTCGCCGGTTGAAGCAGATGGCGAAAGCGACAAGGAACCGAAGTCGCTTAATAAGGGTCACAATGTGACTCGTATTAAGTTGGTGAATTACGAGTTCTAGGATTCGTCCATTTGGGGAAGCTCACTGAGTAATGCGTGATGATCCCTCCTCATTCGACCATAACGATTTTCGAGCCTGTGGCCTCATCCTGACGATAAGCGGACCTTGGAACCCCTCCTACTATCACTGCTGGGGCAGAGCGAACCTCCCGAAGGGGGTCTTATCGATGCCACAGGCGTCTTACGAATAAGTCAGGCAATACCGCTCGCTGAGCGTATTTTAGAGCATAAGAGAACCTGCCCGTCTTTTGCTTCCTTCCGCAACTTGTCGGATACCATCATAATCGCAAGGCTCCCCAAGCGTCTTTTCTCTGTTTTCATTTGCCATGAAAACCCTCGGCCACCTCCACCTCTCCCCCATTCATCTCTGGGGTCATGGCAGAATTGCATGGGGAAATCAGATAGGAGACATGGTCTTCTATATAACTACCTAATGTACTATAAGCGAACGAGGTCCCTCGCCCATCGTTCCGTCCTGGTCTGTCTTGTTTCCCTGTCTACCATTTACCCAGGTACATACGGTCCTCCCGCATGGGGAAACGGGGGGAAATTCGGGGTGTTATAGGTGTCTGTCGGTTTTTCTGTCTGTTGTGCTTGTCTGTCTGTCCCATCCGGGGGCGTTTTGCTGGGGGGGAACTGGCGTTCGGTTGTCTGTGTGTAGGCTATCTGCTGAAATATTATGCTTTCGATTCGCATTCACGCTGGTGGTTACGATCGTATTTGTCATTTGGATTTCGTGATTGTCGTGATTAACCGGTCGGTAATTCTCTGGCTGGCTTGTGATGTCGTAAAGACCAACGCGCCCAACCACCAATCCCGTGATTCCCAATCCCTTTTTCCGTTGGGACGGAATTATCCGTTCAGCTTGACCAGCCTCTATCAGCTTGTTTCTCGAATATGACAGTTTAAGGGCATACCAAGAACATATGCAAATAAGTAGTAGACCCGACGAGGTATGCAAGCATTATGCAACAAGCAAGGATTCCCCAACCAACCGACCTGGACCTCTCGCACCGAGCTGCCGTCGCATGCATGCAGGGAATGAAGGACCATGCAGCAGATTTTTTCTCTCTGGACTAGTGCATACATTATATCTATTAATATGTAAGAAGATCTCTTGGATCTGGGGCAATTTCTAATCAATTTGTTTTCGTTTGTTATGTACGGATTGTGTTTGGTAGGTACCTGACATGGATTAAAGCAGTGATAAGGGACAGGTGAGGTTCCGGAGCGGGGTGGATGCGGGGTGCGCGTGTGTCGGGGGATTGGATTGGAGAAAGGGACGGAATTCGCTTATCTCCGATCGGGATGGGATTACATAGAGATGGGCTTGATTATTCTACATACTACGTGAGCACATGAATGAATGCGGATGAACGCGGATGAGAGGAAGTGAACCTGAGCGATGTGAAGGATAAGGAATGAAGTGGTAATGTTCATGGAATATATGTACGAAGTACCTAGGTAGTGCTAGGTGAGGAAAGAAGGTTGTGACCCGGCTGTGACCCGGCCCACCGTCGCGCGCTTGGCGCCGAGAACCTGGGCCCGAGCTAGCGCAGGTCGCAGGTTGCGACCTGCGAAAGTACGTGCGTGCGTGTTACATACATGGGGAGGATTGTTTACGCGCGTTCGTTCGTTACCCGGGTGAAGGATTGTGTGAGGATGAGGGGTGGGCGGCCTCTATTACGGGTACGTGTACCTTGTACTTTGGATGAATGGATTAAAGACTGGGATGGGATAAGGATGGGGATGGATGAAAACTGGGATGGGATTAAGACTGGGAGGGATGAAGGCTACGCCTCGAGACGCGACACGTTGGATCTCACTGCGTGGCAGACGGACAGGCCAGAAAGGTCGTAGTTGGGGGTGGTGGGATTCCGTATTCCGAAAATAAAGTACGAGTGTGCGACAATTGAATCACTTCAACTCACGATACATGGCACCACAGATGCGAGAATCACGAGAATGAGAGGGTGACAAGAAAAGAGAATAAAGGTTGCGGTTGCAACCCATACCCGAATTATGTAAGGAAACGACGGCATGCGTAATGCGTACATGATGCCGTAACACCGTTACACTAGTTACGGACCAATGAGAATTCAGATTGCTTATTTTGAGTTTGTTACACTAACGTGCGAAGATTGAGATTTGTTCCTGCCAAGGGTACATGTGAATTTACGGATTAGAGGAGAGTCGACGCGAACTAATCTACGACGAGCGTTGCTGCCTGGAGGAAGTGAGCTCATGATGGGGTTTTTCTCACCTAGATGGGAAAGGAAGCGGTATTAAAGTACCCGCGTAGGAGCTGGGGACGTTTGAACTGGACAGCTTTGTCGTGGAGGAGGTTCATCAGCTTACTCCAGGGAGCTGGGACGTTATGACTTCATTTGAGACGGAATGACTGGTTTGAGACATATCCATATACCGTTAACAGAATAAGACTGTTTAAATGTCCAAAAACGTTCGGTTATATAGGGGGTGTGCACACAAATGATCGGACAGGGTGCTCACCTAGCAGTTGAACATCGGGACAGCTAACCCGACAAGGCTAGCGTGATGATGTGACCCGCGAACATGGGGGCCAGCCAGGTCGAACCGTCTACGAAGACGCAGTACTAAAAATAATGGTTAAATAGGCATCTGCCAGCAGCCGTACCTACCCTTGCATGGATGTGTTTCCCATATGTACCTCGGACATGACCCGGCAAGGGGACACAGCCTCTTTTCGTTCTTTCTTTCCCGTTCTTGCTGTCAAACAACTTAGCTAGCTCACGGGATATCTGGGCATTTTTTCGCCTTCTCTTTTTTCTTGCTGCGAGATCTGCTGTTTGCATTGGTCGCGTGGTCTGGGAGTTTGTCTGGTGAGTATCTGTGTCGGTCTCTTCACGATTTGTGAACTGTCACTTCACTCAATGTGTCCACCTGAATGAATCGGCCCATCGTGTCTCTGCTTGGGCTAACGTTCAGTCGTGCGTCCCAGGAACATTTGTGCTGCATCTCCGCCGCGAAAGACGTCACTCCCATCATTTACAAGCCGGAAGACCTGGAGGGGTCAGCACGCGGGTTGGCTTGCGCTCATTGAACGACGACTGCGCCTTTTGCTTGCGATCCCGCTCTATGACCGCCTGACTTACTCGTGAGAACCGGCGCCATGAAATCTCTGAAGATAGGCAAGGTGATTAGCACCATCAAGAGGAAGAACACGCTCGGTACGTCAGGACTGGGTATCAGCTCAAATATACTGATCTGACAGTTCGGCTGACGCGAAGTGCGGCGTTCTTCGAATCAAGGACCCGAAGATACCAGTCCCGAGGCCATCGCGAGCCGTAGCGTCGTACGTCCTCATGCGCTCGCTACCTTTCTCCTATGACCCACCATATACTCGATATACCGTGTGATGTCAGACACAAAAGACCCGTCCTAATTGCTTCCTGTGCGTAGAGATCCTTTTGCGAATCGACCCGCAGCGACGATGAGGTCATCTACCTGCCGCCCATTGTCGAGAACGCCGAGTCCTCGCCGAGCGCCGCGAAACAATGCGCCGATATCATACGCGACTATCTGAAGAAGGATTACTATGTGAAACCCGATATCCAGTTCAATGCCCTCATGCTCGTCCGCATCCTGTCGGAGAATCCTGGCTTCACCTTCACCCAGAATATCGACCAGGAGTTTGTGAAGACGGCGAAGGATCTGCTGCGGAATGGGAAGACCACCAGAGTGACCCAGATGTTGATGGAGACGTTAGAGTGGTTAGAGTCGACGAAGTACTACGATGAGGGCGTGACACCGCTCATTGAGATGTGGAAGAAAGAGAAGGAGAAGTCGGCGAAGGCGACGTCTGGGGTATGTTATGTGACAAGTGATATGATATCCCTGCACACGTGCTTGCTGCTCGAGATAGCCTTGGGGAGAGTTTGGCTAACAAGTCGCTTCAGGCGCCGGTTCAATCGTATCTACAACAACAGCAACGATCTCGACAGCAGCCTCCACCACCGCAAGCTAACCACATACCACATTTGATGACAGCTCCTCCAGTCGACCCCCACTCACAAAACTACTACGCGCAGAGCCAGTCGAGATCTCGACTCCCTGATCCCATCGAGCTAGCTAATCGCTTAGAAGAAGCTCGCACGTCCGCGAATCTGTTACAACAGGTCCTCGCCAACACGTCACCTACAGAGGTTCTCACAGACGACCTGATCAAGGAGTTCGCGGACCGTTGCAAGACTGCCTCGCGCAGCATACAGGGGTACATGTCCCTGGAAGACCCAGCACCTGACAATGACACGATGGAGTCGCTTATCGACACCAACGAGCATCTACAGGCCGCGTTGAATCTGCACCAACGCGCTATGCTGAACGCGCGGAAACTGGTTGAGTCCACGGCCGCTGATGAGAGTGACCTCCTGGCCATACAGGAGCTGCAAATTAGTGAATTAGCTGAAAGTTCAAGACAGCCCTCGCCCCTTGGTGCCGGTCTCGGCATAAGCACAGCATCGGGTTCCGGATCAAGGGGCTCGCCTACTACGCCGCCCCGAGAGACGAACGGGAAGGGCAAGGAGCGCGAGTACCAGCCTTCGTTTGCGGAATCGTCGGCTGGGCCCTCGAGATCCCGGACGCCTCCTGAGGAAGATCCCTTCCGGGACCCGGATGAGAATACGGGTTCGGGATCACGAAGCCGTTGGGCAGATTCGGAGCCGAGACTTTTCTACGAGCCCTTCCATCCCGGTTTCGGCCACAGTAGCTATGCGAGCGGAGCGATCGATAAGGAAACCAGTAGGTGATAATATTTATTACTTTCCTTAACTCACGGGGACGATCGACGGGGATGCTGCCTACCTACCTACCTGACCACCGATACCGAGA
Organism: Xylariaceae sp. X167; assembly: GCA_028637775.1. NCBI lineage: Eukaryota > Fungi > Ascomycota > Sordariomycetes > Xylariales > Xylariaceae > Xylariaceae sp. X167. Next base: position 6,007 of record JAJFDK010000022.1, on the reverse strand, counting down.
CGATTTCCTTTTTACTCTCGCGGGAAGAGTAATTGCTGATGCGACAGCTAAAATAGTGCATGGTGCGGTGGAAATCGATTCCTCGTCCTATCGGACTGGGAATGGGAATGGGGACGTGGTGGTGGAGATCAGTGATGATGATAGTCTGTATGATCCGCCGCCGAAGCAGAAGGAGCCTATTTATCGATATTAGGGTTCTTCGCCTCTCACTTGTCAAGGGTCTTGAGCCACCTGTCAAGGAATTCGGACTTCGAGTGAGATGATTCATTCCTGTGTTGGGAGGGGATGCCGTGGGCATAGCGTGGTTGAGGAAGGGATTCCTGACGACTCACTCCTCTTCTTTTTCTTTACTTTAATTCACTTCTCTCTTGCCTTCGAGTACGTTACGTTACTGTTAATGACGAACATGGCTGAATGAAAGCTAGATACCTAGGTCTTTACACACCTTTGTTTAGATATATTGTTGATATCCGTCCGCGGTGTGTCTGCGTCTTGTGCAAGTGTGATGGTATGTGAAATGTGATGGAAGTGGCAGCAAGGGGGTTGAATGAGGTAGGGCAGCATGTGTGAAAGGTAAGGTCGTAATGTGGACGTGGTATGCGTTATCAGTTGATCAATGAGGTGTGAGAAGAAAGATATGAAGTAAGCCACTGCTCTGGTGTCTTCATAACGATCGTACATTCGCTCCAGGGCTGTCACGAGAGCGAGTACGACGAGTACACGGAGACGAGGAGAGATGAGGCGAGGCGAAGAGATGAGGGGTTTGCTCATCGCCAGCCGCATCCTGATTCTCAACGACATGATCACCCCAGAGGGAGATATAGAGACCATCTGGCTCACCCTCCCGGCTAGAACGACTTGTCGAAGAATTTATATTGACTCTCATCTCACCTTTGCTGCTGGTAGCCATGCCGGTGTCGCAGTTCCATGCCAGCGCTTGCAGTAAACTTGGAAACCGTGAGATCCGTATGCTACAGACTTCCTCGTTTTGTGTTTAGATGTATTATATGGCCTCCGTATGCAGTGGTGATTATCAACAACCCTTTTGAAACTCGTCAGATGCAAGTTGTTGATGAGTTCAGAGGAGTTCTTAGTCTCGTCACGCTGATGGACTTCGGCATACACCCAGTTGCTCCTGTCTCTGATACCGTTCTACATAACATAATATGCGGTCTAAGGACTCCAATGTAGCCTGACCGTCTGTTCACTCACGCTTAGGACGCCTGTTGCCGTTCTCTGGGGCAGATATTATGTTTTTTGTGGAATACAGACGTAGATGCTTGTGAAGTCTCTGGCGGAATTGATGACCCGTAGGATGGACAATTGCGTGTCCTTCCAGCAGTTTAAGATCACGACCAAAAGTTATGCTACGATCTAGTGATCTATTCAAGGCAGGCCGATTTTGTTTAAAGTCACAGTAGTTTTTGTTGATCGATTACTTCATGATTGTCCGCGGGGGGTATGAAGAAGGTACCGCAGCCGTTTTCATTGCAAAGGTGTCATCTGTCTGAGTGTGGCCATGAAGAGCAAATCAACGACTCTGGCCCAATTCCCATGACTGTCGTCGTAATCTTCACGCTCGTCGACTCCGATCGGACAATTGCCCCAACAATTACAACGTAAAGGTGCACATCGTTCATCCTGATTGAATCCGAAGGGTCAATCCAACCTGCTGATACCCCTGAGCTGAAGGCTCTCTGCCTTTACTAGTTAGAGCACCGTAAAGATATATCCATTATCTCAGTTGAAAACTCAACTCAATGCACACAAGATCGAAATGGTGCGTATATGGAAACATTACTGCTCCGGAGTACTCTGCGTTGTTATGTTCTCATCCATCACGGTCTTCCCTTCCAGTCGCTTGCTACGTCGCTTTCTTGAGACCGCTGAGTATGTGATGGGGCAAAGGACCGATCGAGGGAATTGGAATAGGATTTATTGGAGCAATTGGTCATTTGTGATAGTAGAGATATTCGTACGATTGACGTGGTAGGAGTAGCGTGGGTGCAGTAATGGAATCGTATGCTCTGCTGTCGCCTCGTCGTAGTCCTCATTTTCAATCCCATTCCGAATAGAAGGTATGCCATGATCGGCTCAATTTAATATTGATCCTGGTTGTGATATTGTAGTATTTTCCATCCTTCTCACTGTCTGTATTCCCACATCTTTGGCAATTCTGCATCGCATGCAGCCAGCAGCCAGCAGCAAATGCCCCAACTCAGTGATTTCGCGCGCACATCTCACACTTTTCGACCACGAAACAGCCACGAAACAACAAGTAAAACGTCAGTACAATCAAAAAGAAGCTCGCAGGCACCAGGGCTTTGTAAATAACAAAAATAAAACAAGAGTCGAAAAAATCAAAAAACGTACAACACCAGGGATTCGCTGGTCGTCACCGACCCAACTACTAATCTGGCCCTCACCGGCTTATCTATGGGAGAGCGGACGGGATCCCGAGTTCTCCAGTGGGTATGGTCGTACGTGATAAAACCACGTACTAATTGTACCTATATAGGTGCGTACTGAGTCTGTTGGTGATTCTTCGAGGGGTCTGGACTGGGCGATGGGTCTGGAAGGGGTCACTGGCCCGTCGCGATCAGCAGCTATTACCGCAAATTCTAATCAACAGCTTCAACGTAATCGGCATTTAAGCGAGTTAGTGCTTGCAGATAGGTAGCGATTGAGTAACAAATTCGAATTGTTCGCTCTCTTCAGGTTTGATTGATCGGTCGATCATAAGTCTGAGCACTGAGGCCCCAAGGGGTTGAAGTCGGGGGGAAATTAACTTCGAGTGAAAACAAGACCTGTCCTGCTACTGATACTAGTAATAGCAGCTTAAATTCCTTGTGTATACTATCATGTTTCCTTTTTATTGATTCTTTCATTTTCGTTGGGAGTTCGTTCGAACATGGCAGTTGGAGTGGTTGTCTCGATGCCGGCTCGAGAGGAATTTTCTTCTTTTCACGTTTACTACTGTACAGTCGTTTGAAAGACGCCATTGTTCTAATACTCGGGCGAGTTTCATTCAGGTAATCTGAAGTATAGTCGAGGCAACTCTCCTAGGACAGGGTGCTTCAAAGAAATAGACGGTCGGAAGCTTCGAGATCGACAATAGGGGTCACGGCGATCTGTTAAAGAAGTCGTTAACTCAATACTCCCATGGCGTTTCTCCGATCTCTGAAAGGAGAGAATTTCTGATAGGACCTTATTAGGATGGAAGTTGTCTTGGTAGGTAGCCGTACGGTTGTCGATCTCATGGGCTTGACTTATGATCCTGCGGTTGGCAGCGACTATGAATATTAATCAACAGCTCACAACGAACCAACTTCAAAGGGGACATATGCTTGGAAAATATTTAGCGGCCAAGCAACAAGTCTGAATTGTTTGCTCTCGTTAGGTCCGATAATCAGACCCTAACCGTGAACTGTCTATTATATGAACTGTCAAGTCTCAAGAATGTCACGTTTCAACTCTCAAGGAAGAATTGCTCGACTTCTTCACGGTAGGTTAGGGCTTGATCGCTTCAACGAGAGCATAATAGACCATGTGCATCACACGATCAGGTAATATGGCCCCAGGTCATGTATCGTGACTGGTCCCGGCGTTGTCGTTCTTTGAGCTTCACTGACGTCTTCAGAGTAATCGTATTACTTATCACCGGAATAAAGTCGATATAGGGGTTTGGTTTGACTCCTCGGGATTTGACTTCTTGGCCGATCGTTATATTGGTTTTATTGTGCTGATGTCACCTCTTGTAGTGGTGGTGGTCTATCGAGTTCGAGTACGGTGTTTGATCATGATGTGGTCGATGCCTTCTTGATCTTTCGTCATCTCGGTGATTGCTTGATATCCATCTCCTAAGAAGATTCGGCATCGTCTTCACCAAATGCCTAATTACAAGCTACCTAGAAATGCTCGTGAGCATAGTCGTCGGTGTCCTGAGTGTGGCATGTGCTAGATACTAGGCACACCTAGAATGCCTCACAGCGAACGCCCGACGGGACGCTTTAGCTTCACAACACCATCTTCAGCCGCACTATTCTAATACTCTAAAGGTGCCTCAGTTACTGCCCAGTATACTGGCTGTACAACCACCAGACAACTCACGAGGTGCTGTTTGTTCCATAATCGGATTACGTTACTTCAAGGCCTGGTATCACTTGTATCTACCAATGCTGAGAGGTCTCATGGGCGCTGGGTGCTGAACTTCCGAACCTGGAGTCAACAGCCGTTCGTTGCCACTTCTTCCGTTCTACCTACCTCGTGTTCGTGCGGCTCTACCTATTCAGGTTTTGCCTCCCGAGAGTAGACTCTTCAATCGCCTGACTTGCTCAACGCTCTTCGGGAAACCTCCGCCGTCGCTAACCAAGTCCGTCCACTCGTATGTCGACGGCTAGTGAAGGGTCGGAACGAATCCGCTTCGCCATCCATCAGTACACACTATACTAGCTCGTGATGTGAATGCATTTCACACTCGTATTCTGCATGTGGCACGAGATGACAAACCCGTCCCCTCAAACCGTCGATGCACCGTCGACGGGCTACGTGACATAGCAACACCGGATGTCAAAGAAGCAGGAGCCGTGCCAACCATTCAGGAGACCAGTATGTATACCTACCGCGAGTAGAGCATGATAGCCCCTGAAATTCCTGAAATTAGACCTCAATTTTTGGGACAAGGTCTGTCAGGACTCGGAATTGGCCTAATGCCACGATCTAAGTCCGTCGTTAGGGGTCGAGCAAATCCCGATCAAGGCCTCCGACTAAGTAAATGGAGTGACCCCAGCAATCGCATCACGGTGTTTGCACTTAGTCTTGATGCGGAAATCATTAGCCCACGCCGTCCCATCTCAGGCGAGTAATGTCTTTCCTTGTTCTTTCGAAACTACATACCTTTCGACTTCAAGATGGCTGGTAGGGGGGAAAACGCGTATTCAGCTGGGCCAGGTTTGGCGGTTTCGGCAGCGTGGCTAGATCGTCAGGGCCCCTGGGAGCGTTGAAATACTTGCAAAGACTTGCAAAGCCGTTACTATGCAGCGGGTAAACTTTTTCACGAGCCACGGAGCACGCTGATTCGCGCGATCGGCTGTCTCCCCCAAGGTTCCCGACCGACCAGACGCTTCTTGACTCTCTGCCAGGCTAATTCACTAGATGATCGCACTGATCGCGCGGTCACCATGATTGGCCCGATGACACTACTTGTGACGTAGATGTCACGCCCTCTGCTCGACGCGTATGCGATATTATAATCGTAAATATCATGAAACTGACTGTCGATATTGAGGCAAATGCCGAAGGCTGGAGGGCATCACAAGAGCAAGACCGCTTGGGTTCTCCTCCAGGGGGTTGACTACGTTGGGGGCGCAGCACTCGGGAAACTTGAGTCGCCATTGCATCTAATAATTACAGGTAGATGAGAAAAGAGCGGCTGAGAGTTGGAGTAAATGCTACCATGCCGTGATATGTGTGTGTGCAACCATCCCAGCATCGTGGTTGTTGCGGTCGTGTGGAGGGATGCCATTCGGGCAATCCGTCCCGGATAGGCTCTGTACGGATCTGTGCTTTAAAAGAAGTGCGTGCGGCAAAATGCCCTAAAATGCACTAAATTCTATAGCGTATGCGCCAAGAGCCTTAGTGTGCTCCTTAGTGATGTCGTTAAATGCATGTGCCTCTTAATGTAAATTGTACGGATTTGACGAATAAAACCTCGCAACCTGCATACAGTTACGAGGCTATAGACAGCGAGGTTGTTGATATCTAGATGTAGGTAGGCATTGCAGCCAGAGAAGTCGGAATTGTGTTACTTTCTAAATTTAAGTTAAAACTCATTCGATCGTTCATTTGCCTACAAAATTGTTTGAAAAGCACGCGCCAAGGTGCGTCATATGAGCCGAAGATGGAGCCAATCTGGAGGAAGGTGTATAACCTCAGGTAACCAATTCTGGACTCCCTGACGTCCAGACTCAACCTTAATTGAAGGGAGATGGCCGATCTAGTAGATTGA